>CM035431.1:131284463-131361963 GCA_020310875.1 Ceratopteris richardii | reverse complement strand
CGCTTATGCGACGTTAGGATTGCATAAGCGACAGTGCTCGTTTTTTTCCCAATTCAGGGGCGTCGCTACGCCCCCTATTTCTTGTAGTGTATATTCATTTAAAAATGCATTCTTTATATCTAGTTGACTCAATGTCCATCCTTTTGATGCTGAAATAGCAATGATTGTCCTTATGGTTGACATCTTTGCTATAGGACTGAATGTCTCATCATAATCTATGCCATAAGTTTGAGCATAGCCTTTAACCACCAATCTAGCTTTGTATCTGGCTATTCTTCCATCTGCATGCTTCTTTATTTTGTAGACCCATTTATTTCCAGTTACTTTCTTACCATTAGGTTTTGGAACAAGTTCCCAAGTCTTGTTCTCTTCAAGTGCATTAAACTCTTCCTTCATTTCTTCTTCCCATTGTCTCTTACCTTTTGCTTCATCATAGCTTTGAGGTTCTTCATCTTCCTTAACTATGTAAGCATAGTTTTTCTGACTCAAATAAGAAGTGTCATAGGAATACCTTGTTGGTTGTTTCCTCAATCTGTTTGACCTTCTTGGTTCACACTCTTCATGTGTATCTGGATATACTTCTTCATCAAATCTAGGTACATCTTCATTTCTTCTATATGATCCAACGCTAGATGTTCTTGCTTGCATATGATCTTCATCTCCATCTACCTGCATGTGTGATTTACCTCTTTCACTTCTTCTTACCTCTTCTTCAAATGTTTCAAGATTACACTCTTTATCTGCATACCAACTCTTCTGTTCATCAAATGTCACATCTTTGGAAACAATAAATTGTTTGGTTAGAGAACTCCATAGCCTATAACCCATATGCTTTTCATCATATCCAATAAACACATATTTTTCAGCCTTTGGTTCAAGCTTATGTCTGAGTTGTGATGGTACATAAGCATAGGCAATTGATCCAAACACCTTACAATGATCAAGTGTTGGTTTCTTACCCCACCAAGATTCATAACGGTTCATTCCATTTAGAGCTGCACATGGTAATCTATTCACAAGATATGTAGCTGTATTTACAACCTCTGCCCAAAGATAATTAGGGAAATTCTTTTCCTTTAACATTGTAGTAGCAAACTGAAGCAAAGTTCTATTCCTTCTTTCTGCCACCCCATTTTGTTGAGGTGTATACCTGCAAGTTATTTCTCTCTTGATACCTGCATTCCAAAGATAATCATTGAATTCTTGGGAGAAGTATTCTCCCCCTCCATCAGACCTTAGCCTCTTGAGCTTCTGACCTATAACTCTCTCTGCGTATACATGAAAATGTTTGAAAGCTCCAAACACTTTTGATGTCTCCTTCAAAACATAAATGGTTATCCATCTTGTAGCATCATCAATAAAAAGAACATAATACCTAGAACCATTAATTGATCCTTCTTTTGTTGTCCCCATACATCTGTATGTATGAGCTCCAGCAAACCATCATGTTTGAAACCTTTTCTCTGAAATGATAATCTGTGCGCCTTTCCCATCTGACAAGCTTCACATTTGTAGATCATATGTTGGCTTTTTACATTTGGTAGCCCTATTACATATTGATTCTCCACCATGGTTTTAATTCATTTTTCATTGAAGTTTCCTAACCTCTTATGCTAGAGGTCTAACTCTATAAGTACTTCATCACCATGTGTGATTAGGGCTTGACCAACATTCCCTTGCACTTTAAGAGTAAAAAATCTACCTTACTTCTTACCATAGACAATTTGATTGTATCCATCCTCTAGATCTTCAACAAGTAATCCATCATTTGTAAATCTGACTTGAAAACCTTTCTCTTCTATTTGTCCCACACGAATCACATTTTTTGGTATTGCTGGGACATAAAAGACATTTGTTAGCAAATCAGCTCCACTCCTGCACTTCACTTTTCCAACTGAATGAACATTATGTTTTGTATTGTCCCTTGTTTGTACTGTGTGACTTGAAATACCTTCTTCCAATTCTGATAACAATTCTATATTACCTGACAAGTGATTTAAACAACCAGAGTCAATATAGAATACCTTAAGATCCTCCTTCTCTAATGCACTTATTGAATTCACCATCAATGTTGTATGGTTGTCATTCTGTGTATCATTTTCATAGTTGTAATAGGTAGCCGTTATAACACTAATTCTGATTCCAATTTCTTCCACCACCTCTACCAAAACTTCCTCTTGAATTTTGTCTTCCTCTTTGAAATTGATTATGAAACCTTCCACCTCTTCCTTTGCCATTATTACTTTGATTCTGATTTGATCCTTGTTGGTTACGCCAACAATCATAAGCTAGATGATTGCTCAATCCACAAATCCAGCATGTCTTCTTGTTATTATTCTGATTACCTCTACCTCTTCCATTTCCTTGACTTTTACCTCTGCCAATACCTCTTCATCTTGCATAATTTGCTTGAGTAGTCAGCTCTTCTTCATCCTTTGCTTTACCTTTCTCACTTTTCTTCTTGTTCTTTACATAGCAGAGCTATGTCCTTTAACTCCATCTGACTTCAAATCTTGCTCAAATGTAAGCATCAATCCAAGCAATTGATTTAATTCTGGTACATAATGATTTAATGAAAGTTCAGTTGAGAGTACAAAAGGTTTCCACCTTTCATCTCCTCTCAATCCTGCAAGAAATTGTGCTATCAACCTATGATCTTCAATATCCTCATCAATAGATCCAAGGCTATCTGCCAAGTCCTTCATCTTAGTGACATAATCACTAATGGTCTGACTTTGTTTCTTTTTAAATGTGGTAAACTCTGACCATAAGCTAGCCTTCCTAGCTTTAGTAGTGTTTTGGAAGTGATCTTACAAAGCATTCCATATGTCTTCATCTGTTTCTAAACCTCTAATATGTGGTAATAAATGATCTGTGATAGTGTTGTATATATAAGCCCTTGCACTTGCATCTCTTTTCTACCATAGCTTCAAAGCTTCTAACTCTTCTTTCCTTGGTTGACTATCATCTTCAAATGTAGGCTTTTCTTCTTCATCTTTCACATATACCATTAAATCCTTACTCATAAGTAAGGCTTCCATTCTCATTACCCAAGCAGGATAATTATCTCTGTCCAATTTGTCAATAGATACATGATCTGCCATAGTCTTCTTGCTTCTATTGCAACCTGTGAGTATAAGGTTAAATTATGTTACCTTTTGTAGATCTTTACCCTTGAAAATAACTTCAAAGTGCTCCTCTGATGTCTTTTGTTGTTGAACACCTCAGCTTTCACCTTTTCAATGAAAAACTCTTCAATTCCTCTTGTATATGAACCTCCTTTCACTCTTGAAGACCTTTCTGCTTTGATACCACTTGGTGTATGAAAAACCACAAGAACTAAGCTAACGTGATATTAGAATACCTCCATAACCATCATTAGCTTAGCAACACTCTAAATTTAAAACCTTTATCACTAAACTTAGTGAAATTCAAAAATTTACTTCTCAAAAATCTGTGCCTTTTCTTCTAGCTTCAAATCTGATCTATACTAGCTTGATTCTTATAAATTCTTTTGATCATTTGCTAATAGAAGTTCTTGCTAATGTTAAGCAAGACATTCCAAATCAAAACTTTCAAGTAATAACTTCAGAGTCTTTTGAATTCACTTCAACATTTGAACTATGTCTCAAATATGAAAAATGACTTCATCGATTTGACATACCTTCATTGTTAGTTAGAATCATTTCTCTGAGTACACATCCCGTTTTGCAAAGATCTTTTGGTTGATTTTATTTGAAGATAGTATCTTCAAAATGAGCTATTACTCATGAAAAACTTTACACTGTACTGTGAGATCTAACCTTTCGAAGATCAGGGAAAAGTGTGCTAGAAAACTCATAACTGTCAACTAACTTTCACACTTATATGAAATCACTTAGAAATCTTTATACAAGAGGAATTAGATCAAATACTTCTACACAAACATGTATTATCTATTAGAGAAGATGTGTACAAAATGGCTTGGCTTCATTCTGCTCATAGCCATGGAAAACTCTCCTACTCTGAGTAGTTCTTCCTCAACATCTCCCTCATAAAAACCCAACTTCTTCTCTTCTGACTCAAGACTTACAAATCAAGTTCTTATATATGTTCTTCAACTCAAATTGACTTATATACATATGGTCTACATACTCCTAGACTCAAACTCATAATTTTAGAAATTCTATGTCAAGATTTAAACTCTAATTTTGTACTATATTACAAGTATGAATTTGTCCCTTCACTTAGGCTTGATTTTCTGAGTGTTTTGCTTTTACTTCTCTTTGTCTTCCTTAATATGCCTTCATGTCTTTATGTCTAATTAGTGAGTGAAGCCCCAACAATGCGTGCATACTCTCGATGTGAACATTCAATGTCATGGTGCAAGTATGGAAATAATTTTCAAGATGTCTACTAAAAGAAGCTCCCCACTCATAATTCCACTCTCAAATGCAATCTCTTGTCCTCACTCACAAATCCTCTCACTTTCACTCAAGGCTCAACATGGTTTTATTTATAATATTTACAAATATATCTCATGTGCAAATGATTGTGCACCTACGAGAATTAAAAAGAAATGTGCTCTTCTCAACTTAAAATATACATTCTTTATGTGCAATGCAACTCAAAAATGGTGCAAAAAAGATTAGTGTTAAAACAAGAGAACTATCAAAAAAGATTTTCACAACTTCGTTCTTTGTTCATTATCTCCATTGTCTTGACTTGATCATTTCCTGCACTCATAAAACTAAACAAAAGATAGGAAACATTAAATCCATATAACCGTATATATACACATGCAATCCATGAAAGTATTTCACGATAATCCATCTGCAGTAAAACATGAACTAGCAACTCGAAAGTAGTTTCCTTTTGCACGATCCAATAAAACTCAAGATCTTCAAATGGTTCCCAATCCTCTACACCTATACTCATAAAATCATAAGAGATATCAAAAACATCATATTCAATAGCATTATTTGAAAAACATTCATTCATTTGAACACTAGGTGCATCTGTTTGATTTGAATTAAATTCAAAATTTTCATCCAAAATACATTAACTTTGTGAAGACGATTCATTCAATTCATCTAATTGTTCACACTCAAAATCATGCAAATTCGGACTGGCATACATGAAATCAATAAATTCATATTGAGCTAATAGATTTTCATGCATACCCATTGAAAATAACTCTCCACAATCAATCAAACTCAAACATTCATCACATTTATCATCATGAGACACTTTTTCACATATGTGAAACTATTCATCATGCAAAAGATTATGCTTAAGAAAAAATTTAGTATGTTTTTTATTCTCCTCTACATCAACCTCATCTCTCTCACCCCCTCCTCCTTCCTGAGGAGTACTAGCGAGAATATTCTCAACTAGTGAAGAGTCAATGTCTAGTGCCCCATCTTCCTCTTTGTGGAAAGCCTTGACACTTGTTCAGAACTCAGATCACTCAAGTTCTCAACATCACTAGATTCTTGCTCATTCTCTTCAGAAGATGTGCTTTTTCCACACTCATCATAGAGTTCTTTGGTAATTGATTCTTGCTCAAATATTTCATCATGTGTAAGAATCTCAACATATACATTCAAATCAATCGGATATTCATTTATCTCGTATTCACATCATGCTTCATCAATGCAACCGTTTAATTTTATTTTTTCTTGTTGATCTTTATTAGGTAATGTACCCATATCATATTTTTCATGCATTCCAATGAATGTTGTATTCTCCTTCTCATGGCCCATTTCTTCAACATATAGAGTGAACTCATTATAATCTTCATTTTCATTAGAATGTATCTTTTCACAGAGTGCGACATCACTCACATACATGTCATTATACTGATGTCCAATCAACAACTCATTCTTACTCCCATAATTAGGACCACTCTCTTGTACCTCTAAAGACTCATTTAATGTGGCATCACTCAAGAGTATTTCACAATCTTGTTCTTGATCTAGACTATCCGTAGGCTTAGCATCATGCTTTTCACCATCGGCATACATACCACTCTCTAGAGGACTCGTCATTTGCATGCCCTCGTGATTAGCATCATGCTCACTTGCATTCTCCTCATACAAATCAGTCATTTGGCCACAATTCATATTTGAATCATATGCTTGAAGAGATGTTTCACTCTCAGATGGCATCAAATAGTTCCTCAAGTATTGCTTGGTGTTCAAGGCAAAGGTTCGAGTACTGGTTCTCATCATAGAAGAAGAGGAAACACTTAAAACCACTCAGAAGATTGCATCTTGACAAGAGTGATTTTTATCACTAAAACAATGTCATATATGTACATACACCCAATTATCATGAATGCGACTCCATTTTGTGCAAGCCGAGGAGTCCTCGAGCTTGAGGAGTCTAGGTAGAAATCTTACACCATTTTTTTTTATTTTTGGAAGCCGTTAGATAGTTCAAATTAGAGGTAGAACCTATTTTTTAACTATGCCGGTCAGTAGATGCGAAACCAGTCAAAACTAGGCAAAAACTATAAATAGAGCTAGAGAGCTCATTTTGAGGTTGTTATTAGTTTATGATTGAACCTATGAGCTAGAGCTAGAAGAGCTATTGTAACTAGATTATGATGAATATGATTATGAGTTCTTTTCTTGCCTTCCGTTGATCTCCATTGCAACTTTCCTAGTGTGTGCGGATGCATGTGTGTGTGCTCTTGCATTTCTCATCATCCTCTTCATGCACATCATTCACTCTTGATCTTCATATCCGCTTAAACTCTCCGCATATTGACAATTACGAGGTGAAGCTCCACGCATTGGTACTTTCCATTGTTCTAGAGTGACACCAAATTTGGCGCCGTTGCCGGGGAAGAGCTCTAGGTTGAGCGTGTGATGGTAAGTGTATTGGACAAAATTGTTGGAAAGTAAAATTTCTTTGTTGTTTTGTTGTTTATAGTTAGTTTTTACACACTTTTACTCCTCTATTCTTCTAGTATCATTCCTTATAATTATCTCAAACTCCAAAAAAATCACAAAAAAATAAGTCATGTTCCCCTTTTCTCTTCTCTTTCCCTCATTTGTGAGTGTGGGAGAGTGAGAGAGAGATTTTGCAGGTGTATGTTCGTTTTTTCTGGTGCACTAATCTTGTAGAGTAGCCTCTGGACACCACGGATTTACTGGAAACATAGGTTAAAACTCCATTTTTTCTCAAAAAATTGCCATTGAAGCTGACCATTGCGACTATCAGGAAAGGTATGAATTTGGACAAAAATTTTGCATGAAGGAGGAGCCTAGGTAAGCACTTGCACACATCTATGCTTGATTTGATGAAATTGCATGATTCTCTGACCATCGTGATGATGACACATCATCACAACTACATCTGACCATCGCGAGTCATGATGGTCACTGACCGTTGTGCCGATTGGCTCACACCATCGCGATCGCATCTCACCATCACAACGGTGACTCACCATCGCAACGATGTTATAATCACAATCCTGACTGGCCATCTTGACTTGATCATTGCGATTGTGCCTGATTGTCGTGACCCTAATCGTCATGTACTGACCATCATGATCCTCACTCATCATCGTGGGGCTTGATCGTCGTGACTTAATAGTCGCGAATATGACTCATCATCGTGGATTGACCATCATGGCTTGATAGTCGTGATCCTGAGTGATCGCTGTGACTTGATAGTCGCGACTATGACTGATCATCATGGGGCTTGACCATCATGACTTCTGACCATCGCGATGGTGACACACCATCACGATTGTGTCTGACCATCACGACTGTTAGACAAAACACAAAATTAGCGTTTTCGCAAAAATTTTCAAATTTTTTGGGTCTAATCTTGGACATTAATTGTGAACTCTTGTGTGTGGCATAGAGCAAAGGAAGAAATGGGCAAGTACCTTGAGTTCTCAAGCAAAGTCAAAATAGCCGCTTTTTAAGCCTAAGAGAACTCTTTTAAGTGGAACTTCTATTTCTTGAATTGTTGATGATTTCTTTGAGTAAAGTTATTTTGTGATCAACAAAGTGTCTTAGGAATCCTAGTGTAGCCAGGATTTTCCCTAGCTCAGTGCATGTTAAGTAGTCGACGAGAGAAGACATAAGTGGGTGAAGGGTCTAAGCCTAAAGGAATTTTTTTGGATTGAATATGCAACACTCAAACGAAGTAAAATCAAAATATATCAGAATGATTCTTGGCGACAAATATAAACAAGACAAGAAGTGCTAAAGAAAAAAAATCCAAAAAGAACTAATTGATTGGCCGAATTAAAGTGGTGAGCACGGTAAGCTGGGATTAGGATTAATGAACCTGAGGTCTAGAAAATACTTAGGGAAAAGTGATAAATGGAGTGTCCGATCTTCTAAGGCTAGCATAAGAACTACAACACGATCGTGGGCACAACAGCTAGGCAGCTATCCAGATACAAGTGACTCGGATATGTCTTTCAACACAGGTAGACTGGGTGTATCGTTTAATGTAGCCCACCTAGAGAAGACGAAGGCACCCTACAAGACTCAATTGGAGTATATTCGTACAAATAGATTGGGTGCCCGGGTATATGAGGATGGCCTCCACAGGTCAGTGATTCAACTACATAATCTTGATCAACCCATGGGATTAGAACATACAGCCATTAAGTTTGAAAATGCGGCTTATATAGATAAAGAAGGAACTATGTACATTGTCACAATAAGGGCCGACTCAACAAATGAACTAGGTGAGATAGTAGAAATTGCAGACATAGATGTGGAAGTACATGGTAAAGAAATTGAGGAACCCAGAACACGGAGAGGAAAATCCATACTAACAAGGGTGATAACTCCTAAGTGGATGCCCCAAGACAATAGGAGTATAGAATTGTTATGGAATAAGGAAACTGACAAAGCCTTTTGGAGATATAGGCAAGAACAACCTATTGCGGCAGGAACAAACATGATTTATGAACTAAAGGATCCAAAAATCCCAGGAAAAGTTGTATACGTATATGACACCTCAAAATGAATGTATAAGGTCACAGAACATGGATGAGATGTGTATACATGGGGAGGAGAATTAGTTTTTCCTCTAGTAAGATCCCAAATATTTAAGGATGCTTTGGGTGTTGACACATCTCAAGGACAGACAAAGAAGAACAAGGAAGGAGCAGAGAGTAGTTTCATCCATCACGTAGGAAGGGAGAGGATTCCCATCGAAAGTGGAAGGGTTGAAAGAGAACCTCTCAGGGGTCATAGGGCCATGGGGGTGGGGATGGATTTCCCCTACCTAGACCAAGAGGCCACCCTAGAACCTTGAGGCCTACTCAATTAGTGAAGGCAATGAAGAATTGTTTTGACGGATCAGGAGACACCTACGAGCACGTAGTAGAATTCAAGCAGGTGTTACAGGCTGAACAAGTGGAAGACATGTTTACACAATTTAATGCCTTTGGACTCACTCTAAAGGGTGATGCGTTGGATTGGTTCCAACCATTGCACCAACATCACTTTAGAGACATCCACCACATGATGGAGTCCTTCATTAGAGACTTTTCCAAGAGTGGAATCAGACACAACACGTCTTCATTGATACACACACTCAAACAAACCCCTCAAGAGACAGTGAGGATGGCCGTTCGAAGATTTAGATGGTACATAGAAAGATGTCCCCCATTGGAAGTACCCACTCAAGCTAAATTGATAACTTTGTTCATCGATGGCCTGCTGAGTGCTAAGCTTAGATCATATGTCTTCTTGAAGGAGCTAAGAACCTTGGATCAATGTTTATGGGCTTGTGTAGACATAAAAGATAACTTAGGAGACGAGCTAGAACTTCCTAAGGTTTACAAAGACTCGGATAGCATCACAAAAACTTCATCTAGGCGTTCCAATTCAATACACGACTTAGCGGAACAAGTGGCCAAACGATTGGGGGTTTCTAGCAAACCAGGCATCAAATTAGCCCCTCCTTGAAGGTGTTATACTTGTGGAGGCGACCATATGGCAAACATGTGTCCAAATGCATTGCAACCCATATGAAACTCTAACGGAGTGTATTGTACTATAGAGCGAAGATACACAAACCACACGGCTCAAGATTGTCCATATAACAAACAAGTGGTTAGGCAGAACTACCCTTCAACAATATCAGCCAGGTAGATACCAAGGGCAGTACCAGCCATAGCAATATTATTGAACCCTCCCTCAATATCAAGCGCCATATCAAGCACAGCCAAGACCACAACCTATCATAGGACAACAACCTCCACCCCTTGCTATGTAGTTTCCGTAAAGTATGCTACACTAGAGGAGAACTCCAACATGGCATTAGTACCCATTGTTGAGATATCAAGCTCAACATGTGATGATCCAGGATGACACGTACCAGTTTTTCATTTCTCTGACATGTATAGTGGTCACACCGGTATATGTCAGGGATACTTCATTGAGCTTTATTAGATTTATCTACCGAGAGTGATGGCACATTTGTTTCTTACCAGATCACTCATTCGCAGACATTAGGTTTTTCCTTATGTACTGGTCTTTATATATTGCACTTGTTGTATTCTTGTTTTTAGGTCATTCTTGTACATTCCTTTTATGTAATAGAAGAAGAAGAAGAAGGTCATTCTTCCCTGTCTCAATTTGTGTGTGTGCTTCTCCTTGAGAGTGAGAGTGTGTGTGTGAGCTCTCTTCCTTATCTCCTTCCTCGTGACATGGTATCAGAGCCAGCGTGGCTGTAGAGAGCTCGTGGAGATGGCGACGGTGAAGACTACGCGGCAAGGTGTGGAGAAAATGCAATTTCACAAACGGCCTCCGTTTGCTACGAAAGTCGGTGTGAAGGTAGAAGACCTCAAAATATTTTCGAGAGTTGACCCTTTAGGGTCACTTGTTTTTGTCAGATCGAGGTTTCGGAGCCATCTCGACCTCCGTTTCGAGCCTGCAAGGTGGGGCCCATAGAAAAACCAGGTCAGTTTCAGAAACTGTAACTTGCGTTGTGTTTGGCGACACTCGTATATTCCAGATCCAGAATTTCAAGCGATTTCGTGTACTGTTGATACACGAAAACTGTGTTTTTCTGAGATCGAACTGTCATGTCGTAGTGCGACAGTGTTCAAGCAGAAGTGCTGCTTGTAGTGTGTTGCGGTGTTGTGAATTGTTGCAGAAATGGCAAACGCAAATGGAATGAGTCAGCTTATGAGCGATAAGCTGGACAAGAACAACTTCCATGCTTGGAGATTCAGAATGACGCATTTCCTGATGGAAAAAGGCTACTGGAAGTACATCGAAGGAGAGAATGAAAATGCTCCGCAGTTACCAGAAAGGAATCGGACTGCAGAACAGTTAAGAGCATATGAGGAATGGAATCAAGGAGCACGAAAGGTAATGTATTGGCTATCTGTTAGCATACAGGATAGCATGATTGGACACATACATGATGCCAAGACTCCAAAAGAGGCTTGGAACAGTTGACTACACTCTAAAAATCAAAAGCATATGTGAGTCACTTGCATCTATTGGTGTGAATGTAGATGATGATGATAATGTGGAAGTGTGCCTTCGTGGTTTAGGAGCTGCATATAAGCAGTTCAGAACTTTTATACAGACCAGGGAAAATATTCCAAATTTTGTTGATTTGGTATCTATGCTGATTATTGAAGAAAAGAATCTTGGTGAGGATTCAAACTCCCAAGGAAAGCCCAGTTCTGAGCAAGTATTCTACTCTGGCAGAGGAAGAGGCAGAGCTAGAGGTTTTGGAAGTAGAAGAGGAAACAATAACCAAGACCAAGGTCAACAACAGAATCATGCAGGAGGAAGAGGACAGTTTCAAGGCAGGGGGAGTCAAAGAGGTCGCAGAAATTTCCAAAGAAATGATTCAAGTAATGATAGTAAAGGATGCTGGAATTGTGGTAAACCTGGACACTTTGAACGTGATTACAGGTTGAAGAATCAAAATAACAGAAGGCAGCAAAACAACTATGCATCCACAAGTGCAGATGATTCTGAGAAGCTGTTTATGGTTCAACATCACATGATGAATACGATGTCTGCTGGTGTTTCAAAATCAAATGATAATGTCTGGTATGTTGATTCAGGTGCTTCAAATCACATGACCAGTCATGCAGAATGGTTTAGTAGTTTGTAGAAAATGCCAGTTCCTGGATATGTTGAAACAGGTGATGATACATCACATCCTATTGAGCATACAGGAAACATAGCATTGTCTATGGAGGACGGAAAGGTAAAACATCTCGCTGATGTGTTGCATGTTCCAAATATAACAAAGAATCTGGTTTCTGTTGGACAAATGGTTGACCAGGGATTACAAGTCAGGTTCAATGCTGATGGATTATATGTAGAAGAGTACAAGCAGGATGGACGATTGGTTGCCAAAGGAAACAAAGTGGGTAGGATGTTCACCTTAAATGTGAAGATTCCTGAAATGAATGCAGCCATGTTTGCAAAAGGTGCAGGAGTTATTGCAGATATAGAGATATGGCACAAACGGATTGGACATGCAAACTTGCAAAGGCTGAAACTGATGCAGTCAAAGTAGATTGTCCATGGACTACCAAATTTCAAAGTTGCAGATATGAAAAAGGTATGTGCAGCATGTCAATTTGGTAAAGAGTCAAGAGCATCATTTCCACATGACAAGCATGTTAGCGAGAATGTACTAGAAGTAGTACATATAGATGTTTGGGGTCCAGGAAAGACCACATCTATGGGTGGTTGCAGGTTTTATGTTACTTTCATTGATGACCATACACGCAAAGTATGGGTATATTTCATGAAAGAGAAGAGCGAGGTGTTTATTCACTTCCAGATTTTTAAAGTTATGGTGGAAAAGCAGACAGGGAAGTACATTCAGACGTTAAGATCTGATGGAGGAGGTGAATACATGTCAAATGAGTTCAGTAGTTTTCTAAAAAATCATGGAATTCGGCGTCAGTTTTCATGCAGGTACACACCACAACAGAATGGTGTTGCTGAACGCAAAAATAGACATATTGCAGAAATAGCAAGAGCCTTAATGGCTGAGAAGAATATGCCTCATTGTTATTGGGCAGAAGCTGTGCATACTGCTGTATACATCATGAACAGAACTTCCACTGCTGTTGTACATCAAGTTACACCTAAAGAGAAGTTTATAGGTAAAAAGCCAAACTTATCACATCTGAAAGTTTTTGGTTGTATTGGATATGTACATATCCCAGATGAATTGAGGATGAAGCTTGATCCAAAAGCAAAAAAGTGTGTCTTCATTGGATACTCCCTTGAGCAAAAGGGATATAAATGTTATAACCCACTCACACGACAGGTAAAGGTGAGCAGAGATGTGGTATTTGATGAAATGTCAAGCTTCTATGCAGATGTCAAAGAAGGACTAAGTCTTGAGCCAAATGACAAAGAAAATGCTGAAAACTGAAGTGCAGAATCTCAGGTTTTGAGTGGACCAGATGCATCACCAAGCAATATTTCTAACTCAAATCCATGGAGTGGAAGATTACGTGCGAATTTTAGTCCAGCAAATTCATCAAATACATCGAAGAAAGGTAAAGAAAAGCTTTATGCTGGTCATAAAACATGTGCAAGTTTTGAAGATGTTGATGGAGATTCAAGCGGTTCAGAAAAGAGTCTTGATGAGGAGCTTGGATTGCCCTCTGTGAAGACTCCAGGAGTAAGAAGGGCACATGCAGATGATACATGGAGAAGTGACCCAGGACCAAGAAGATCTGGGAGGATGTGTAATTCAGTGCAACGATTGACATATGATAGTTACATGGCTCGCCATTCATATGGCATTGATCATGAGGAAACATTCAGCCGTGTAGCTAAAATGTCTACTATTAGGACACTTGTTGCATTACCTACAGCAAAAGGATGGACTTTGCATCAGATGGATGTGAAGAATGCTTTCCTACATGGTGAGTTACAAGAAGAAGTATATATGGACCAGTCACAAGGATATGAAGATTCAAAGCATCCAGAATATGTTTGCAGGTTGCAAAAAGCTTTGTATGGGCTGAAGCAGGCTCCGCGTGCATGGCATGCAAGGATTGCTGATTACTTAACCAGCATTGGGTTTTCTATGTGTGATGTAGATCACTCACTATATGCAAGGAAGGTTGATGATGGCATCACTATTGTGGCTATTTATGTTGATGACCTGATTGTAGGTGGTGATAATGAAGAAAGCATCAAAGAGGTACAGAAACTTCTTATGCAGGTATTCGACATAAAAGATCTTGGTGTGCTGCGCTATTTCTTGGGCATTGAGTTTATACATACACAAACAGGTATATGGATGTCGCAAAGGCAATATGCCTTGAATATGCTGCAAAAGTATGGTATGGCTGATTGTAAGCCAATTTCTATGCTTTTAGATCAGAATTTGAAATTGGATACTACATCAGGTGAAGCATTGGAAAATGCTACTATGTACAGGAAAATTACAGGAAGTCTTATATATCTTACAACTACAAGGCCTGATTTAAGCTATACTGTTGGACTTGAAAGTCAGTTTATGTAGGTTCCGAGGAAGCCACATTTGGATGCTCTGAGGCGCACTCTACGTTATGTGAGTGCTACTTTGAATTATGCATTGTTTTATGAAGCTAGTGTAGATTTGCAAGTTCATGGATACACCGATGCAGATTGGGCTGGTAGTACTCCAGATAGAAGATCTACTAGTGGCTTTCTTTTCTCACTTGGAGGTGCAGCTATTACATGGAGCAGTAAGAAGCAACCCACTGTTGCGTTGTCGAGTACAGAGGCTGAGTATAGAGGTGCTGCAATGGCAGCATGTGAGGCATCATGGCTGGAGATGTTACTTGCAGATTTAGGTGTGGAAGTGCAAAAGCCTATCACTATCTATTGTGATAATCTTAGCAGCATACAGTTAGCACGGAACCCTATTTTCCATGCTAGAACAAAGCATATCGAGGTACATTATCACTTCATCAGAGAGAAGGTATTAGCAGGTGATATTGATATTGTTTATGTGAGAATAGATGAGCAGGTTGCTGATATTTTCACCAAAGAACTTGGAGTTGAGAAGCTGAAGAAGTTTTGGAAGATGCTTGGATTACAGGATATGGCGTTGAGCTTGAGGGGGAGTGTTGAGATATATCAAGCTCAATATGTGATGATCCAGGATGACACGTACCAGTTTTTCGTTTCTCTGATATGTATAGTGGTCACGTCGGTATATGCCAGGGATACTTCATTGAGCTTTATTAGATTTATCTACCGAGAGTGATGGCACATTTGTTTCTTGCCAGCTCACTCATTCACGGACATTAGGTTTTTCCTTATATACTGGTCTTTATATATTGCACTTGTTGTATTCTTGTTTTTAGGTCATTCTTGTACATTCCTTTTATGTAATAGAAGAAGAAGAAGAAGGTCATTCTTCCCTGTCTCAATTTGTGTGTGTGCTTCTCCTTGAGAGTGAGTGTGTGTGTGTGAGCTCTCTTCCTTATCTCCTTCCTCGTGACACCCATGACCCCTTTAATAACAGAAAATGACCCTAATGCAAATAGTTTTGACTCCACTCATGTGGATAGCCCACCAACATACTATACGGAGTCACCGAAAAACTCAGACCTTTACTATGAGAACCCTGTATATGAGCAAAACTGGGAACCAGATTATGCTCAGGTCATGTACACAAACCCGAATCCAAGACTGCAAGCTAGACAGCTAAGACCACAAGCACCCAAAGGACCATGCTATAAATGCCAAGGAGACCACTTCATATGAGATTTTCCACGTGCAACAACTATAATGCAATCACGATATTTCAATATTCAAGGCTTTTGCCATGAATGTGGAAAGGATCACTTCATAAGAGATTGCCCAAGAACCTTGAAAACACTTCTACGAAAGTGATGCCCATCAATGTGATAGGCATAGTGGAGCATTCCGAAGGTTCCCAAGGACAAAGGAAAACACAACAAGAAAACCCAGGAAAAATAGATGAAGGTAGTGAGGTAGGAGAATCAACAGGAAAGAAAACTAGAACTTGGAAAGAGTCACGATAGCAACACAAGAGGAAATGGGGTAAAAAGATTAGTGATTTAGAGGAAAGTTTAAGGGAAAGTAGAACTAAAATCTTAGAAATGACATCACAAGAGGCTGAACCACGAATAATCACCTCTAAACCAGGATCAATACTAGCAGACCCCACCCTAGAAAACCTTGATATGATGTTCAAAGCCTATCAAGCAAGAATACAAGAAGGACCCCAAGTAGGAGAATCTAGCAAGAATTACCCCCAAGCTGACTTAGAAATTGAGAGAACCAAACTGTGCATGAAAATGGTGGAATTAGCCTAGGAAATGTTTGAAGCCTCACAATACCTCAATTGGGAAATTATGGCCAGGCCTGAGCTACATTTTTAAGGAATCCTAGAGAAACTAGGGCAAGTCGTATCTAACCCTGTGAAAGTCAGCTCTGGCACACAAACCAGTCCAACAAAACCCTTGAAGACCACGCTATTGGAATGGGCTAGATCAGACTTAGAAAATCATCAAATGGGTTATATGGATTCACATGCCATCTTCAAAGAGATTCAAGAAGAAAGATGGAGACAGGAACAAGAATCTCAACCACCTATACTCGAGATTGATGACTTAGGAGAACAGTTCCCTGCAGACATCCCATCTATCTATGGAGATCAAGTGGATGATTGGCCAAGTGAGCACACTATTTTTGAATCTAACTCTTTGCAAGAGTTACCTCACTTTTATGGGCCCTTGGAAAGATTGTTTAGTTCAAGTGAAAGCCCCCACTATTCGAGTAAGGAGGGAAAACTCAGTTGTTCCTAGAAATACCAAAGCTATCAAGAACACTAAATTTCAATGCCATTTAACTCTGGACGAGCTATTGAAGATCAAACCTGAACTATGGAAACATGTAGCAAACCAGTTACCAGAAATAGCCACAACCTCCGCTAGACTAAGTATACGCGGAAAGGTGCCTGAGACACCCCTAGATAAAGTGGGCGATGCAAGTGAAGGCGAGGAAGGTAACACTTATTTGCCCATTACGTACAAGGGTCACACTACCAAAGCCATTCTAGATATAGGTGCAGGAGTAGCCATCACAACCACTTCACTGTGGAAACGTTGGGGAAAACCAGCCCTTAGACTCACTAGATGAAGCTGCAGATGGCAGATGGACACATTGAAAGACCCTTAGGTCTATTGAAAGGAATTACACTATCCACTTACGGAGTAGAATTTGATCGCACCTTTGCAATATGAAATTTTGAGAAGAATCAAGCATATGAGATGCTCTTAGGTAGACCTTTTATGCGACAGGTGTAGGTTGTACAAGATTGGGGAGCCAACTCTTTGTACCTACAACACCTAGGAGTAACCATGAATGTATGTACCACCTTTGCAATGGAATACGATACATAGGAACGATGAGGAGAAGGAATCGGTACATTCCTTAACATCAGGCCATCGTGGTTGCATGAGGATACACACCTGTGGATGTGTAAAATCATAGCCAAGGAAGAGGATCATGGTACAACAAGGACATCAGGAGAAGGACACACCTCTAGACCCATTAAGGATCCAACATATGCCTCGGTAGTATTTCCAGACGAGGAATTTGAACCCCATGGTTGGGCAGAGATTTTAGTGACTATGGATTGTGATGAAGACAATTATGATATATCCATCTTCACTGTAGGCTTACTAAGAGAAGAAACAAAAGAATATCATCTTAAAGATGAATTCTCTGAATGCAATAAGCAAGTGAACGATGTGGAATGGGAAGTAGATTCGAACAGACCTCAATGTTCATTGGAAGAGGAATTTCTAGGTTGGGTAGAAGCCATGTCTCCAAGACTCACCACCCCTAAGAAGAAAAAGGAAAATTCAAGTTCTAGTCAACGAGATCAAAAGGTGAGGAAGAAGAAGAGTATGAAAACTGAGGAGGAAGAACCCTTGATGGAAGTGCCAGAAAACTTTAGGAATATGCAGTGGAAGACCAAAAAATCATGATTCGAATGCCCAAAAGAGACAAAAGTTTGGGAGAAGCTTATGATAATAAGGAAACCATGAAGAAAGTTGTAGTGGCAATCGAGGAAGGAGAAGAACGATGCATGTACATAGGACATGATTTAACTAACGAGGAGGAAGAAAGCTTGATTGCTCTATTGAAGCGGTATAGGGATGTGTTTGCATGGAGTTACAAAGATTTGAAAGGCATCGATCTGGACATATGTTCCCATAGAATACCCATGACCACCGAGGCAAGACCCACTAACCAAAAGCCCTATACGTATAATGACAATTACGCATTAAAAATGAAAGAAGAAATAGATAGACTTATAGAAACCGGATTCATTTACAAAATAGAACACACCAAATGGGTTTCACCCATCGTAGTCGTGCCTAAGAAGAACTATAAGCTGAGAGTGTGCATAAACTTAAAGAAGGTCAATGCTGCCATAATTAGGGATAGTTATCCTCTACCCATTATTGACCACTTGTTGGAAAGAGTCGTAGGCAAGGAAGTGTACAACTTTCTTAATGAATTCTCAGGCTATAACCAAGTTGCCATTGCCCCCGAGGACCAACACAAGACAGCATTTTCCACTGAGTGGGGTATCTTTGCGTTTCCCGTATTGCTTTTGGGCTAACAAATGCACCTGCAACTTTCCAAAGGTTGATGTGCCATGTGTTCAAAGAATTTTTAAGAAAGAGCCTAGAAGTGTACGTGGATGACCTGTGTGCTCACTCAGTACTTAGACCACAGCATATCCCTGAGCTCGCATGCATCTTTGAAAAGTGTATGGAATATCAAGTTTGTTTAAGCCCAGAGAAGTGTGTCTTTATGGTCAGACAAGGCAAGATACTTGGCCATATAGTCTCTAGAAATGGAATCTCCACGAATGAAGATAAGGTATGAGTAATCAATGAATTACCCAGGCCAAAGAACATCAAAGAAGTACAAGCATTTATGGGCCATTGTGGTTATTACTGACGATTCATACATATGTATGCAATCACTGCTAAACCACTCTACAACCTGCTAACCAATTTTGAGTGCACAGAAGAATGCGAGAGTTCCTTTAGTAAGCTTAAACGATGATTGTGTTCTGCCCCAATTCTAGCGGTACCTACTTGGAACAAACCTTTTCATGTACACGTAGATGCCTCTAATCATGCCATAGGATGTGTGTTGGCACAACCCACAGAGGAGGGAAATATAGATTTACCAATTGCATATGCCAACAGGAAACTGAGCACGGCAGAAAGAAATTACACCACTACTGAGAGAGAAGGACTAGGAATGGTCTATGGAGTGAAGAAGTTTCACCATTATTTATTGGCAAATAGGTTTAAATTCTTTACTGACCACCAGGCTATTTTGTATTTGGTCAAAAAACCATGCCACACTAGTAGATTGCTACGTTGGTTTTTACTCTTGATGGAGTATGATTTTGAAGTTGTAGTCAAAAACGGGAAAACACACTTAAGAGGAAATGGATCCCTAAGCCTTCTGTAATCATGAAGACTCTCGACCCAGCTCATCTTGACCATAAACTTAGTGAAACTAACACTCTTACTAACTACTGCGTGCAGACCCAGTTAGGCAACTTCATATCACCACTGTCCTTGTAACATACACCAACTCTGTAGGTAGTACTCGTTTGAAATCAATTATAAAGCCACACACCTCACACACTCTCACTCATAGTCAAGCACGCACTTCTCACAATTCACTTCTCACATCGTTAAAATCACACACCACATAGGAAGCATGTTGGTGGTTGAAAGGAATGGAGGTCTCATCTTCTTGGGATCTTAATTATTTTCCATAACTAATGTGTTTTCCTCTTCACTTCAGCTTAGGTCTGCAACACCAACTTTCCATCATGCAAGCAGAAGGTTCTACCAGTGCGATGCTCGGGTGACCGGTTGTGGATTTCTCGGCTCTTCCATTTGAGAGTTTGCCTAAGGCTATCATGAAGGAGTTCCAGGGTCTTAATGGACCGATGCCCATTGAAGACCCTCCTCATGGACAGACAAAAAGAGTAAGCGGTAAGGCACACTGGTTCCATGGTCTTACAGGACCCCTGAGAGAGGCAGAATTCATATATGAAGCTAACCTAATGTACGGTGCCAATATTTGGAGACGCTAACAATTCTTTTCACAAGAGTTCGAGAATCTTCACCAATAGCGAAGATCTCCAACATATATGGCAGAGGGCAGAATTTGCAAATTATTTGCATGCAGAACTCCCTAAATTGTATTTTTATCGGTGTTAATATTTAGTGGTGTCTATTAGAGAGCACGAGTGCAAGGAATTGGAGCTTGTCTTCATATTACCATCCTTGGTGAATGACCCACCTTTCAAGAAAGTTACATTGTCTCTGGACTTAATCAGGACTACACTCAAGATTCACAGCACTCATACACCCACACAGAAGGAGCATCTCATCCCAGAACCAATGAAGTGAAGCGATGTTGATAAATGGCCGGCTATCTCTGCCATCACCCCTCAGTTGACCGCTCCGCTCAGAATCTGTCTACAACACTTTGCTTTCCCTACATAGGAACGATTCACCATCCCACACAAGCATCTTTGGTTCGGCTTGTACTTGGCCACCACAGGGCCTCAGACAATTGATATTACCACTTACATACAGGATCATCTTTTATTGGTCCGACATTGGTGGGAGAAGAAGAAGGTCATTCATGGATGTTTTGCCCTCACACGCATCATACACATGTGTCTGGCCTATGATATTACTATAGAGAGAGCCCTAGCCATGGAGCAAGTGAAACAATATAAAGGCTCCAAGAAGACCATGAGACCCCTCAAACCCCATCGAGTCAAGAACATGCGTGGCACCATTCCATGCCTGCAAGTTCCGACATCACCATCACCTCAACCCACACCTGAATCCTCGCCTGAATGATCTCCAGTTCAACCCCAACCAAGGATTCCCTCTCTCTACGTTCACCTGAGCCGATCCACCACACTCCGTGAAGTTTCACAGGCAGAGATCATAGTGCCTACTACCATTATGACTACGGCCACCACGACTAGAGAAGCTCTCGTAGAAACTTCTACACTCGTCTCTGATTCCTTCACCTTCCCAGTTACAAGCTTGGGCACTTAGGACATTAATACTACATTTGATTTTGAGATCCCCGATGTATTGCCTAGTGGTTTTCAATTTTCAGATACCCATGTTGTCTCTCAAGAATTTGAATGCCTGGCTTACCCCACTACACCATCAGAGGGAGTGAATATTGATTCTGACGAGGAAGACAACGATCGCACAGTGAACGATGAAGGCGATACTAATACTGAAGCTTGCAAGGAAGAAGTGCACCAAACAGAAGCACATGCTGAAATTTCAGGAGAAGCTAGCACGTACGAAGAAGAAATGGTTGAAGCAACCACTTACACCATTGCCACCCGAGGGCTCTACAATAACATGCATAAAGTTTGGGCATGAACCAGATTAATGGAAGAACAAAGCGAAGCCATCTTACAACACGAACTGGTCAACGACGACTTTGAAGAGACTTTTATCTCGACTATGCATGAGTTGGTTAAATCTATTGGCGTGCCGGAAGCGTTACGATTTTTGTTACGGAAGCCCTTACCCAACTTCGACCCTCGACGGTTGGAGGTGATCACAATCTGGGTGGATCGGGTCCAGTCGTGGCACACGCTGAGTGTATGAAGCTAGTGAGTGTTGGAAGGTCTTTGTGATAAAAAATGTGAAGGTGAAGATGAAGTTGGGTATGGGGAGGAGATATGTCATGATTTAATTATGAAAGGGGAACATATGGATGTATGCATGATGGGAACAAAAAGAAAACCACACACATGAATCAACTTTTGAAAGGAAGAATGGTCCACGAATGGAGCTTCTGATACACTTTCAAAAATCAATTCATAAGCATGGGTTCTTGTGGATGTATGCATGATGAGAACAAAAAGAAAACCACACACATGAATCAACTTTTGAAAGGAAGAATGGTCCACGAATGGAGCTTCTTATACACTTTCGAAAATCAATTCATAAGCATGGGTTTTTGTGGGTGGTATGAATGCATGTGGGGCATGATGTAAAACATGAATAGAAAATTATTCTTTCAACCTTAATGGATCATCCTTCTTGGTTCAATGCAATACTGTAGAGCCTTCTCACACATAGAAAGAGATAGAAGATGACATGTAAAAACATATAAGAGACAAAGATATAAGAGACATGAGACATGAATTAGAAGATATTGTTATGACAAACATATACATGAACGTTGTGAAACATCAAGCTAAGCATTCTACTGGTCAAAGGTGGTCCGCACGACCCTCTCACCATGACAGTTCAACCAAATGTCACACATAAGAGGATAGGTTCCACTTCATTGACCCTATGTCTTTCTAGGATCGTAATGTGTTTCTAAAGAAGTCTAAGACACATAAAACCAGCTCTAACTCACTCACACACTCCACTGAGGGTGAGCAAAGAAAGAGAAACTGGGTTTATGAGTCTATCCTAGAGAGGAAGTCTAAAAATTGAATCTAGGAACTATGCTCTTACTAGCCCACCTTGGATCCTCACACGCTCAACTGAAGGTGATCGTCTCAAGGAAACCATGTGCTAGCAAGGGCCCTATGGATGCCTAACAAGGATGCTCTACGATTTTGGAGAGGGTTTTATATAGTTTTTTGAATGAATTTGAGTCCTTGGATCTAGAGAAATCAACTCTCAACCCTAAGATCAGCTTCTTTTGATTACAACCATTGGATTTATCAAATGGATGGTTAGGATTGGTTCTTTATATGATATCCAGGGCAAAGGGGAGGAAAGTAGGTGCCTTCATTCTCCACCATTGGATCTGGGGCTGATTTGGACCGTCGGATCAGTGTTGACATCAATTTGGATAAGATAAGCCACTATTTTTGGAGAAACTTTGCATTATTGATCTTTGATCATCAAAAAAGATTATTCAATGAAAAAAACTCGTGGATCCTCCTTCCTTTATGCTTTAGTGTATCTCCACCCTTGAATGTGAGCTCATCCTGATCGTACAACATGGTTCAATCATTGTTTGCCATGTGGTAGCCCTTCAAGCCTTCAATTTTCTTATTCTAGGAAATTGCGGTGACCTTGAAAACTGGATTTTGTGCTCTTTGACTTGTCAAATATCCTTTGATGAAGATGAAAATTTGTAGGGTTATGTTTTGAAAGGTCTCCTTTAGGAATATGCAAAAAAAACTCCCATTGGAATCTCCCTTCTACAAGTTTGACTACATTTGGAAGCTTGCAAGGTGGCATTAAGGTGTCTAGGAAGCTCTGATAGCCTTGAAAATTTGCATGATTTATTTTGCTATGCCTCCTTAGCTTCCTTTGGCTTGCTCTTTTTCTTTTATGATGATGATTCGGCAACTTTATGGTTACGATCACTTTTTTGGGGTGGAAGAAAGTGTAAACTTCCTGGTAACATGTAGCAGTTTTTTTTTACGGGGAAAAATTAAACCCCGGTACAAGGTACAACCATTTTTTATGACAGAGAACAGTCGTTTAAACTCCAATACAAGTGTTGTGAGGTGGACTAAGGATGTAGAAACATGCAGTAGCAGGAGCTAACACTTCAACAATTATGCTTTCGATATAGGACACATATGCATGGTTATATAGGAAAGTCATGTCACCAAAATAAACCTCCAAATCTACATGCCCTGTCTCTCCATAATCCTATATTATAATCGATTTCTTAGTAGATAAATTACTACTTAAGATACAATTTTACACAAGTAGAGAAATCATCATTTGCCCTTTTTGACTCAAGTGATGTGGATATGCAATGCAAAGACTGAAAACAAACATGCATGAAACAAGAATGGAAAAAAATAGAATGAACATGAAAAAAAACAAAAGAAACGGTCTTTGTGATAAAATATATGAAGGTGAAGATGAAGTTGGGTATGGGGAGGAGATATGTCATGATTTAATTATGAAAGGGGAACAAAAGATCGTCTGCACGACCCTCTCATCATGACAGTTCAATCGAATGTCACACGTAAGAGGATAGGTTCCACTTCATTGACCCTATGTCTTTCTAGGATCGTAATGTGTTTCTAAAGAAGTCTAAGACACATAAAAATAGCTCTAACTCACTCACACACTCCACTGAGGATGTGAAAAGAGAGAGAAACTGGGTTATGAGTCTATCCTAGAGAGGAAGTCTAAAAATTGAATCTAGGAACTATGCTCTTACTAGCCCACCTTGGATCCTCACACGCTCAACTGAGGGTGATTGTCTCAAGGAAACCATGCGCTAGCAAGGGCCCTATGGATGCCTAACAATGATGCTCTAGGAGTTTGGAGGGGGGTTTATATAGTTTTTTGAATGAATTTGGGCCCTGGGATCTAGAGAAATCAACTCTCAATCCTAAGATCAGCTTCTTTTGATTACAACCATTGGATTTATCAAATGGATGGTTAGGATTGGTTCTTCATATGATATCTAGGGCAAATGAGAGGAAATAGGCACCTTCATTCTCCACCATTGGATCTGGGGCTGATCTGGACCGTCACATCAGTGCTCACATCAATTTGGATAAGATAAGCCACTATTTTTGGAGAAACTTTGCATTATTGATCATTGATCATAAAAAAGATTATTTAATGAAAAAAGCTCGTGGATCCTCCTTCCTTTATGCTTTAGTGCATCTCCACCCTTGAATGTGAGCTCATCCTGATCGTACAACATGGTTCAATCATTGTTTGCCATGTGGTAGCCCTTCAAGCCTTCAATTTTCTTATTCTAGGAAATTGCGGTGACCTTGAAAACTGGATTTTGTGCTCTTTGACTTATCAGATATCCTTTGATGAAGATGAATATTTTTGGTTCCAACCCCGATCTCCTCTGATGTTGTAGATAGCCCTGAGGTTCGTATTCCGTCCCCTGTTTCTGTTTGGCCCCCTGAATCTAGCCCCATCCTGACTATTGCTCCCACCTACCCCAATTTCCATTTCGCCTATTATGACACCACCGATTATCTCTCTGCCCCCTCACTTTTTCTCATATACCACTAATCCATTATACTCCTTTCCCATGTCCACATAGCCAACCTCTTTCTATACTTCTTTCACATCCCTTTTGCAACCCTGACCTACACCTTTTCCGTTTGTGAGACCCTCGACAGGAATTTCGCTCACAAGTTCCCTTTCTATGGCCACCAAGCACCCCTCCTCACTTACCTCTTACCACACAATTGCACCCACCACCATACACCATAGTACCGACGTCACTCTTTCATGTGGCAATCACTGAAAGTTCCACTAGTGACATGGATATCTCACCCACCACTTCACTAACTGCACAATTACATGCATCCACCACACCACATACCACATCTCACACATCATCCATTCGCACGTCACTCCCATCACTCACCATTGCATCCACTATCCCTACCCCCACTCCCATTGCATTACAAACCACCCCGCATGTCACCTTCCCCACCCTTGCATCTTTTTTGTCATCCACCGTTGATCTGGCTCTCAGCAAATGATATGGTGTATGCATAAAATTAATATAGAATATTCATCACTCGGGCAACAACATTCTGCCCTACAATGGACTAGACAAGAATTACAGGTACACTTAGATGCACTCACCCTATATAATGAGGAGCTTAACCAAAAATATCAAAACTTGGAAGCCGAACATCAGAAGCAATAACAAACCCTTGAAGCTCAGATACAAGAATGGGTCAAGGAGGTTGAATCACAATTAGATGTCTACTTGATGCGAAATGCCCAACTATCATGCAATATGGTGCTTCTTCGTCGAGACCTCAACACTGCAAAGGAGGAAAATCAACGACTGCAACAACAGAACCGCGAGAATTTTGAAGCTACATTGACAATTCGGATACACTTCTTAGTCCGTCTCACTTTCAAGCCATTCCCCCCGAATCGATGTAGATCCTATTGGAAGACCATGCACACGTGCTTGAGCACTATGACCATTTGTAGGAAGAATGTTGAACCCTCAAGGACACCAATAAAACTTTGTTGGTTAAAGATTCTTTGGGACCCACTATTGTACAGGAAGTGGCACCACCGGCTCTCGTGGAAGAATTGACATTGCTACGTATGAAAATACAAGAGTTACAGACTCAAGTATCTAACATGACAGAAACACCTGGACCAGAGTAACCACTTGATCTACCGGAACTGGAGGAAACGATACCTATCCCTATCGAGGAAACATTCGAAGAAGAATATGTACCTTTACCGGTTGTTGGTGGCCGCTCATCCACTAAAGGACAAGACACCTACGCTTACCTCCACCAGCTTGGTTAAAGACCATCGAAGAATTGGGTAAGACACACTCTGCTCGCGTAGATGCGCAACTCCACGCGATGGAAAATGTCGAAGAAGTTATTTTGAAGGCTCCTTATTTTGCTGCTACGCCCCCTGTAGACATATAATATCCAATGAACTACAGTATAAGCCATATTTCCTTTTGTTAGAGCAATATAATTTTCAAGTGGAGAAAGAGACTCAGAAGTAGCCTACGCATGCCACACAATTTGAGCGTGAAGATGTTCCACCAAAAGTAGGGCGAGGCTGCATATATCAACCCACTTGGCATGCAGACTTACTATGCGTGCACCGACACACTTGAAGTACAACCTCTGTTATGGATCGATTCTGCACAGACGTACTTAGGAGGCATTTGCTATTAAGGTACAGACTAATCGTTAATGCCAGGATTGGCTCAATTATCCCTATCTCATGCCTCCCATGAATAATACTCCGACTGTTGGCTATATGATGGCCAACATTTGCCATTGGTTACCACGTCTACACCCGATGACCGATATTGCCGCTCAAATGACTCTAAAGATTTTTGACATGATGCAGATCGTCTTCAAGACCTTTTGACGTGTCAAGGATCCCATTCTAAATACACCACGCTTTGAATATGGGAATTTGGACTTAGTGTATGACATGAGCACGACACCTTCTCTCAAGGTATGCTATGCTTGGCACTCCAGATTGAAGTATATGCCCGCCTGCTACAAGCTGACATTTGAAGAAATGTTCACCACCGGCTTCTAGAAATATCACTCTGAAGTGTTTATCCGTCGTCCAACACATTTGCTCCACCTATTTGCTTGTGAATGAATCATGTATTCCGAACATTATATGCACCCACTTCTAGATGAACCCCAGCCCATTAATTGGGAGAAACTTGAACATGATCTTATCCAGGGCCTTTGCATTACAGAACACACCTTAGCAATGTACCTACTCACTAACTGCATTACTCCAAAATCCGGTTTTGTCAGGGACAATAGAAATAAGGAGGAGGGGAGTGTTCAAGGAAAAGGTTCAAATATTGGTTCTCATCATAGAAGAAGAGGAAGCACTTAAAACCACTAAGAAGATTGCATCTTGGCCACAATGCTTTTTATCACTAAACAATGTTAATATATGTACATACACCCAATTATCACGAATGCGACTCCATTTTGTGCAAACTGAGCAGTCCTCAAGCTTGAGGAGTCTAGTAGAAAGCTCACACCAATTTTTGTAATTTTTGGAAGCTGTTAGATAGTTCAAGTTAGAGGTAGAACCTATTTTTTAACTATGCTGGTCACTGGATGTGAAACCAGTCAAAACTAGGCAAAAACTATAAATAGAGCTAGAGAGCTCATTTTGAGGTTGTTGTTAGTTTATGATTGAACCTATGAGCTAGAGCTAGAAGTGTTATTGTAACTAGATTATGATGAATATGACTATGAGTTCTTTTCTTGCCTTCCATTGATCTCCATTGTTACTTTCCTAGTGTGGGTGGATGCATGTGTGTGTGGGCTCTTGCATTTCTCATCATCCTTTTCATGCACATCATTCACTCTTGATCTTCATATCGGCCTAAACTCTTCGTGGATTTACAATTACGAGTTTGAAGCTCCACGCGTTGCTACTTTCCATTGTGCTAGAGTGACACTTGGTTTCATCATTTAAGGAACCATCTTGTGCTCGATGTTCATATGAGTTCACTGGATTATTTTGAGGTATTTCATTTTCAATCTCTTTTTTATCATCTTGACTTCCTGTAGATATCTTTAAATCTTGGTTATATCATATCTTGCTTCTTTGTTTGTTTGATTATCATCCCTTAGAAGTGAGTTAGATTATGGGAAGCCTCATGTTGTTTTCTTGGTGTGTTTTGTTTATTTTTGTTTTGTTGTGTATTTGATATTGGTTTGATTTTGATTTTTTTAGCTTCTGCATATTCCGTTGCTCCTCCCATCTTTGGGGGTTGTGCATATATAGTATTTGAAGATTTAATCATTGTAAAAGTATCGAAAGGCTCTTGCTACCTTGGATCCTTAGAGATTGCATCATTTATGCTTATAAGTTCTTATGGCAATCTTCTTCATAAGCATGTAGGTGTATTCCATGCATATCTTCTTTATGCCCAACTAGGGTTTCTATTATTCTATGGATTTGCAAATTATTGTTAGTTTCTGAAATGCATGGAATTTGTGCATCTTCTTCGTTTGCATAAATGTCAGCTTTCCAATCATTTAGAAATTTTTCTATTGTTTGTGAAATGGTTGAAGCAACCACTTACACCATTGCCACCCGAGGGCTCTACAATAACATGCATAAAGTTTGGGCATGAACCAGATTAATGGAAGAACAAAGTGAAGCCATCTTACAACACGAACTGGTCAACGACGACTTTGAAGAGACTTTTATCTCGACTATGCATGAGTTGGTTAAATCTATTGGCGTGCCGGAAGCGTTACGATTTTTGTTACGGAAGCCCTTATCCAACTTCGACCCTCGACGGTTGGAGGTGATCACAATCTGGGTGGATCGGGTCCAGTCGTGGCACACGCTGAGTGTATGAAGCTAGTGAGTGTTGGAAGGTCTTTGTGATAAAAAATGTGAAGGTGAAGATGAAGTTGGGTATGGGGAGGAGATATGTCATGATTTAATTATGAAAGGGGAACATATGGATGTATGCATGATGGGAACAAAAAGAAAACCACACACATGAATCAACTTTTGAAAGGAAGAATGGTCCACGAATGGAGCTTCTGATACACTTTCAAAAATCAATTCATAAGCATGGGTTCTTGTGGATGTATGCATGATGAGAACAAAAAGAAAACCACACACATGAATCAACTTTTGAAAGGAAGAATGGTCCACGAATGGAGCTTCTTATACACTTTCGAAAATCAATTCATAAGCATGGGTTTTTGTGGGTGGTATGAATGCATGTGGGGCATGATGTAAAACATGAATAGAAAATTACTCTTTCAACCTTAATGGATCATCCTTCTTGGTTCAATGCAATACTGCAGAGCCTTCTCACACATAGAAAGAGATAGAAGATGACATGTAAGAATATATAAGAGACAAAGAGATAAGAGACATGAGACATGAATTAGAAGATATTGTTATGACAAACATATACATGAACGTTGTGAAACATCAAGCTAAGCATTCTACTGGTCAAAGGTGGTCCGCACGACCCTCTCACCATGACAGTTCAACCAAATGTTACACATAGGAGGATAGGTTCCACTTCATTGACCCTATGTCTTTCTAGGATGGTAATGTGTTTCTAAAGAAGTCTAAGACACATAAAACCAGCTCTAACTCACTCACACACTCCACTGAGGGTGAGCAAAGAAAGAGAAACTGGGTTTATGAGTCTATCCTAGAGAGGAAGTCTAAAAATTGAATCTAGGAACTATGCTCTTACTAGCCCACCTTGGATCCTCACACGCTCAACTGAAGGTGATCGTCTCAAGGAAACCATGTGCTAGCAAGGGCCCTATGGATGCCTAACAAGGATGCTCTACGATTTTGGAGAGGGTTTTATATAGTTTTTTGAATGAATTTGAGTCCTTGGATCTAGAGAAATCAACTCTCAATCCTAAGATCAGCTTCTTTTGATTACAACCATTGGATTTATCAAATGGATGGTTAGGATTGGTTCTTTATATGATATCCAGGGCAAAGGGGAGGAAAGTAGGTGCCTTCATTCTCCACCATTGGATCTGGGGCTGATTTGGACCGTCGGATCAGTGTTGACATCAATTTGGATAAGATAAGCCACTATTTTTGGAGAAACTTTGCATTATTGATCTTTGATCATCAAAAAAGATTATTCAATGAAAAAAACTCGTGGATCCTCCTTCCTTTATGCTTTAGTGCATCTCCACCCTTGAATGTGAGCTCATCCTGATCGTACAACATGGTTCAATCATTGTTTGCCATGTGGTAGCCCTTCAAGCCTTCAATTTTCTTATTCTAGGAAATTGCGGTGACCTTGAAAACTGGATTTTGTGCTCTTTGACTTGTCAAATATCCTTTGATGAAGATGAAAATTTGTAGGGCTATGTTTTGAAAGGTCTCCTTTAGGAATATGCAAAAAAAACTCCCATTGGAATCTCCCTTGTACAAGTTTGACTACATTTGGAAGCTTGCAAGGTGGCATTAAGGTGTCTAGGAAGCTCTGATAGCCTTGAAAATTTGCATGATTTATTTTGCTATGCCTCCTTATCTTCCTTTGGCTTGCTCTTTTTTTTTATGATGATGATTCGGAAACTTTATGGTTACGATCACTTTTTTGGGGTGGAAGAAAGTGTAAACTTCCTGGTAACATGTAGCAGTTTCTTTTTACGGGGAAAAATTAAACCCTGATACAAGGTACAACCATTTTTTATGACGGAGAACAGTCGTTTAAACTCCAATAAAAGTGTTGTGAGGTGGACTAAGGATGTAGAAACATGCAGTAGCAGAAGCTAACACTTCAACAATTATGCTTTCGATATAGGACACATATGCATGGTTATATAGGAAAGTCATGTCACCAAAATAAACCTCCAAATCTACATGCCCTGTCTCTCCATAATCCTATATTATAATCGATTTCTTAGTAGATAAATTACTACTTAAGATACAATTTTACACAAGTAGAGAAATCATCATTTGCCCTTTTTGACTCAAGTGATGTGGATATGCAATGCAAAGACTGAAAACAAACATGCATGAAACAAGAATGGAAAAAAATAGAATGAACCTGAAAAAAAACAAAAGAAACGGTCTTTGTGATAAAATATATGAAGGTGAAGATGAAGTTGGGTATGGGGAGGAGATATGTCATGATTTAATTATGAAAGGGGAACAAAAGATCGTCTGCACGACCCTCTCATCATGACAGTTCAATCGAATGTCACACGTAAGAGGATAGGTTCCACTTCATTGACCCTATGTCTTTCTAGGATCGTAATGTGTTTCTAAAGAAGTCTAAGACACATAAAAATAGCTCTAAATCACTCACACACTCCACTGAGGGTGTGAAAAGAGAGAGAAACTGGGTTTATGAGTCTATCCTAGAGAGGAAGTCTAAAAATTGAATCTAGGAACTATGCTCTTACTAGCCCACCTTGGATCCTCACACGCTCAACTGAGGATGATTGTCTCAAGGAAACCATGTGCTAGCAAGGGTCCTATGGATGCCTAACAATGATGCTCTAGGAGTTTGGAGGGGGGTTTATATAGTTTTTTGAATGAATTTGGGCCCTGGGATCTAGAGGAATCAACTCTCAATCCTAAGATCAGCTTCTTTTGATTACAACCATTGGATTTATCAAATGCATGGTTAGGATTGGTTCTTCATATAATATCTAGGGCAAATGAGAGGAAAATAGGCACCTTCATTCTCCACCATTGGATCTGGGGCTGATCTGGACCGTCACATCAGTGCTCACATCAATTTGGATAAGATAAGCCACTATTTTTGGAGAAACTTTGCATTATTGATCATTGATCATCAAAAAAGATTATTTAATGAAAAAAACTCGTGGATCCTCCTTCCTTTATGCTTTAGTGCATCTCCACCCTTGAATGTGAGCTCATCCTGATCGTACAACATGGTTCAATCATTGTTTGCCATGTGGTAGCCCTTCAAGCCTTCAATTTTCTTATTCTAGGAAATTGCGATGACCTTGAAAACTGGATTTTGTGCTCTTTGACCTATCAGATATCCTTTGATGAAGATGAAAATTTTTGGTTCCAACCCTGATCTCCTCTGATGTTGTAGATAGCCCTGAGGTTCGTATTCCGTCCCCTGTTTCTGTTTGGCCCCCTGAATCTAGCCCCATCCTGACTATTGCTCCCACCCATCCCAATTTCCATTTCGCCTATTATGACACCACCGATTATCTCTCTACCCCCTCACTTTTTCTCATATACCACTAATCCATTATACTCCTTTCCCATGTCCACATAGCCAACCTCTTTCTATACTTCTTTCACATCCCTTTTGCAACCCTGACCTACACCTTTTCCGTTTGTGAGACCCTCGACAGGAATTTTACTCACAAGTTCCCTTTCTATGGCCACCAAGCACCCCTCCTCACTTACCTCTTACCACACAATTGCACCCACCACCACACACCATAGTACCGACATCACTCTTTCATGTGGCAATCACTGAAAGTTCCACTAGTGACATGGATATCTCACCCACCACTTCACTAAATGCACAATTACATGCATCCACCACACCACATACCACATCTCACACATCATCCATTCACACGTCACTCCCATCACTCACCATTGCATCCACTATCCCTACCCCCACTCCCATTGCATTACAAACCACCCCGCATGTCACCTTCCCCACCCTTGCATCTTTTTTGTCATCCACCGTTGATCTGGCTCTCAGCAAATGATATGGTGTATGCATAAAATTAATATAGAATATTCATCACTCGGGCAACAACATTCTGCCCTACAATGGACTAGACAAGAATTACAGGTACACTTAGATGCACTCACCCTATATAATGAGGAGCTTAACCAAAAATATCAAAACTTGGAAGCCGAACATCAGAAGCAATAACAAACCCTTGAAGCTCAGATACAAGAATGGGTCAAGGAGGTTGAATCACAATTAGATGTCTACTTGATGCGAAATGCCCAACTATCATGCAATATGGTGCTTCTTCGTCGAGACCTCAACACTGCAAAGGAGGAAAATCAACGACTGCAACAACAGAACCGCGAGAATTTTGAAGCTACATTGACAATTTGGATACACCTCTTAGTCCATCTCACTTTCAAGCCATTCCCCCCGAATCGATGTAGATCCTATTGGAAGACCATGCACACGTGCTTGAGCACTATGACCATTTGTAGGAAGAATGTTGAACCCTCAAGGACACCAATAAAACTTTGTTGGTTAAAGATTCTTTGGGACCCACTATTGTACAGGAAGTGGCACCACCGGCTCTCGTGGAAGAATTGACATTGCTACGTATGAAAATACAAGAGTTACAGACTCAAGTATCTAACATGACAGAAACACCTGGACCAGAGTAACCACTTGATCTACCGGAACTGGAGGAAACGATACCTATCCCTATCGAGGAAACATTCGAAGAAGAATATGTACCTTTACCGGTTGTTGGTGGCCGCTCATCCACTAAAGGACAAGACACCTACGCTTACCTCCACCAGCTTGGTTAAAGACCATCGAAGAATTGGGTAAGACACACTCTGCTCGCGTAGATGCGCAACTCCACGCGATGGAAAATGTCGAAGAAGTTATTTTGAAGTCTCCTTATTTTGCTGCTACGCCCTCTGTAGACATATAATATCCAATGAACTACAGTATAAGCTATATTTCCTTTTGTTAGAGCAATATAATTTTCAAGTGGAGAAAGAGACTCAGAAGTAGCCTACGCATGCCACACAATTTGAGCGTGAAGATGTTCCACCAAAAGTAGGGCGAGGTTGCATATATCAACCCACTTGGCATGCAGACTTACTATGCGTGCACCGACACACTTGAAGTACAACCTGTGTTATGGATCGATTCTGCACAGACGTACTTAGGAGGCAATTGCTATTAAGGTACAGACTAATCGTTAATGCCAGGATTGGCTCAATTATCCCTATCTCATGCCTCCCATGAATAATACTCCGACTGTTGGCTATATGATGGCCAACATTTGCCATTGGTTACCACGTCTACACCCGATGACCGATATTGCCGCTCAAATGACTCTAAAGATTTTTGACATGATGCAGATCGTCTTCAAGACCTTTTGACGTGTCAAGGATCCCATTCTAAATACACCACGCTTTGAATATGGGAATTTGGACTTAGTGTATGACATGAGCACGACACCTTCTCTCAAGGTATGCTATGCTTGGCACTCTAGATTGAAGTATATGCCCGCCTGCTACAAGCTGACATTTGAAGAAATGTTCACCACCGCCTTCTAGAAATATCACTCAGAAGTGTTTATCCGTCGTCCAACACATTTGCTCCACCTGTTTGCTTGTGAATGAATCATGTATTCCGAACATTATATGCACCCACTTCTAGATAAACCCCAGCCCATTAATTGGGAGAAACTTGAACGTGATCTTATCCAGGGCCTTTGCATTACAGAACACACCTTAGCAATGTACCTACTCACTAACTGCATTACTCCAAAATCCGGTTTTGTCAGGGACAATAGAAATAAGGAGGAGGGGAGTGTTCAAGGAAAAGGTTCAAATATTGGTTCTCATCATAGAAGAAGAGGAAGCACTTAAAACCACTAAGAAGATTGCATCTTGGCCACAATGCTTTTTATCACTAAACAATGTTAATATATGTACATACACCCAATTATCACGAATGCGACTCCATTTTGTGCAAACTGAGCAGTCCTCAAGCTTGAGGAGTCTAGTAGAAAGCTCACACCAATTTTTGTAATTTTTGGAAGCTGTTAGATAGTTCAAGTTAGAGGTAGAACCTATTTTTTAACTATGCTGGTCACTGGATGTGAAACCAGTCAAAACTAGGCAAAAACTATAAATAGAGCTAGAGAGCTCATTCTGAGGTTGTTGTTAGTTTATGATTGAACCTATGAGCTAGAGCTAGAAGTGTTATTGTAACTAGATTATGATGAATATGATTATGAGTTCTTTTCTTGCCTTCCATTGATCTCCATTGTTACTTTCCTAGTGTGGGTGGATGCATGTGTGTGTGGGCTCTTGCATTTCTCATCATCCTTTTCATGCACATCATTCACTCTTGATCTTCATATTGGCCTAAACTCTTCCTGGATTGACAGTTACGAGTTAGAAGCTCCACGCGTTGCTACTTTCCATTGTGCTAGAGTGACACTTGGTTTCATCATTTAAGGAACCATCTTGTGCTCGATGTTCATATGAGTTCAGTGGATTATTTTGAGGTATTTCATTTTCAATCTCTTTTTTATCATCTTGACTTCCTGTAGATATCTTTAAATCTTGGTTATATCATATCTTGCTTCTTTGTTTGTTTGATTATCATCCCTTAGAAGTGAGTTAGATTATGGGAAGCCTCATGTTGTTTTCTTGGTGTGTTTTGTTTATTTTTGTTTTGTTGTGTATTTGATATTGGTTTGATTTTGATTTTTTTAGCTTCTGCATATTCCGTTGCTCCTCCCATCTTTGGGGGTTGTGCATATATAGTATTTGAAGATTTAATCATTGTAAAAGTATCGAAAGGCTCTTGCTACCTTGGATCCTTAGAGATTGCATCATTTATGCTTATAAGTTCTTATGGCAATCTTCTTCATAAGCATGTAGGTGTATTCCATGCATATCTTCTTTATGCCCAACTAGGGTTTCTATTATTCTATGGATTTGCAAATTATTGTTAGTTTCTGAAATGCATGGAATTTGTGCATCTTCTTCGTTTGCATAAATGTCAGCTTTCCAATCATTTAGAAATTTTTCTATTGTTTGTTGTTTCTTCATGTCTCTCCTCACAGCTTCATGGACAAGCATCCAATCCTCTGTGAGCACCGAGTCGGAGTCTATATCTGGCATAAGTGGAATTAGCTCCTCTCTGGCTTTAACGTCTATTGCTCGAAGAAACAAGGACACCTTTTCATGTCTTAAGCCTTTCTTTTCATTTCTTGATAGATCATCAAACTGCAGGTCAAAATCTCTTTTGATCTCTAGAATCGGCTGACCTTTGGGCATACGAACCCACCTCAAGAAGGACTTACGAGTCACTTTGTCTTTGTTCTCCAGCATGAACTGCTTGAGGAGCATCGCTTTGTATTGCAACCATGTCATATGGTTTATTTGCATGAGTTGATCGTATAAGCTATATTCACACACATAGGCAAAGTTTTCGCATAATTCCATATCCGTCATTGGACTCAAAACAAAACCTAGGTATTTGGCCTCGAGTTCATATGCTTTACAGAACCTAGATATATTTTTGCCATTGAAAAACCTACACCGCTATACTAGTCGCTCATGGAGTGGTTGGATGGCTTTTTGATGCCTATCCTCTTACTGAAAGCATATGAACTGAGCTAAAAGATCATCCATGTTCATGTTGGAGTTAGACGTGTGTGGAAGCACACGAATAGCACAAGGAAGAAGAAGAACCTTGGAGCACAACACACAATACTGAATGTATTACTAGAGAATGTACAAAGATAAGTAGCACATTAAGCAAATAGGCATACATACAAGCTGGGGGCAAAAACCTCCTAAAGAGGGAAAAAAGTGCCCCGATAGTCCTAGTGTGTTCACACACATCACTACCTAAATATATCAACAAATCCCCCCTGGGAGTGATGCGGTGAACAAGGAGCTCGCACTCATGTATAAGGAAGTGCCAAGCTATGTGGAAATCACTCCACAAAAGGAAGTAAGCCCAAAGCTTTGGGGAAAGCTTCAAACTTCTCCCTAGGCAGAGCCTTCATGAAAAGGTCTGCAATGTTCTCCTGCATGGGCACATATTGCAAGTCGATCTCCCCGGCAGAGAACCTCTACCAGACATAATGATAATGCACCTCAATGTGTGTAGTGCGAGCATGGAACACAGGGTTCCTCGCAACTACCAATGCACTCTGATTGTCAGTGAAGATGGTGGTGGCAGAAGACTGACCAACACCCAAATCAACCATAAGGCATCTGAGCCACACACACTCAACAGTAGCTGTGAAAGTTGCCCTATACATAGCCTCACAACTGGAGGTGGCCACAGTAGGCTGCTTCTTGCTCAACCAAGATATACATGAGCTACCAAGCATGAAGCAAAAGCCACTAGTGGACACACGAGTGTCATAGCAACCAGCCCAGTCAGAGTTAGAAAAAGCATGCAAATCTAGTGTTAATGATCACCCCTTGGGATAAAACAACCCAAGTAGCCGTGTACCACTCAAGTAGCGAAACATGCGATTAACCACCTGCTAATGCTTGACTCTTGGGCAATGCATAAACCTGCTCATTTGTGAGACAACAAACTGAATATCTAGCCAAGTAATGCATAAGTGAATCAAGCATCCAATAGCTTGTTGATAGAGAACAACATCAAATGCATCTCGAGCATCATGAAGACTCAGTCGTAAACCTATTTTCAGAGGAGTGGCAATAGGTTTACATTCTTGAAGGCCAAAATGTTGCAATAATGTGTCAATATATTTCGTTTGACTCAAAACCATTCCACCCTCAACGTGCATAAATTGAATGCCCAAATAATGATGCAAATGCCTCAAATCAGACATCTCAAATAACGCATGCAAATCAGCCTTAAAATCAGCAATATGCTTCTCAATAGGACTAGTGAGAAGCATGCCATCAACATAGACAACAATGATCATAAGCACATCATTAGCACGCTTAACATATAAGGTGCTTTCAGTTGGAATGATCTCAAAACCATGTGCAATCAGATAGGCATGTATCTTTTCATACCAAGCACGTGGTGCTTGCTTTAAGCCATATAATGCCTTCTTTAACCTGCACACCTAGTTTTCATGCCCTTTCTACACAAAGCCACAGGGCTGAAAAACATACACTTCTTCATGCAAGTCACCATTCATAAATGCTATTTTAACGTCCAACTAATGTACATTCCAACCATGATGAGTTGCAAGTGCACAGATGCTACGAATAGTAGTCATTCGATAAGTAGGTGCAAAGGTCTCATCAAAATCGATGCCTCTTTCCTGCGCATAACCCTTTGCAACAAGCCTAGCCTTATACGTGTCAATTGTACCATCAGGCTTATGCTTCAGCTTGTATACCCACTTAGTCCCGATGGCCTTCTTGCCAGGAGGCAAGTCACATAAAGACCAAGTACCATTCTTCATTATAGCATCATATTCTGATTGCATAACAGCCCCCAATTTTTTGAATTTTGTGCTTCATCAAACGAAACAAGCTCATTCTCATCACAGAGACTAGATGCAGCCATAGCATAGCAATCTGATGCAAAAGAGGCAATATGAGAGCCTGAACAAGTATGATATGACAGAGGTGCATCTAATTTATTGTCACGCAAAGTCTGCACTAGTCATTTTGGCATAGTTTTTACCTGCTCAATATTAGCTCTCTCATCAACAAGTGCATCATGTAAATCTGCATAAAAAATGGAATGATCTGCATCATCACATGAAACTTGCAAAGGCTGAGAAGTTGCCTCATTAGGACTAGCACTAGATTTTCCACCTGTAAAAAGAGGCAACAAAGTATCATACATGTCTTTAGAGCTAATAGATGTCTCCTTAGTACATGAGAGCAATGGTTGAATAGTATCTTCCACAAAACCAACATCATGGCTAACCAGAATGCATTTAGTCTGTGGATGATACAAACGATAGCCTTTACTTTCAGACAAAAGTACATTTTACTGCTTTATCATCCAATTTCCTGCAATGTTGTTCAGGCACTAATGCATATGCCAAACAACCAAAAACATGTAGATGAGCAACAGATGGCTTGCGATCATGCCATGCCTCATATGGAGTGATAGACTATAGTGCTTTAGTGGGACACCTCTTAAGTACATATGTTGCACACATGTCAGCCTCAAGCCAAAAACTATGTGGTAAAGCCTGACTCTTGACCATACACCTCGCCATCTCCATGAGTGACCTGTTCTTCCATTCAACAACTCCATTCTATTGAGGTGTATACGGCATTGTACACTGGTGTTTTATCCCACGTTCAGATAGAAATGTTTTAAAATCAGAAGACATATATTCCCCCCCTCGATCAGAATGGAGGGTGCCCATTTTACATGCCGATGGATTTTCAGCCAAAACCAAAAACTGTTTGAAGCACATGAACACTTCAGACTTTGCTTTCAATGGATATACCCATGCATGCTTGGAAAAATCATCAATGAAAGTCATGAAGAAAAGATAATTTCCAAAAGAAGCTGTCTGCATAGGACCATAGACATCACTATGTACAAGCTGCAATTTCTGAGTAGCCGGAACTGAACCATCTTTTGGAAAGGAGGAACGCTGCATTTTGCCCAAAATATAGCCTTCAAAAACATGTTTTCTGGGTGCCTCAAGTTTGGGCAAAGAGGACACCATTTTAGATTTCTGTAGGCATAGCAAACTAGCAAAATTCAGATGACCAAAGCATGCATGCCAAAGCTTTGCATGTGACATAGCCTAATAATCATGTACTACACATTCCAAATCATTTACAGATCTTTCATAGTCTATGAGCTTATACAGCCCACGACATAAAATGCTAGAAGCAATAATCACATCGCCATTTGACAGATCGTGAACTGTACATCTGTCATCAACAAATTTCACAACCAAGCCAATCTTGGCTAATGCAAAAACTGATAACAGATTTTTCTTGATCCCTGGCATAAACAAAGCATCTGAAAAGGTGAAAGAACTACCATCAACAGTAGTCAAAATGATCTTACCAACTCCCATAACAGGATAGGAGGAGTTATTGGCGCATGTAACAGTATTCCTTGTAGGGGCAGGCTTGAGTGAAGAGAAGAAACTGCACTATGAGGTAATATGTTTGGGCGCCCCACTATCAAAGTACCAAACATCCAAAACTGCAAACAGTAGTAAACGCCCATTCTTCTTCGTGCACAAGATTTGCAGACTCTGTTTTTGGTGTAGAGGCCTCTGCAACAACCATTCAAGCCTCTTTCTTCTTTGCCTCTTTAGCAGCCAGTTTTGGATAGTTCTTTATGATATGATCATTTTCTTTATAGTACTTGCAAAACAAATTCTACTTTTTTTATTTCTTTTCATCTTTGTCTTCCTTCTTCGAATGTGTAGAATTAGCACATTTCTACTTACTAGTTGAAGAGCTCCATTTTCCTTTGCCCTTCTGACTAGCTAGGAAAGCTTGATCTACAATATGCATAATGGACTTGTTCTGCCTCGACTGATCTTCCTGTAACACAACAGAGACTAACTCCTTAAATGACAAGGCATTTGGATTGCCTTTCATTATCAACCGAAGAGTAGAAGCAAAACTCTGATATGAATCAAGAAGACCATTCAGAACAGTCTGCACAAGTGAGCTATCTGGTATAACCTCATCAGTAGAAATCAACTGTTCTTTCAAGTCTTTGATCTTTGTCAGAAAATTGTCCATAGAATCACCTTCATTCATGTGCTCACTCTCCAATTGTTTTCGGAGGTAAGTAACACGGGCCTCATTCCTAGCTTGGTACAATGTGGTAAGTGTATCCCAAGCATCCTTAGCTATTCTGCAAGAGCGAATGTGAGGAATAATGGCACGTTTGACAGACAAAGCTATCAATGCATGTGCCTGGGCATCTCTGCCATCCCAACAAATTTGCTCTACACTAGGTGCAACAGAAACCACAACACAAACAAGAATATGTAGAATATCATCATCTTCGACACCTTCTGCATCAGCTTTAGTACCTGTAGTTGTAACAGTTGTAGGTGTGATAGGACATTTTTCAACACCTTGCACAATGTTCACAGTCCTTTTGCAACCAATACATGTCGCATCATGTAAGCCCGCAATGGGTAGTTAGTACCATCCAACTTATCCTCAACAGCCAACATACAAAATACATCACTACTTTCAGCCATGGCCAGTGACTAAAATACCTTGATGCAGAAAATCGATTGTATCTCAAAAAGTTGTACAGAATTGTCGAGAAGAATTCTGTTATACCTGTAGCAGACTTTGAGACGCTTATACTGGCAAACTGAAACTGGTATATACCTTTGGCACAAAAAGACAAAATAACCTACACAAGCGCTATGATAGTGCATTCAGAGGCCAAAACGAGCTCAGATCACAATTTCAGCACCACACAGCAAAGTTGTTTTGATTTGGAAAACACCCTGAGTATGCTCGCCAAAATTCGTGCGATTCTGAGACTGCAACCAGAGAGGTGTCGAGGATGCCCTAGATGAAGCGGTCTGCTCTGATACCAATTGTTGGAGTTAGATGTCTACGGAAGCATGCGAACAGCACAAGGAAGAAGAAGAAGCTTGGAGCACAACACACAATATTGAATGTATTACTAGAGAATGTACAAAGATAAATAGCCCGTTAGGGTAATAGGCATATATACAAGCCGGGGAATTGCTCAAAAAGTAGCACTTTTAATACATTGACTCAAGAATCCGTTTGTGGTTAGACTGATTTGTGAATGACAAACTACCTAAGTGTGGATTCCTTTGACCTAACTGAGAATCTGGTTATAAAAAAAGCGCATGTACAGATCACTAACGTCTACATGACCGAGTAGTAATTTTGTGAATGTTGAACTCATATGTATGTATGTATCTATCTATCTATCTATCTATCTATCTATCTATCTATGTATCTATCTATCTATCTATCTATCTATGTATCTATCTATCTATCTATCTCTGAAATCATTTAACTATCGAAAGTTAATGACTATTCATCATAACTGCTATAGTATGAATACTCATAAGGGTGGGTCAGCGTAATGCCTTTTTAGAAGTTCCATTCGCCTCCCTCCAAACTGTACTTACAAGTTTTGTTTTCTTGCAAACAGCTTTTCATGCCTATTCACACACACTTAAGAGTATATTGCTATTTGGCCAGGTCCTTCTCAAGTCTTGAAGGGTTAGGATCTGCTCGTAGATCGAATGGTGATCGGCAAGCTAGGAGTCTTAAAGAGGGAAAAAAGTGCCCTGGCAGTCCTAGTGTGTTCACACACATCACTACCTAAATATATCAACAATTTGATGTGCTAGATCCTACGGCTCTATAACTCACTCGCCCCCTCCTTTCACATTGGGTTCACCAGGTATGTTGAGTTGTTCTTGGAGAAAGGAGGGATGAAGAGTGAGAAATGATGCTAAGAAAGATTGCACTCAATACTCGAATTGTAGTATGAAGGTTACCTTTGCGAAAGTGCAAGCAAACTACAGGATCTCAAGAAGAGATTGATTAATAGTTCAAGATTCAAGCAAATTGACTAATGGCAAAGGTTGCGTCAAGTGTCTTTATAAAACAAAGTTATAGAAAAAATTTGATTTATCACATCTTTGATAATGAAAGCTTTCCACTCTGTACGTGCTAGACCTCTTGAATATTTAAATTGTTGGGTTCACAAGTATCTAAAGATTAAACATTATTCCATATAAGAAGAGATTGAATTTGAGTTCAAATCCCTTGAGAGAGAGAAAACACATAATACTTACTGCTGCTTTAAAACAATATGAACATGCTTTTTGTGTAAAGAGATATCATTTAACGAATCCTGCATGCAGATTATATCGTTCACTGCTCCATAGAAATATCAATGAAATACTACATTCATCTAACTTGAGAAAAAATCCAAACATAAATTTCTTGGGATATGGTTAGAAATTAATCCTATGCATAAGCTCATCAAACACACTATTATTTACGTGTATGAACTAGAAAGAAAATTCAGATACAATGATGACAATATGAACGAAGCATTCCAGATAAAAGCGTTGTGGGAAATTGAATGAAAATTAACTTTGCAATCACTACATTATTTTGTATGCATAAATCTGCAGAGTTTTATCTAAAGAAATGGAAATTGTCAAGAGCAGATATTAGTGGTGTATGCCAAAAGAAAGGCATATTCAGGATTCTAAAAAACAAAACTATAAATAAGCCTATGGTAAACCTGGTTTATTGAATTGAAACACGTAGCCACTGTCCAAATGAGAATTCCTTCGTCGATCTTCTCCCGGTTCTACTTCAAGTTCTTGCAAGGTTTTGAGCACCTCAACCATCATCATCCTAGGATGTGCTCAGGTCTGGAGCCCAAGAGTTCACATTCTCTCTCACAAGTGTAGCCCTTTCTCTTCCAAGATGACTAGATGCCCTATTTGCTTTATGTCAGCTTTTTTGATGGGTATGAGCCTCTAGTTTCTTGTTGAAAATGGCGGCACCTGCCCTATTTACTTAAGAGGAAATTTGTGTTGATGATTCCAAACAAGATCACAGTTTTATGTATGTGTGATCATCATTGGTTTTCAGAATAGAACATGTAGAGTGTGTATGAATCTTGAACATATTTGAAGACTCGACAACATTATTGCCCAGAATCATTCCCGAAATGAGTACTCTGTTCGACATCTGTGTCATCAGGCTTACGTACTTGAAAAAGATTAGATCTACAAAAAATATATGTAATAGGTGGGCCACGAGCTTCTTGTAATTGTTGGTTCAGTTCTTGGACTTTGCCCCCAAGTTTTTTTACTTTTACAACATACTCTTGCAGCTGGATTTTTGGTCTTGGTCAAGCTTCATGAGCCAAGAAATCTGAGCTTTACACTCGACAACATTATTGCCTAGAAATCGCGTTCTAGTGCTTATAGATGCCCTGGTTGTTAAGCTCTGTCAGTGAGTGCAGTTGGAGCTGCTGCAAGTTGGTTTGATAGAGCATAATTCTCATTTATGCACTTTGACAGTTCTGCTGCAAATCCTCGCATCAATTTCTGAATATTTCAATCTCACTTTCTACATGTAGTGCTCTGATGAATGTCGTCTCGTTTCTCAACATCAGGGATTTCATCAATAAGTCTCTTCTGTATTTGCCGCTCAACAATCAGAGACTTTGTTTGCACTTCACGATTCACAGGTTCTTCTCAAAGCTACCTCTGCTCTTCCTGTGCTAGAGAAGACAATCGCCATCCCCTTTTTTCGATCCCTCAAGTTCTAAATCATTAGTGGTCTCCCTCACCCGAACTGCCAGATGCCTCCTCCATCAAATATCTCCCTCCCTTACTCGGCTATTGCTGACCACGATCGCACCATCCCTCTGAGGCTCGAGGAAAACAAATTCCCCATAAGCTGCCACCACAAGTTACCCTCACTCTCTGTTGTTCTAGATCCGAAAGTACCTGCCCCCACCGAAATGCGCACACCTTCCTTTCCTTTTCAGTAAGTGATCGCCCTTTCCATTTCAACATGCGATTGATCTTTCGATTTCAAATGCACAAATCTTCCTCAATAAATTTTCAAATGGAATAGTAGTTTTGCATGATGACAATAATCTCCATACATTAATCTAGCACTACCAAATCCTTTCTCTAATTTACTAGCCAGTGTTGAAAGGCTTTGATCTAGTCCCATGAAAATAATCGAGTTCCCTATGTCAACAGGGAATGAACATATGTCCCTCCACAATATCCCATTAATAAGTGATGTAGTTTTGGAAGAATGCAGAACAAGAAGGATCTTCGTAAAGTTGAACGTCAACGTGCAGAGCGTCTCAATGGTTTCTAAATAGGAAGATTTTCACATTGATCTGATTGGACATTCTCTTGAACATCCCTATGTCCAACATTTTTATGCATGCTATCTAGAGGACTAGTATCCTCAAACACCACTCTTATCACTTTAACTTCCTTAATGGCTTGTTTATGCATCTTAAACACATTGAAAATGACATCACTTCTTTTGATCACTAACCGTGTTTTAGGATCCCATAAGCGATATCCAAATTGTCCTTCTTGATCATATCCGAGAAAAATGCATTTCTTTGACTTATGGTCCAACTTTTGTCTAAGATTCTTGGGTATATGAACATATGCTTCACACCCAAAAACTCAAAGATGATTATAATATGGTGACTTCCCTCTCTATAACTCTTGTGCCACTTTCAGACCTTTGGCTATACTATGTGAAAGGTTAATGACATTAACTGCAATCAATACTGCTTCTTCCCAAAAGCCTTGTGAAAGGTTTGCATGATGGAGCATAGAGACTACTCTATCGTGAATAGTTCTATTCATCCTTTCAACTAAACCATTTTGTATTGGGGTATAAGGAGCTGTAAACTCTCTATGAATTCCTCTCGACTAGCCAAAAAGGTTGAATTCATATGAGGTATACTCACCCCCATTATATGAACGTAAATCTTTCAGCTTAGTTCCTTTTTCAATCTCATTTGAAGCAAGCCATTTTTTCAAAGTAGGGAATACCTCATCCTTTGATTTGATAGGATATACCCAAACTTTTCTAGTAGTATCATCTATGAAAGTGACAAAGTAAAGAGAACCACCTAATGACCTTGTGGGCATAGGACCACACATCTATATGAACAAGATCTAAAGGCTGAATTGAAGAGTCAATGTGCGTTCTATGTACATTTTTTGTTTGCTTTCCATATTCACAATGCTCATAAAATGAAAAGGAGAAAGATAACATAGGTAAGTATCGAGAATGAGAAAGATTTTCCATTCCACTACGAGATATATGGCCCAAACGAGCATGCCAAATACAAGACATAGGTTGTTCAGTAATAGCTAATAAGTGTTCTTTCTGTGATACAAATAAAGGATAAAGTGTACCAACTTTGCATCCTTTTGCAATAATCATATTTTCCTTTGATATGCAAAAAGACTGAGCATAGAAGACCACCTTGTAACCAAGGCCATCAAGTTGACCAAGTGACATCAAACTCCATGATAACTGAGGTACATGGTGCAAGTTATGCATAGTAAATTTTGAACATGTTTCCTTTTCTATGACAATAATGGCATTTGATTTCGTTGATCATTCTTTTCCTTGTTCTTGCTCCTACCTCATTGTTGATTCTTTCCTCGGTAAGAATCACGAACATTAATCCATCTCCACTCTGAGTGCCAGCCATAAATTTTCTACAATTCTCCTCACTCGAGAGTGCTCCACATATGTCATCATAGATCAGTTTACCACCAAGTGCACTATTGCCAATAGCTATGCAAAACGTATCCCATGATGATGGCAAGGTGCATAACAACAAGATTGCTTTCATTTCACTATCCATATCCATTTTTTGAGCCTATAAATGGGAGAATATAGCATCAAACTCATTTAGATGAGCAGCAACACTATCTGTGTTCTTCATGCAAAGGTCATATAACTTTCTCATCACATACACGTTATTTGATGCTGTCTCTTTTTCATATGTATTGCATAACTTCTTCCAAAGCTCCTTTGCACTTTCACAGTCTAATACTATAAAGTAAACATTATCTACCAGGTGCAATCGAATGTTAGACCTGGCCATTTCATCTAACTCATCTCAATCATTTTCATCCATGTCAACAAGCTTCTTTGAGATTCCATTTACTGGCTTCCATTGCCTCCTTTGAATCAGCACATCTTTAATCTGATTCTTCCATAGAGAAAAGTTTGCGCCATCAAATTTTCAAATCTCAAAATGGTCTTTACCCTACAAGTTATAGCTCCTCCTCGAAACTGTTCGAGTTAGACGTCTGCGGAAGCATGCGAACAGCACAAGGAAGAAGAAGAAGCTTGGAGCACAACACACAATACTGAATGTATTACTAGAGAATGTACAAAGATAAGTAGCCCATTAGGGCAATAGGCGTATATACAAGCCGGGGGAAAAAAACCTCCTAAAGAGGGAAAAAGTGCCCCGGCAGTCCTAGAGTGTTCACACACATCACTACCTAAATATATCAACAAATCCCCCCTGGGAGTGATGCGGTGAACAAGGAGCTCGCACTCATGTATAAGGAAGTGCCAAGCTATGTGGAAATCACTCCACAAAAGGAAGTAAGCCCAAAGCTTTGCGGAAAGCTTCAAACTTCTCCCTAGGCAGAGCCTTCGTGAAAAGGTCTGCAATGTTCTCCTGCGTGGGCACATATGCCAAGCTGATCTCCCCAGCAGAGAACCTCTCCCTGACATAGTGATAATGCACCTCAATGTGCTTAGTGCGAGCATGGAACACAGGGTTCCTCGCAACTGCCAATGCGCTCTGACTGTCAGTGAAGATGGTGGTGGCAGAAGACTGGCCAACACCCAAATCAGCCATAAGGCGTCTGAGCCACACACACTCAACAGTCGCTATGAAAGCTGCCCTATACTCAGCCTCACAACTGGAAGTGGCCACAGTAGGCTGCTTCTTGCTCAACCAAGATATACATGAGCTACCAAGCATGAAGCAAAAACCACTGGTGGACACACGAGTGTCATAGCAACCAGCCCAATCTGAGTCAGAAAAAGCATGCAAATCTGGCGGTAGTGATCCCCCCTTGGGATAAAACAACCCAAGTAGCCGAGTACCACTCAAGTAGCAAAAGATGCGCTTAACCGCTTTCCAATTCGTGACTCCTAGGCAATGCATAAACCTGCTCATCTGTGAGACAGCAAACTGAATATCTGGCCGAGTAATGCATAAGTAAATCAAGCATCCAACAGCCTGCTGATAGAGAACAACATCAAATGCATCTCCAGCATCATGAAGACTCAATCGTAAACCTGTCTCCATAGGAGTGGCAATAGGCTTACAGTCTTCAAGGCCAAAACGCTGCAATAATGTGTCAATATATTTCGTTTTACACAAAGCCATTCCACCATCAACGTGCATAAACTGAATGCCCAAATAGTGATGCAAATGCCCCAAATCAGACATCTCAAATGAGGCATGCAAATCAGCCTTAAAATCAGCAATATGTGTCTCAATAGGACTAGTGAGCAGCATGTCATCAACATAGACAACAATGATCAGAAGCACATCATTAGCACGCTTAACATATAAGGTGCTTTCAGTTGGACTGTTCTCAAAACCATGTGCAATCAGATAGGCATGTATCTTCTCATACCAAGCACGTGGTGCTTGCTTTAAACCATATAACGCCTTCTTTAACCTGCACACCTGGTTTTCATGCCCTTTCTGCACAAAGCCACGGGGCTAAAAAACATACACGTCTTCATGCAAGTCACCATTCAGAAATGCTGTTTTAATGTCCAACTGATGTACATTCCAACCATGATGGGCTGCAAGTGCACAAATGCTCCGAACAGTAGTCATACGGCATGTAGGTGCAAAGGTCTCATCAAAATCAATGCCTCTTTCCTGCGCATAACCCTTTGCAACAAGCCTAGCCTTATACCTGTCAACTGTACCATCAGGTTTATGCTTCAGCTTGTATACCCACTTAGTGCCAATGGCCTTCTTGCCAGGAGGCAAGTCACATAAAGACCATGTACCATTCTTCATTATAGCATCATATTCACATTGCATAGCAGCCATCCAATTTTCTGAATTTTGTGCTTCATCAAAAGAAACAGGCTCATTCTCATCACAGAGACTAGATGCAGCCATAGCATAGCAATCTGATGCAAAGGAGGCACTATGAGAGCCTGAACGAGTACGATATGACAAAGGTGCATCTAATTTGCTGTCACGCAAAGTCTGCACCAGCCATTTTGGCATAGTTTTTGCCTGCTCAATATCAGCTCTCTCATCAGCAAGTGCATCATGTAAATCTGCATCAGAAATGGAATGATCTGCATCATCATATGAAACCTGCAAAGGCTGAGAAGTTTCCTCATTAGGACCAGCACTAGACTGTCCACCTGTAAAAAGAGGCATCAAAGTATCATACATGTCTTTGGAGCTAACAGATGTCTCCTTAGTACATGAAAGCAATGGCTGAATAGCATCTTACACAAAGACAACATCACGGCTAACTAGAATGCGTTTAGTCTGTGGATGATACAGACGATAGCCTTTACTTTCAGAACTCTACCCAACAAAAATACATTTTACTGCCTTATCATCCAATTTTATGCGATGTTGTTCAGGCACTAATGCATATGCCAAACAACCAAAAACACGTAGATGAGCAACAGATGGCTTGCGGTCATGCCAAGCCTCATATGGAGTGATAGACTGCAACGCTTTAGTGGGACACCTGTTCAGTACATATGTTGCACACATGACAGCCTCAAGCCAGAAACTATGAGGTAAAGCCTGACTCTTGACCATACACCTTGCCATCTCCATGAGAGACCTGTTCTTCCGTTCAGCAACTCCATTCTGTTGAGGTGTATACGGCACTGTACACTGGTGTTTTATCCCACGTTCAGCCAGAAATGCATTAAAATCTGAAGACATATATTCCCCCCCTCGATCAGAACGGAGGGTGCCCATTTTACATGCTGACAGATTTTCAGCCAAAACCAAAAACTGTTTGAAGCACATGAACACTTCCGACTTTGCTTTGAGTGGATATACCCATGCATGCCTGGAAAAATCATCAATGAAAGTCACGAAGTAAAGGTAATTTCCAAAAGAGGGTGTCTGCATAGGACCACAGACATCACTATGTACAAGCTGCAATTTCTGCGTAGCCTGAACTGAACCATCTTTTGGAAAGGAAGAACGCTGCATTTTGCCCAAAATACAGCCTTCACAAACATGTTTTCCAGGTGCCTCAAGTTTGGGCAAAGAGGACACCATTTCAGATTTTTGCAGGCGTAACAAACTAGCAAAATTCAGATGACAAAAGCGTGCATGCCAAAGCTTTGCATCTGACATAGCCTGAGAATCATGAACTGCACATGCCGAATCATTCACAGATCTTTCATAGTCTATGAGCTTATACAGCCCACGACATAAAATGCCAGAAGCAATAATCACATCGCCATTTGAGAGATCATGGACTATACACCTGTCATCAACAAATTTCACAACCAAGCCAATCTTGGCTAATGCAGAAACTGATAACAGATTCTTTTTGATCCCTGGCACAAATAAAGCATCTGACAAAGTGAAAGAACTACCATCAGCAGTAGTCAGAATGATCTTACCAACTCCCATAACAGGATAAGAGGAGTTATTGGCGCATGTGACAGTATTCCCTGTAGGAGCAGGCTCGAGTGAAGAGAAGAAACTGCGCTGCGAGGTAATATGTTTGATCGCCCCACTGTCAAAGTACCAAACATCTGAGTCTACTGCAGACATGCACTGATCAGGAGAAGATGGGTCAAAACTGCAGACAGTAGTAAACGCCCATTCTTCTTCCTGCACAAGATTTGTAGACTCTGTTTTTGGTGTAGAGGCCTCTGCAACAACCATTCCAGCCTCTTTCTTCTTTGCCTCTTTAGCAGCCAGTTTTGGACAGTTCTTTATGATATGATCATTGCCTTTACAGTACTTACAAAACAATTTCTGCTTTTCTGATTTTTTCTCATCTTTGTCTTGGTTCTTTGAATGTGCAGCATTTGCAGATTTCTGCTTACTAGTAGAAGAGCTCCATTTTCCTTTGCCCTTCTGACTAGCCAGGAAAGCTTGATCTGCAACATGCATAATGGACCTGTTCTGCCTGGACTGATCTTCCTGCAATAGAACAGAGACTAATTCCTCAAATGACAAGGCATTCGGATTGCCTTTCATCATCAACCGAAGAGTAGAGGCAAAACTCTGATATGAATCAGGAAGACCATTCAGAACGGTCTGCACAAGTGAGCTATCTGGTATAACCTCATCAGCAGAAATCAATTGTTCCTTCAGGTCTTTGATCTTTGTAAGAAAACTGTCCATAGAATCACCTTCATTCATGTGCTCACTCTCCAACTGTTTTCGGAGGTAAGCAACACGAGCCTCATTCCTAGCCTGGTACAGAGTGGTAAGTGTATCCCAAGCATCCTTTGCTGTTCTGCAAGAGTGAATGTGAGGAATAATGGCACGTTTGACAGACAAAGCTATCAATGCATGTGCCTGGGCATCTCTGCCATCCCAACGAATCTGCTCTGCAGTAGGTGCAACAGAAACAGCAGCACGAACAGGAATCTGCGGAATATCATCTTCGACACCATCTTCATCAGCTCCAACACCTGTATTTGCAGTACCTGTCGTTACAGGTGTAATAGGACGTCTTTCAACACCCTACACAATGTTCCACAATCCTTTTGCAACCAGTACATGTCGCATCATATAAGCCCATAATGGGTAGTTGGTACCATCCAAATTATCCTCAACAGCCAACATAGGGAATACATCACTGCTTTCAGCCATGGCCGGTGACTAAAATACCTTGATGCAGAAAATTGACTGTATCTAAAAAAGTTGAACGGAACTTCCCAAACGAGTTCTGCTAGACCTGTAGCAGACTTCGAGACGCTTAAACTGGCGAACAGAAACTGGTATATATCTTTGGCACAAAAGGACGAAATAGCCTGCACAAGCGCTGCGATAGTGCGTTCGGAGGCCGAAACGAGCTCAGATCGCGATTTTGACACCACACAGCAAAGTTGTTTTGATCTCGGAAACACCCGGAGTATGCTCACCAAATTTCGTGCGAATCTGAGACTGCAAATGGAGGAGTGTCGACGGCGCCCTAGAAGAAGCGACGACCTGCTCTGATACCAATTGTTGGAGTTAGACGTCTGCGGAAGCACGCGAACAGCACAAGGAAGAAGAAGAAGCTTGGAGCACAACACACAAGACTGAATGTATTACTAGAGAATGTACAAAGATAAGTAGCCCATTAGGGCAATAGGCGTATATACAAGCCGGGGGAAAAAAACCTCCTAAAGAGGGAAAAAAGTGCCCCGGCAGTCCTAGAGTGTTCACACACATCACTACCTAAATATATCAACAGAAACACTGGCACTAGACCCTGATCCAATTGACATGCATGAGACCATGATGGTAGACAATAGAATAGATATCTATCTATCTATCTATCTATCTATCTATCTATCTATCTATCTATCTATCTATCTATCTATCTATCTTGAGTGTGTATGTCTTACACACGGTCTAGCTATGAGTCAAAGTGCATTGGCGGTTGTGAGGAATCTAGTATTCCATGCTCTTCACAAAGCTTTGGTCTTACTTTCTTTTATGGATTGACGTCATTCAACATAGCTTGGCACTTCCTTATACATGAGTACCAAATGCTTGTTCAATGCATCACTCTTACAGAGAATTTGTTTTTGTTGATATATTTCAGTACCAGTGTGTGAACACACTTAGAACTGTTGGGGCACTTTTTTCTCTCTTTAGAATGTCTTCTTTGCAGGGAGATTTAACTCCAATATGCACAATGGAAGTACAAACCTCTTCCAGGATCTTCTCTATCAAAGACCTGAAACCATAGCAAATCATTGTATATGGGTTTGATGGTAGTCTGCATTCACCGGAATAAAAAGTAAATGGTCAGCAGAATTTGTACAGTTGAACCATGTAGCCAGAGCTTTTGAATGGCTGATCACTTGCAAGTACAGTGAAACCTCACTTGTTTCTACAGACGCTTTTCTAGTGAGAAAAAATTCACAGAGAATCGATTGAGCTTGACAGCTGCTTATAGCGACACTAGCACCAGTTGCAATTACATTGAGACTTATTACTGCACCATGCAACTAATGATTACAGATGTCAATCTCTAGAGCACTCAAGTCGCAAGTCTGCATTTCTGAAAGTTCCAAGAAAGCCTGGATGGTCTCTTCTAAAAGTAAACATCCAAAGAAGATTCTCAGCATTCATATCGTAAAGTTAAGTGAGTTATGTATATTTATGATACATTTTCAACACTCCCTATAACGTGTTTGAAGGAAACCTTTGATTCATAATCCAACTTGAGTTTCTCCCTTGAACAATGCAGCATTTTGAAGTCTTTTGCTGTGAAGTGACCATGATAAACTAACCCTTTCACTCAAAGGTATCCTTCACTCAACTTGAATAAGCAGGTGGAATACACAATCTTTGATGCTTCGATATATATACCAGAATGCATCCAGGCAAACCCCAAATTCACCCTCAAATGAAAGTGCAACTATAAGCTCATGGTAGTCAACCACAAGACTATATAGCATATAAGCTCCATTATGCACAGTATTGACTCAATACTATGACATCCCCACTAACGTCATCAGTGCCCAATAGCGGGTATAGAACTCAGAGTCATCAATCTGGACTGGTATACTCCACTTTGTACACCCAAATCTCAAAAGTCATATAATTATAATCACCTGCAAAGCTCTACACAATAACAATGAAACGATTCATGTCCTCATTATCAGTGCCTTTGTCGATGAACAGAGGGCTAAGTCATGGATACATTTTCTTTTCTAAGATTAGTAAAAGAACAAAACTCTATCTGTCATTCCCTATGGCTAACCAGTGGAAAACTTTCTCTCCTCTTTGAACTGCGTTAGCAATTTCTCTCATTGAAGAGAGCAAAAAGTGAATTTATCTGTGCACAATATCTTGCATGTCATCAATACAAGTAACTCTTTTAAAATGAAAACTCCTCCCCCTGAACTTTTGTGTCTGCATGTATGTATGAAGAGCTATTTTCTCTACGCATCACTGCCCAATCCTTCAATATGCATTTAGAAGGATGTTCAGGGGATCTACATTTCACCATGGGACCTACTGCTTAGTTTATGCCAATGTTCTCAAAGACTTGTTCAGCAAACCTTAGACTTCCCCAATTCTTGCAAGCACCAAGCACACTACACCAAAGTACCATATCAGGGATAACTGACAGTTTATCCACCATGTTCTCAACATTGATTGATTCCCCAAGACAACCAAGGAGATTGACCATGCATGTCCAGTGCTCTAACAATGGAATGATGCCAAAGTCTTTACTGATAGCCTGAAAATATGTTTGACTCTTATTCAACAAGCCAGAGACAGTACATGCATTTAGCAGAACAACAAATGTTATAAAATTTGGTTGTATGCCTTCACTTAGCATTCTACTAAAATTAGCAAAAACAGGCTCACCTTTTCCAATAAGGGCATACCCAGCCATGAGTGAAGTCCATGATACTACATTCCTGAGTGAGAGTGTGTCTAGCACCTGCTGAGCTTTTGTTAAAGACCCACACCTGGCATACATGTCCACCAGGGTACTGCCAACCAAACCCTCTTCTAGCAACCCACGTCTCTCTATCTCAGTATGTATCTCCTCCCCTTTCTCCACAGCTCCTATAGCTCCACAAGCTTTCAAGCTGCAAATATAAGTGACTGCATTGGGAACGAGTCCCTTTACTTTGAGCTGTTCAAAGCATTCCAGAGCTTCCTCACCATGCTCATGCTCAGCATAACCTGAGATCAAAGCAGTCCATGAAACTACATCTCTTGCTGGCAATGAGTTGAACACTTGCTGTGCTTTAAGAAGGGAACCAGATTTAGCATACATATTGATCAAGGCATTGCAAACGAAAGCTTGTTTCTTCACAGGATCCCTTTCTCCAATCTCTGTGTGTATATTGTGGCCTGTATTTATGTCATTCAAGTTGCCGCAAGCTTTCAATGCACATGCAAATGTGATGCCATCAGGAAAAACACTCTCAAAACACATGCGGTGAAAGCATTCAAGGACTCTCTGATCTTGTCTGATATTAGAATAACCAGAAATCAATGCATTCCAAGAGACTGAATTACGAAGTGAGAGTTTGTTAAACACATCCTGTGCCTTTTCAAGAAGCCTAAATTTGGCATACATGTCAACTACTGCACTACCAATAAAAAGATTTGTTTGCATCAACCCTTTGCTTTCAACCTCAGCATGTATCATTTGGCCACTGCATGTAGCTCTCAATGCACCACATGCCTTCAAAATACACACGAACGTGATTGCATTAGGGCAAATACCTGCTTCTTGCATCTTTTTATACAGTTTTAATGCTATTTCCCCATGTCCATGTTCAGCATAACCTGCAATCAGTGCAGTCCAAGCAACAACATTTTGTTTCTGAATCCTAACAAAAACTTCATGTGCCTTATCAAGCAGGCCACATTTCCCATACATTGAAATAAGAGTACTACCGACAAAAAGGTCTGTTTCAAGCTCTCCAAGCCTAGAATGGATCTCAGTCCCATTACCTATATCCTTAAGCATTGTACAACCCTGAAGCAAAGCAACGTACGTGTCAGTATTAGGATGCAAGGAACCACCCCTTTTCATTTCACTATACATGGATAGTGCTTGCTCTGCCATACCATACTTGACAAAACCACGTATAAGAGAATTCCACGAGCATTCCCTTGCTGAAATCAGTTTGTTAAACACCTGTATAGCTCTAAACAGCAGCCCAACCTCGACAAATAACTCAGTTAGGTGATGGCCTGGTGTCGTTTGAGATTCCAACCCCAGTTCACATAGGAGTACGTGGACGTGAAAAGCGAGAAGCTGGTCGTTGTCTTTTCTACATTTATGCAATGCCTTCTTCAAGTCAAGTACAGAAAAATTGGAGAACATAGACCAGTAAGAACTTTTCGCCAGTTCAGAAGGACGGGAGACCATCTCTTATACATCCATAATCAACAGAGAAATTCATGAACTGGAAAACAAAACTTCATCGAATTGCCTGTGATCACGAGAACAGTGCTACATGTATTTCCTCATGCATTGGCAACAACCAAGAACTCACACGGTAGACAATTTCGTACCTCCTAGTCACAGGAAAAATTGTGCTCATTGTGTTTTTAGATGCAGTTGACGGAGAATCGTATTATACCGTTAAATAACTTAGATTTCTTGTAGCTGAGCCTACCATTTACGCTCAGAGCGCAGGAAACACAGAATCCTATCAGGTTAATTACGTCGCAATCCAGAATTGCTTTTTTTTCTCCTTTTTTTCATTTTCAAGCAACAGGAAAGCATAAGAAAGATTTCCAATATGGATTCGAATCTGGGAAGAGACCCTGAGAATCAGCAGCTCTACCTGTTAAGCTACCATGCCCGAGCGATTCACAACTCGAAATAGTTTCTTCTTCTTCTTAGCCTTTGATTTATATTTTTAATAGACTTAAAATTGTATTGAAAATGTATAATACATAGGAGTCGCATTTCATGAAAGTTCTAAAATTGTAGAGGGGGTGTGCTGAAATGGTTGCAGGTCTGTAGTGCATCGATTGGTTCAACAACTCTTGATGCGGGGGATTAAAGGAGCCTTTGGGTGGGTGAGTGTGGTGGGTGAGTGTGTGTTTGTTCTTTCGAATTTTCTGTATATAGAAAGAGTAAGTCAAAAGATCGAACTTCCTCTATAGAAAAAAGAAAGATAAGATGATCGTCTCATCCTTCAAATGGAGCACAAAGACCATCTTCAATCTACTATCTACCGAGATAGAATGTGGAGCATACCTAAAAGCAAGATCAGTTATAAACTCTTTAATTTTCCTAGTTGGGTTGACTAGCAAGCTTCTATGCAAAAGAGTGTCATTCTCACCCTTGAATGTCGTGAAATCCCTTAATAACCAAATTTCCTTCATAGCTTACCTTATATATTGCATTTTTTATTTATGTCAAGCATTCTGATTGTTCTCTCAATGATGCTTGTTTCCATGAGAGTCATAAATCTTTTATGAGGATTGTACTTTCTAACCCATTCAAAACCACAAGATGATTATTGGTAGGAGAAAATGACGTAAGCCTCACCTTTTGTTGTATCCAAGAGAAATTGGACTCATGACCTACCGACAAGGAGTATGATGGGTTAAACACTTGCCCCAAAAGCCATGGTTGAGGATTTTTTTCCTAATTCTCCCTCTTAAGATGTGATGTATCAGGGGATCACTAGATTGTGCCCTCTGACAAGACTAGAAAAGATTTTGGAATTATACTTTTGATTACAAGATCACCCACGTAGGGAAAATGATACAAGAATATGTAACTAATACAAGAAGTCCCACAACTTGGGATTGATAGGCATGGATAACTTCATTAGAGATGATACAAGAGATCCACAACTTGGGACTGTAGGTATGAAGCAAGATATCTAGATTACAAAAAATCCCTTTAGGGAGATGAACTAGATACTAGAAATAAGTAGACAAGATCTCGTACTATGAGATTACAAGAGGACAAGGCTAGATGTCCAAGAACTAGACTAATCAGGTAATCAAGACTAGAAGGAATAAGATAAAAAATAGAAGTGGAACTTCGAAAGTACTTACTTCGTGATTACGACTCGTTGAGCTTCCAAGACTAACTATATATGTGGCCAACCCCTCCTTATATACGTTTTCAGGGGTGGTTCATCAATGACAATTACAAATTGATGATGTCATGAATTCAAAACAACACCTTCGAGTGTCAAAGTTAGGCAAGTAGACAATCGATCTTAGGGTTTTAGCACGTTCCAAACGTGATGGAAGCATTAGTTTCTCCATATTATGAATTAATCATGAGATATAGAAATTCACATGCAATCTAAGGTTCATGATGGTTTCCTTTGTGTCCATGGCATCACCTCCCCCTCAAGCAATGAGTTCTATGAGGAGCAGTTATGTGACTGTGAGATCTTCTAGGACTTGAATCTTCATAACTCTAAGTCTTTATAGATTTCTTGATATGTGGAACTCGAACACGATGATGGTGGATATCCATGATGAAACTGGAAAGGGTTTGTAGTATATCTAGGTTTAGAATCAATAACATGATTCTCATGAGGGGATGTATTCATCTTATGATTTTGATGGTGATTCATTTGATATGGGATGGTGATTGTGGAAGTCCTAGTTCCAACTTGTTTCTTCATCTTAGAAAATTTTAATACCATATGGTCCTGATCTCTACAATAAAAGCATAATGCGTTTCCTTTCTGATGTTTTCTTTCCTTTGGTATAAGGCAACCTGATGTTATCCAGCTGCATGGGTTCTGGTTGAGATTCTTTCACTATATATTTTTGAGGAACTGAGGTAAACTTGTATTCTCAATCTCTAATAGAAATTTTCTTCTCTTTCTTTCTCTCGACCAACCTATTATCATACTCGATTGCTTGATTCATGAATGCATTCAAAGTGTTGACCTTTGGCATGGCTTGCGTGAGGTCCTTGACATCATCATGTAAGCCCCATCGAAATTGGTTAATTAAATAATCTCCATGCCATGTGAGATCATAATAATTTATCCAAATTCTGATGCATAGATAGAAGCAAGTCTATTTCCTTGATGTAGCCTCCTTAGCTTTGTCGTAGTAATATGTGAACAACTGGTATCTCCAAAAGAGGATGTCAACTCTCAATCAAAGGTCTTGAAATCACACAAAATATCCATGTCCTTCTCCAAGATGTAGAGAGTACACGTGCGGAAGCAAAATGAAAAGAAGAGTGTACTCACAAAACAAAGAGTGTGTGAGACTCAAAATGAGTAGACCATGAAATGGGTAAACTCATGTGGATTAGAAATGAGCTTGCCAAGAGCATGGAGTAGGCTCCTCAAGCTTCTAACCAAAAACAAATGGGGGAGAGGCCCTCCTTATATAGATTTGCGAGGGGCTCTCCAAAATACATCTCATGTGGGATAATTCCCCTGAAAGGAGAATGAATACAACTGGTAGAAGCAAATGGCAAGGTACCCAAATACAAAGAAAATACAAGGAAATGTAATGGAAATAGAGTGACTCTAAGATACAAAAGAGAGATGCACTCTCATATTCTCAACACCCCCTCTGCAGCTCCATTTTGTAGTGTATGGAGGCTGCTAGGGTATGAGAGAAAGGTCCACCAAGAATGTATGAGCAGAAGCACGAGCACCAAGAAGTCGACATCTGGGAATCCATAGCCTCCAAGTGGTATCGACCACGTGGGATCGCCAGGTACTCCATAATATGTCCACCAGATGGATCAAGTGGATGCTCCAGAGGTATGCCACCGACGAGGTACAGGAACGGAACAAGATCTCACTGGACGAGATCACCTCCATGTGAGAGAGGTAGGATGACTCCATGTGGTACATAGGAAGCTTGAAAGCTTTGACAATATCCACCACGAGATGTGTATCGCCAAGAAGTAGGTCCTGCAAGAGTGAAACATAAAGCATGAAGCATAAAATCGTAGTCACACTGTAGAACATCTGTATGTTGTAGTTCGCCATGGAGTGTACAAAGTCCTGATGTGTGTCGGTAGAACCATGAAAGCCCCATCTGAACTGAGAAGCATGCTCAGAATAAGATCCAACTGAGGGATGAATCCAGGTAGATGTAGGAGTGTCATGTGGTAAGTGACCAGATGCTGGACTCCATGAATGGAAAAGTACATGCTCAGAATGTTGTTGTAGACGAGGTAAGTGGACTCTCGAAGATAGGAATGGAAAATGACGAGTCACTGATCCTGGAGTAATGCCCAACTAAAGCTGAGGTGAAATATAAACCTTCAATGATATGATAGGTATATCCATCTAAGGTATAAGCTGAGATGATATCTCTGATTCCTCATGCTCCAAAATTGTACCATGATCGGGAAAGTCATGTACAAAGAGAGCATGCTCCACATAGTGTGACTGTTCAAAACTTGAATGATCCCCCTCTGAATTGGAAATGGGAGGATCCAAAAGGGATGAATACTTAGAGTATTCATCAAAGGTGCAGTCTTTGTAAACTGTAACTGAGTGACTCTTTGGGTCGTATAGTTTGTATGCCTTTTGTCGCTCACTGTACCCAATGAAAATGTACTGCTTAGGCCGATCATCATCATGGCCTTGGACGTAGGCATCACTACCAAAGATGTGGAAATAGCTTACACTTGGCTTCTTTTGAAAGTAAGCCTCAAATGGTGTTTTGTTCTTCAAAACATCTAAAACACCTCTGTTCTGTATGTGTACTGCTGTCTTCACTACTTCACCCCAATAGTTTAGTGGAAGTTGCTTTTATCTAAGCATAACTTTAGCCATCTAGATTATACTTCGACTCTTTTGTAATGCAATACCTTGGTGAGTATCTTGCTTGGCTTGAAACTTGATTCCATGTTGCTTCAAGTACTTGGAGAAGTTGTGATTGATAAAACTAGTATCCCCAGCTGATCGGATGATCTTCAAAGAACTTGGAAAATTTTCTTCAACTATTTCTGTCCACTCCTTAAAATTGAAAAGGGCATCTTTTTTATGCTTGAGTGAATAAACCCATGTGTATCTAATGAAGTCATCTACAATCAGAAAGAAATAAATTGACCCACTTAGAGAAGGTGTCTGCATAGGTCCACAAATGTCGATATGGACTAATGCTAAGGGTTTATTTGCAGAAATGGATGCTTCTTTAGGCAAAGAGAAAGCTGTTTGCTTGTCACATGCTTTGCAATCGAATTCCACTTTGTGCGATCCTGGGTAGACCTTTGACAAGATGATTAGAAGAGATCTTAGCTAAGCAAGAGGTATGTCCAAATCTACAATGCCATAAGCTAAGAGTTGAATCTTTTGCTATAAAACTTGAAAGCTTGTAGAGACCTTTGTCTTCGTGGCCTTGAGCTATCACTTCATTGGATTTGCGATCAATGACTTGAACTTTCTTGTGATCGAATTGAACCGTCATGTTGCATTTTGTGATGGCTTTGACTGAAAGAAGATTCTTACAGAGGCTTGGTTACACATAAAGAACATCTTTTAGTGATTTGGCCTCGCCTTCAAAGTTAGTGACGAACTTTTCCTCTTCCTTGGATTTCGATGCACTTGTTATCTCCAAGGTAAACTTGTGCTTGATACTCTTCAAACTCATGAAAAACATCTTTGTCATGGCACATGTGGGATGAAGCACCACTATCAAAAATCCATTCTTTCTTGGGAGTGGTTGCCACAAGTGCTTTGTGTTCAGTTATGAGAAATAGGTCGTCACTTGTGCAGTGAGAATGATGTTCACTCTTGGAATTAGACTTAGATTTGTCCTGGTTCTTTTTCTTGAAGCAATATTTTTCAATGTGCCCAGGTTTGCCACAAAAATTACAAGTGAACTTCTTCGATGAATTATGCGATCCTTGCTTAGATCCATTGCTAGCATGATGACTTGTGGTTTTGCCCTTATTGAATGGGCCTTTGGCCTTCATGGCAGACTCTTGGGAGGACGTCGATTTGGCTCGCAAGTCGTGAAGGAGCAATAGTCGACGAACCTCTTCCCAAGTTAAGACTTGGCCGCGATTATACAAAGTTGTGACAAATGTCTCGTATGACTTAGGTAACTTGTTAAGAAGCCTAATGGCCATGTCTTCACTAGAAATTTGCCTTCCACATAGTGCTAATTTATGCTGATAGTCCTCAAATTGGGCTATGACCTTGGTATTTGTGTCATGTGGCTGAATGGTCAAATTATGAAACTCGGCCTCTAATGCATATATTTTCGAAGGGGGTTTGTCTTCATAGAAAGCGGCTAACGTATCCCAAGCATCCTTGGACGTCTTACAGGCCGTGATATGTCCTTTTGTCAGCTCTTCACAGGCAAGTAACATCTGACCTAAAGCTCATTTGTCCTTGACATTCCACACATGCCAATTGTCTAAGTTGGTATCCCTATTGGGTTCGGGGTCTGACCCATCTACTACCTCATGAAGGAGGTTCGTGTAGAGATATGCGCGCATGACATCTTTCCATAGATTGTAATTTTGTCCATTGAGGTGTTCATCCTTAGGCATAAAAATAGGGGTGAAAGAGGGTAAGAAGTTAGCCATGGGTAATGAGCTACCTTTACTATTGGTCATTACAAAGCTTTGAGGATAAAGTGTTTAGAAACACTATCAAAGACACTTGCCAAAAATACCGCTTCAAAATATTTGCAAAGCTTGAAATGACAACTGGACACCACACTTAAAATTCTTGGGGAGGGGTAGGCTTAGAGTAGCCCTGCACTTGTACAACACCAAGAGAAGTCGACGCGAGAGGAGGGGGCTTAGATCAGCCCATTGCACACCGATTGAGTCTTAGACAGGCTTGGGAACTTAAGAAACTTTGTGGGTGGACTTAGAGTAGCCTCCAACCCACAAAAGTGCACATGCACGATACTTGTCTTCTTATATTTTGAGTATACAAAGAGGGAGACACTTAGTGCCTTGAGTGTCCAAGTTGTGTTCTGGAGGAAAAAGAGTATGACAATGTGGTCAATACAATAAAACCCGTCACGGGGTGCCAAATGTGAGGTTGAACGCTTGAGAAATTACAAAATAACCCTTTACTAAGGGAAAGTACAAATGTAATTCTTTAGTGCAAAGTATCCCTTTGAGATTTGATGTGCCGAAATGCATGTGCCTCATAGAAGATGAACACTTGAGCTTCACTCTCGATTTGTTCAAATAAAACAAACATTCTCAATGAACCGGAGATATATGGAGTCATTGAATCTTTGTGAATATAGGAAACGTCTGCACCTACTTAGAATAAACTCCAATAAAATATTTCCAATGAGTGCGCATCAACGCATTATAGTCAATGACATTAAATATGGTGAGAGCTATCACTTGAAGCCCTTAGAATAAACTCCAATAAAATATTTCCAATGAGTGCGCATCAACGCATTATAGTCAATGACATTAAATATGGTGAGAGCTATCACTTGAAGCCCTTATAGACTAGTCCAGAACGAGTCTTTTTCTGATCAGCGTCGTGCCCTCGCCCAAGATGATGTTATGATGTCCCGGTTCGCTGGCCTGGTGGTTGGGCCTCTCGCCTCATGAGGCGGGGGCGAGGGTTCAACCCCTGGCAGCAACATGTAGGGACATATAATCCCAGGAACTGTTGTATGTGGCTGTTGGCCACCATTTGACCATTCTCGTGGTAGTTGTGACCGCCGTTTAACTTAGTTGTAAACCCCTGTTCTTGTGGGATAAGGGGGGTCCCATGGGTACTATGCCCTTCCTTGTACAGTTGCAATTTCAAAGTTAAAGTCCGGGGGAGTAGGCCTCGGCCGAGCCTCCATTTAAAAAAAAAAAAAAAAAAAGATGATGTTATGATTCAATGTACTTCACACATTAATGATCTGAATGGCTCATGCGCAATAGAAAATATCTGATATGGGATTATTTCACGTGGATCGAACGCCAATCATGAAGAGAAGTAGGGAGTGAAACCACATCACACGTCTGTGCGTATCACATGAATTTTTTTAGGGATGGCATTTGAAAATAAATAAGCCTGATCACTAGCGCTCCGGGAAAGAGAATAGAGACCGGGAAAGAGAATAGAGACCGAAGGTCGGCGAATATCACCTAGAGTTAACAGAGAGCTAATGTTGCCCTCTGACATCTGAACCTTTTTAGCAATGGCACGTAAATTACCTTCACCTATTAGCAGTAGAAAAATTACGAATATGGTGCACAAAAACTCGTCTCTCTTTGTAGTGTCCGCGGCTGCGCTATGAGGGATGACAGCTACACAGGATGATAGAGATGCAGATCTCCCCTATTGCTTGGAAATTCTTTGTCAGAGCTTCATCGATGGCAGAGATGCAGAGCGATTGGCCCTATAGTGCTATTTCACTCTCTCTCAAGTGTGTGCAGGCATTTCAAGCTTGCTCTCCCACTCTATCTCACCCAAGAAATGGGGCAGCTCAGACGACTCTCTTTCTCTCTCTCTCTCTTTCTCTTTGTCTCTGTATCTCTATCTCTTCCTTCAAGATAGTTGGCACTTTCGTTTCTTGGCATGCCGCCGGAGATATTGGCGTCAGGCTATTATCCAGAAGACAATGAGGTAGGCTCAACAGAGCATAACTGGAAATGAGTTTGGCAACATAATAGAGAGCAAAACCACGATAAGTAGTTGTCTGCGCAAAGAGTAGAGAAAAAAAACACTATTTTCACTCATGACTTGCAGGAATATGCCTAGATGCAGGTGTGGAGAGAAGCTCTCTCTCTCTCTCACTCTCTTCTCTCGCATAAGCTGTTGCAACGTGGTATGCTGGTCGATGAAGAGTCCACCAGTCTTCATGCTCTCTCTGTTGTTGTAGAGAGAAAGTTGCGTTGGAGCAAAGGGAGGAGTTCCGTCCTCGATGAAAGAGAAAGGAGACTAAATGTCTTCCATCGCTTAGACAATCGCTTTTTGCATGATTCAGAATGCTCCTTGTGTAAACTGTTGCGTTCCCTATAGGCACCAAGATTCGAAGACTGTGGCACGAAGCTTCTTATCAGGACTCGATGTTCAGAATGGATGACTCACAGTATTCACTTGTTGTGACGAGAGTAGATTGTTACATTCATCATTTACTGATTCATGCATCATAGAGAGGACCTAGCTTGAAAAAAATGATTCCAATAATGTTGATGAACACTATAACGTTGGGATGCATCAAAACATAAAACTTCCACACGAAGTGTTTATAAACACTGCAGGATCGTGAGATGCATCATACAGGCTACAATAGAAGAAAATCAATGTCCATGAGCACTTTGAAAGCTTGAAATGCAAATGTCAAAAGAATGATCACCATGAGGGTGGGAGGGAGGGAAAATGGGTGTAAGGGGGTAAAAATGAATGGGAAAATGATGAAGAAAAAGGGTGGGAGGGTGGGCAAATGGGCTAAGTGAGGCCCAAAAGAGTGTAAAATGATGGCAAAAAGCTTTTCCAAATGGGTGGAGAGTAACGCCACCAAACTCAAGCACCACCACCACCACCACCAAAATCACCGCCAAACGCACCACCAAGACCTCCACCTAATGTTATGATACCATGTAGAGAGTACACGCGCGGAAGCAAAATGAAAAGAAGAGTGTACTCACAAAACAAAGAGTGTGCGAGACTCAAAATGAGTAGATCATGAAATGGGTAAACTCATGTGGATTAGAAATGAGCTTGCCAAGAGCATGGAGTAGGCTCCTCAAGCTTCTAACAAAAAACAAATGGGGGAGAGACCCTCCTTATATAGATTTGTGAGGGGCTCTCCAAAATACATCTCATGTGGGATAATTCCCCTGAAAGGATAATGAATACAACTGGTAGAAGCAAATGGCAAGGTACCCAAATACAAAGAAAATACAAGGAAATGTAATGGAAATAGAGTGACTCCAAGATACAAAAGGGAGATGCACTCTCATATTCTCAACACAAGATAGGTCCAAACCATGAAAGAGTAGGACCACATAACAAAGTTCATATGAGTCCCACTTGAAAAGCATCGTCTGCATACCTGTCGGGTTGCATTCTTATGAAGAGCTTAACCTGTTGAAGAAATCCTATAAACTTTGATCTTATCCCATCAAATTTATCAAGCATGCTCACTTTTGGTTTTCTTCATATTCCTTGCCATGGGGGTACTTGAAGAAGATTGATTTACTATGATCTATAGCTCGTGGATTTGCCTTTGAAGTTTTGTGATTATATCTTGAATATTGTATTGTTGAATGCTTTCTTGGTTTTCTCGTATCTCTTGGACTTGTTGTTGAATGAATTTAAGTGCAGAAAAAAATTATTCACGAATAATCTCCATGGTGCCTAGACTTGATGAAGGTCGTCTTGCCAAAATGTCAGGGGAGCACTACTTTGAAAGTACTTACTTGGTGATCTTGACTCCTTGAGCTCCCAAGATTGACATTGGCAAGACTGAGTACACATGTGACCAACCCCTCATTATATAGGTTTTCAAGGGTGGTTCATCAATGACAGTTAAAAATTGATGATGTCATCAATTCGAAAGAAGACCTCCCAGTGTCAGAATCAAGCAAGTAGAGAGTCGATCTTAGGGTTTTGTCACATCTCAAACACGATGGAAGCACTAGTTCCTCCATATTCTGAACTAGTAATGAGACATAGAAATTCATATGGAATCTAAGGTTCATGATGGTTTCCTTTGTGTCTATGACATCGTCCAACCATCTCTTTCTTGTCATTTCATGAGTATAACACTATCTTCCCCTTCCAGATATTATTTTCCTCAATGGTGAGCCCCTAATCTATACTTGAATTGTATTCATTGTGCACAATATCTTGAACCTTCTTGTTCTCAACCTTTGTGTCTTGAACCTTGTTCTAAACCTTAATTTCTTGAACCTTCTTGTTCACAAACTTGGTGTCTTCAACCCTTGTTCTTGATCTCATTATATTGAACTTGGCTCTCAGCCATGCTAAATATCTTGGATCCTTAATCTAGTAGTTTATAGGAAAGCTCATTCTGAGAGCTTTCCAACAATAATGTACATGTCGAAATCTGACCTACGGATTAGGAGATACACTCTAACATTTTTTGGACTAATTTTTGAAAGCGATGCATATAATTTTTGTTGGAGTTAGATGTCTACAGAAGCACGCGAATAGCACAAGGAAGAAGAAGAAGCTTGGAGCACAACACACAAAACTGAATGTATTACCACTAGAATGTACAAAGATAAGTAACCCATTAGGGCTATATGCATATATACAAGCCGGGGGAAAAAAACCTCCTAAAGAGGAAAAAAAGTGCCCCAATGGTCCTAGTGTGTTCACACACATCACGAACTAATTGTATCAACAAATCCCTCCTGGGAGTGATGCGGTGAACAAGCAACTGGCCCTCATGTATAAGGAAGTGTCAAGCTATGTGGAATCAATCCACAAAAGGAAGTAAGCCCAAAGCTTTGCAAAAAGCTTCAAACTTCTCCCTAGGCAAAGCCTTCATGAAAAATTTTGCAATGTTCTCCTGCATGGGCACAAATGCCAAGCTGATCTCTCTAGCAGAGAACCTCTCCCTAACATGATGATAATGCACCTCAATGTGCTTGGTGCAAGCATGGAACACACGATTCCTCACAACTACCAATGCACTCTGACTGTCAGTGAAGATGGTGGTGGCAGAAGACTGACCAACACCCAAATTAGCCATAAGGCATCTAAACTTCACACTCAACACTCACTGTGAAAGTTGCCTTATACTCAGTCTCATAACTGGAAGTGGCCACAGTAGGATGCTTCTTGATCAGCCAAGATATGCATGAGCTACCAAGCATGAAGCAAAAACCACTAGTGGACACACGAGTGTCATAGCAACCATCCGAGTCAGAGTCAAAAAAAGCATGCAAATCTAGTGTTAGCGATCCCCCCTTGGGATAAAATAACCCAAGTAGCCGGGTACCACTCAAGTAGCGAAAGATGCACTTACAATGCTTGACACCTGGGCAATGCATAAACCTGCTCATCTGTGAGACAACAAACTGAATATCTGGCCGAGTAATGCATAAGTAAATCAAACATGCAACAATTTGATGATAGAGAACAACATCAAATGCATCTCCAGCATCATGAATACTCAATCGTAAACCTTTCTCCATAGGAGTGGCAGTAGGTTTATAGTCTTCAAGGCCAAAATGCTGCAATAATGTGTCAATAAATTTCGTTTGACACAAAGCCATTCCACCATGAAAGTGCATAAACTGAATGCCCAAATAATGATGCAAATGCCCCAAATCAGACATCTCAAATGAGGCATGTAAATCAGCCTTAAAATCATCAATATGTTTCACATGAGGACCAGTGAGCTGCATGTCATCAACATACGCCACAATGATGAGAAGCACATCATTAGAAAGCTTAACATATAAGGTTCTTTCAGTTGGACTGTTCTCAAAACCATGTGCAATCAGATAGGCATGTATCTTTTCATACCAAGCACGTGGTGCTTGCTTTAAACCATATAATGCCTTCTTTAACCTGCACACCTTGTGTTCATGCCCTTGCTGCACAAAGCCATGGGGCTGAAAAACATACACTTCTTCATGCAAGTCACAATTCAGAAATGTTGTTTTAATGTCCAACTGATGTACATTCCAACCATGATGAGCTGCAAGTGCACAGATGCTATGAACAGTAGTCATTCGGCAAGTAGGTGCAAAGGTTTCATCAAAATCAATGCCTCTTTCTTGCGCATAACCCTTTGCAACAAGCCTGGCCTTATACCTGTCAATTGTTCCATCAAGTTTACGCTTCAACTCGTATACCCACTTAGTGCCAATTGGCTTTTTCCTAGAGGCAAGTCACATAAAGACTAGGTACCATTTTTCATGATAACATCATATTCAGAATGCATTGGAGCCATCAAATGTTCATGATTTTATGCTTCATCAAACAAAGTAGGTTTAGTCTCATCATAGAGTCTAGAGGCAACCATAGCATAACAATCTGATGAGAAAGAGGCACTATGAGAGCCTGAACGAGTTCGATATGATAGAGGTGCATCTAATTTGCTATCATGCAAGTCTACACCAGCCATTTTGGCATAGTTTTTGCCTGGTGTCTTCCCATAGAGACGAGGATGGGGCATATTCACTCATATTTCTAGGGTTGAGGAGATTCTCACCAATACACCATAGGAAGTCAAAGGTGTTGAAATGGATGAGAGTAATTTGGAGAAGTATTAAAATAGTGATGATCTAGCTCCCAAGCATGATATTTTAACAAGAATGAGTTTTTGAAAGATGAGAAAGTGATTGAACATGAATTGCAAGGTAGCTATTTGAGTTTTAAGAGTATGAAGGATTGTTTTCCATGGGTGATTTTTTAAGTCAAGATATGCTTGATGATTTTATATGTTAAGCTTTTTTAATTGAGAAGAATTTGATAATGATAATAGACAAAGTGTGATTGATGTGTATGAAAAGCATGAGTTAGAAAGAGCATAAGAAAATGAATTAATTGATTCATATCTACATGATGAGTTCAACATTAGCCCATTTGAAATGAATGCTTTCAACATGCATGAGGTATTATGAATCCTTTCATCATGTCCCTTTTTGAATATAATGCTAATACTTTTGGTTATGAGTTTATGGGTGCAATTGTGGATTAAGAACCAAATGTTGACCTAGAATTCGAGTGGATTGTGTGAAAAGCAATATTTTTTGAGTTGATTGTTTATGTCGTTTTACATATGATTTTTTGTGACATTCTATCATGGATTGCACACATTTAAAATATCAAATTTAGATTACAAAAAGAAACTAAAAACATTTTAATGTGTCTTATTATTTTCCAAGTTTTTATGTGTGCAAGAAATTGTGTTGTATCTAAGGGGAGTTGGAATCATGAGCTATCGGCGAGGAATATGATGGGCTAACCACTTGCCCCAAAATCCATGGTTGAGGATTACTTCATAATACTCCCTCTTAGGGTGTGGATCAACCATCTCCTACATGTGATTTCTTGAGTCGAACACTCTCTTCCCCTTCTAGAGATCTTTCTCATCAATGATTAGTCCCTAATCTCCCCTTGAATTGATGTCCTCAACCTTTCATTGTCACTTGAACCTTATTTCTCTCAACCTTTGTTTCTTGAACCCTTGCTCTCAAACTTGGTGTCTTGACCCTTCTTGTTCACAACCTTCATGTCCTGAGCCCCTATTCTCAACCTTAGTATCTTGAGCTTCATTCTCACCCATGTTGGGTATGTCGAATCCTCAATTTAGTTCTTTCATTGGAAAGCTTGTTTGAAGAGAATTTCCAGCATTACCTTACATGTTGGAATCCGAGATATGGGTTGGGAGATACACTCTAATCTTTATCGCGCTAACTTGTCAAAGCAATGTGCACTATGTTTTGTAACATTTCAAATACAAATCACTCAATCACATTTTCTAGAGGCCATTGGGTGTTCATGAGCCTTGTGGAATCTACCACCTTGCCCAAGCCTACTTCCTAGACTGTAATCCCAATTTTTTATATAATTATAAAGGGGAATTGAACTTATGAGCTACTAGCTAGGAGTATGATGGGCTTAGCACTTCCCCCAAAAGCCATGGTTGAGGATTAGTTCTTAATCCTCCCTCTTAGGGTGTTGTTCAACTGCATCCTACCTATCATTTCTCGATTCTAACAAATTGCATTTCCAAGTATGCATAGTTAATTTATAAAGAGCACATGATCTTTGATTTCTATAAGTTCATGATCATTTGAACATCAAAAGAGCTTGTAAATACCATGAATAAAAGTAGTATTTGAGTCATGGGTGGAGATTTGAATGGATTTCATTTTTGAGTAGACAATTTAATGAACTCTTTCAAATTCACACCATCTTTGATAATAATTGCATCGAAAGTATGCATAATTGACTTGAAAGTGCACTTCAGTTTGAATCCCATAGGCTCACATTCAATTGAACATCAATTGTGTTGTAAATGCATGATTGAATGTGAAATTTGGTTTTGACTGAGAAGCTTTGACTTGAGATGCTAGTTATGCTTTCTCATTACACCATGATGATTTTCAATGCACATAGAGTATGATTTTCACATAGAGCCTAGTGGATGATCGTGCATAGACTATTTGATTTATAAACCCATGCACAAATGTTTTTATCATATGCTGAGATTAAAGGTTTCCTAGCTTCATTGATGCTTCTGGATGAAGGATAGTTTTGGAGGGAATAGGTATCCTGAAGATTTGCATCTTCACGATGTTCATCAAATTCAATGGAAATGCAAGAATTTATGCATGCTGCAAGGGTCTTTGATGTTGATGTATCTTTTTGCTTTATGTTTGCGTTATTCTCTGTTTTCTCATAGCCAACACAAAAAGAGAGGGATTTGGTAGCTTACATCAATCGAGGATGTTTCAACAATTGAACATAATGCAATGATTCCTTATAATTTTTCAATTCATCATGATATGGGAATAGGTTTACTAAACCAAATCAACAAGTTAGATGAAAAAATTCAGAGAGCTATGATTGGATTTATACTCTTGAATTTTAAACAACGTCATCCTTTCCTCTTGGTTCTATGAGAAAGTATAATGGGAGATAATCAGTGGTTTTTGCAACATAAGCGTGTCAATAGTTACACTACATAAAGGAATTGGGGAGTCATAGGGAGCATAAAAGAATGTCTCCAAAGGAGATTTTGCATGGAAATTAGACATAAGAAGAGATAAAGCAATCATTTTGGATAGGGAAAACCGCTTAAGTCTAGTGGGAGAGAGGGCATTGAGAGCCGCACAATAGAAAGGAGAAATTTGACAATGGGATTAAAGACCAATCGTTGACAAGGAGAGCATGGTGGTGTGGAAGACAACAGATGACAAGAAGCTCTCTATTCTCAGAACGAGACACACAATTTTGGTACTAAAAAAAGAGTGGTATTCAAGAAAATTTGATTTGGGAATTCGGTGGTAATTTGTGAGGCCAACAAGCAAAGAGGAAGACCAGTCGTGCTACAAGGGAAGACAAGAATGCGAGAGCTTTAGGAGAGAGTTTTGTATATCTTTCTATAGCTATCTAGGATAGTTCCAATCTCCAATGCATGATGATCAAGAAAGCCCCTTTGAATGAGCCTTGCGCTAAATGGTAGTTCCTTAAACAAGAAGAAAGGAGGTTCGCTGCAGAAGCTACACTTGAACATAGCACATCAAGTGTTTTTGTAGTTGAGATAAACTAAGAGTTGAGTAGTTGAGGAAGATGCATTGAACTTCGTCTTTTAGATGAATGACTAGAAGATTGGGCAATAGTTTCCATCTTCCTATGTAGGTGTTTCTTTTTAAACTATGGAATCCAAGTTAACTTGTACAAATGCACTCTCACTTCTTATCTTTCTTCCACTTGGTTTCTAATTTTGTGTAAATTGAAATTAGACATCAATGTTGATATCAATGCCATAACCATATAGAAAGTGCATACATAAACAACAATAGCTTTATGGTTGTGAATAAAATGGATGAATTACTTCATTTGACCTTAGAATAGTAAAAGATAAGGGTGTTTGTTGATATTTTTGCAATCTACTTTGCATGGCATTGTTGGTGATAGTTTTCATATGCATTCTATTTTGTAATTCTGATTGAGAAAAGTTAGTGAACAGTTGATTGTACTGAATTAGGCAGGTGCATCTAATTGAAGAAAGGGGATTTTTATCTCTTTTTGGAATCAGAGATGAGAGGAATAAAGTGGCAAAGAGAGATAGATGCAAATGATTGAAAAATTGAGCATTTCAATTTGCATGGTCTTGTCTACATATTCTTTTGTGATGTTCATTAAAGGAAGGTTGATTAAAGGGTATATTGGAGGACTTAATAAAGTCAAAGTTCTATGTATATTGATGGACTTTTAGCAAACTATATATTGAAGTCATATGTCGCCCAAAAAGAGCTAATAAGTATGAGAAAAATAGGAGATATTCCATTCACATGGATTAAAAACGAGGCATATAAATCCACCTCTAAATCTACCTTAGATGAAGAATGCAAGAAATTATTTCTCATGATTTATTTCGATGGTTCCACTACCATGAACTTAGTGACAACTTTGACATAATGCTTTTGATAGACTCACAATAGTGTTATACAACATTTCTTGTACTAGAGGGTTGAGCTACAGTACACTCAATATTGAAAAGGGAGTCATGGAGCTATGTGAAATTAATGTTTTCTTTCATTCAACTACAAAACAAAGCCAAATTCTTCAATACATATACATCCTTCAGTGATTTTCATTTTCTAGATCTAGAGTACTTATTTGATTAAATCAGATTATGCAAATCAAATGAACTTATGTCTATCAATATCATGACAAAATCAAGTCATCATTTTCACTTGATTCTCAGTAGGTGTATGTGGATCTATGTATGGCTTCACCTGAGTACCACTAACCAACCCCCAAAGACCCTTTCCCATGAGGAAGTTAGAGATTCTAAACTTCCAAGGTTGGTCATTGCTCTTTTCAAGCTTCTCAATCTGAGTATTATAGTCTCCCATTGTGTATGAGACTATATGTGGATCCTAATCCCTCCTTGGATTGTGATAGATGTAAGAAAGAATGATATGTTACCTTCCCAGGAGAGTCTCCACTTGTCGTGAACTTTCAATGATGATAGAAGCCCCCCCTTACTTCAAATCCTTCTTCAAATCTTGCTGGTATTTGCTTCAATCCTTGGCTCTCAAGCAAATTTAAGGCCTCCTCTTGATGTCCTCAATGCTCAATGATGAGCTCTGATACCACTGATGGAGTATATCCACTCCTGGTTGCAGCAGAAGAATGATAGACCCTTCCTAGGACCAAATAGTTCACTACCATAGTCCACCAAAAATTGAATTGCTCTCTAGACCTGAGGACTGAACTTATGAAATTCTCCATTGTAAAAATAGACTCTTTAAGCTTTCCAACAAGACATAGATGACTCAATTTGGAGAAGGTTACCTATGTCAACCTCCTTGTACAAGATAGAGCAAAATCTGCCCAAATAGATAGCTATCACTTATGTGTACCTTATCACACATATGTTGGGGAATATGTAGAGATAGACCAAAGATATTTCAAGCTCAATATACACAAGAATAAGGAAAATTTGATACTAAGATTACTTTCAAAAGAAAGCTTACAACAAGAGCTTTAAGACGAGCTATCTTGCACATGAAACAAAGAGATATAGGCGATCCAAAATCTCAGCCAAAGTGAAAACTTCAACAAGCAGGGGGCTAGCTTAGACCTGGAGTATACACTCCTAATGAGAGCCTAAAGGTGCACAAATGAAGCTTGAGGAGGCCACAACTTTCTTCCAAGCTATTGCTTATATAATGCTCTAAAAGTTGGTGTAGAATTTGAATTCAAATCATGCCTCCAAAATCCCCCACTTTTCTCAACCAAGGTGGATGGAATCTTGAGCTAAAAAAGGTAATGGAAAAGTGGTTGTAGACTTTACCAAAAAGTGAAATGATGTGGCACTTGAGTTAAGCCTTGGTTCACACACATTTGAGCTTGTACATTTCTAACAATACACACACATACATAACACATAAACATACATATACACATTTATACACACATATGTACACTTACACATACATACATACATAAACATACCCACACATATAGATACACACACGTACATAATAAATACATGCACACATACACACACATACACCCACATATACATACATACATGCATATGTACATACACATGTCATACATTTATAGTTTTGTATGTGTATTCATATGTCAGAATGTGTATTTGTGTATATATGAATATGTGTGTATGTGTAAATGTGTACATGTGAATGTGTATGTATGTAAATAATCAGATTATAATATCTAGTTCCTTTATTTGCTACACAATCACATTCTGATCAATTAGAGGGAGCTCCACCACCGTCTCCTAATCGTGCAAGGACTACTTATTATAAGTATGTCAAAATTTTAATTCTAATATTTCATATATATATATATATATATATATATATATATATATATATATATATATATATATATATATATATATATATATATATATATATATATATATATACATACATATACATGACTTGTATATGTTTTTTTATTGTTATATTATGATCAATGAGATTCTGATCAATCAGAGGGTACTCCACCACCTCCTATCCATGCAATGACTTCACATGTGTCCTCTGATAGGAATTATGATTATATTTACTATCAAAAGTGTATTATATGTTGGTGTAATTTTTGCAGTGGCATGCTTCAAAGACCGCAATTGGAATGTATTGAACGTGAGGTAGAGTATGGTATTTTTGAGCATGCAACACCACTTGATCAATGCAATAGACCTTGGGTATGTATTGATTCTATAAATTAATGTCATTATTTTATTTGAAAATCATATAAAAAATCAAATTATACTTAATATACAAGAATATTTTCTCAAAGATGATCATGATTCTCCTACTAATAGTGTTAATATACCTTGTACACATCATGGAATTGCCCTTCATCAATTGCAAGTAGAGGTTTCTCAAAATCCTCTACCTCTTCGTTTATAGTCTGAAACATCTGAAGATTATACATTGCCAACTTGTGATCATCCTCTACTACAAACATATGATAGAAGAAGACATGGAGGATGGAATAGAGGACAAATTCCTTGATGGAGACGTTTTTAACTTTTGGGTTAATCACTTTATGATTGCTCCATCGATTGTTACTAGTGTTGGTCGTGGTCTCTTTATTGTAGAGAATTTGCATGTGCTACCAAGCTGTGAAGTCACTCTTATGTCATTTTGTGGTCCTATATATGGATGGGAAGATTGGCATCGACTTACACGTTATGTTCAAAGCATGACTACTTATGGATTATGCATGAATGCAACTTCACTTGCTAGTAGAGGGATTACACATGCAGAAAATGAAAGATTATATATTGATGGAAGACCTTACATGCATGGAAATATAGCAGGTTCAATAAACAATAGTCAAGGATATCATATTTCAATGACTAAGTGCACATTTGAGAAGCACAAAAATAGTCATGAATCACCATACATAAGTAGAAATGTAGCAAGATACATAGTTGTCAATGCTATTACTTCATTACGTGTTGGTGATGAATTATTAGTGAATTATGGATGGTGTAGAACTTCAAGAGCATATTTTAGCTAGAGAGCAATGAAAATTTTCTATCCACCTATCTTGTGTCGCATTCAAATCTCTAATTGATTGAAACTCTTTTTAAATTAACTTACATATTTAAATTTATGTTTATAGTTTATTTTTCATTCATTTATGGGATACTACTGATTTTTTTTCCATGTGTAGATTCCGATGTATGATATTGATGATCTTGCACTACACCATTCAAAGTTGCTAGTAAGACCTCATTTATCAGAAGCTTCCATGAGGGGGCTATGCAAAAGTGATCCTTTTGAATATGCGAGATTGAAGGACCTATATTAAAAAGAAGATAAATTACAAAATTTTTGGGATAATGATAAAGATGATGGCATGGAATATTTTATTGAGGATTGGTATCAAAATGACAATGAAAGCATTGATATTTCTAAAAAAGAGAATTATCTTTGAGAAGAATTTCTAAAGCATATATATGAAGGAAGTCATTGGACACGACTAAGTGCAAGCTTACTTATTCTCAATCTTCAAAAACATTTTGGAAAGAGTAATGTATCTATTTTGGCACTATTAAGATATATATAATTTTTTATTTTCTATTTATTTAGTTGATTTTATTTATTTATTTATTTTTATTCATATCACCTTTTTTCATGAACTTACAGGTTACTATTTGAAAAGTTTTTACCAAGAAAGAATATTCTTCCTACATCATATGATAAAATGAAGAAGATAATCAACAATTTTGGTTTACATTATCAGTGTATACATGCATGTCCTAACGATTGTCTTTTATGTAGAGGCGAATATAGAGACTCTTTGATATGTCGAAAATTTCAATCTCCTCAATATAGGGATGAAGAGAGTAAAATCCTAAAAACCGTATTGAGACATTTTCCATTGGCTCTACGAATTAAATATATATTTCAAAGCCTTGAATCATCAAAGCTTTTGACATGGAGATTGATCACAAAAGTGCAGATGAAGTATTGAGATTGCAGTAGATAGTGCAACTTTTCAACTTATTGTTTCTAGATGGCCTAATTTTGTACAAGAGCCACACAATCTAAAGCTAGGAGTTGCATTGATATGGTTAATCCATTTTTTATGAAATCTAGTAAATGATCAACATGGCTAGTGGTAGTCATCTACAATCTCCATCCATACCTTAGTATTAAAGAGGAACATTTAATGCTTTCACTTTTGATCCCAAGAAAAAGGCAAGTTAAAAACATGAATGTATATCTTGCTCCTCTCTTTGACACTCTCCAAGAGTTATGGAGAGGTATTAATGTCATTGACGTATCGAAAAGCATTAATGAAAGACACATTATGGTTAATGGAATTGTGTCTTGGACTATAAACAATTTTCTAGGATATGATGTTTGTTCATGTAACAATGTAATTTTTTTATTTAATATGTATACAACTGTATCTGAGTTAATCTAATTATATTTTTATGGTTTTCATGATGTAGGAATATCTACTAAGGGATATAAGGCTTGTCATTATTGCGATGATTGGTTGAGATGAGTTTATAGTAAGAATCTCATATAAAAATATTTATCGTTGACATCAATGGTTCTTGTCTAACGTTTCATCCATTAAGATGCAAAAGATAAGTGGTACATTTTAATGGAAAGAATGGACAAATCAGTGTCCAAAACCAATAATACTTATGGATTGATATCCAAAATGGACACATGGTCCTCATATAGATCCACAATCTGAAATATTCACTAATGACAAAGATGATGAGAATGTAAAGATTAGACGTAAAGAAAAATTATTGCTAGTAGAGAATATATCGATATGGTATTCTTTGGAGTATTGGAGAGATTTAAAGATGTTTCATCTTCTTGATCCTATGCATATATTCAAAAAAATTGGTTATTCACTATGGAAACATATTGTTGGATTAAAAGACAGAGTAGTATCAAGAAATGATTTAAAAGATCAAAACTCAACACCAAAGTTATGGCCAATCTTTGATAGAAGTCTACAGAAAACAACTTATGCCCCTGCACCTTGGATAACTATGACAAAGGAGATACAAACTATAAACAATAGAATTCAATCGATTCCTATAGGATATAGACCTTGAAAGAGTTCATGAAGAAGGTCCACATGCATGGACCAATGAGTCTTCTTCACAAATAAGAATGAGGTATTATCAGGTAAGGGAGTTCCATTTCAATTTACATTGCAAGAAAAACTGATATTTCTACTTTTGCTGAATATAATAGCGAATGCATGCAAGCATTCTTTAGTGATTATGAACAAGAACATCAAAATCTCTGAGTAAAAGATCAAGAAACAAAAGATATAGATGTAATTTCAATAGTAATGAGAATATATCTTCTTTCATGGATTGGCTATATACTGGTATGCAACGAGCCAATGCATATAATGAACAAATATCAGATGAGCAGAGGAGTAAATTTTATT
>CM035431.1:131201963-131279463 GCA_020310875.1 Ceratopteris richardii | reverse complement strand
GCATGCATACATACACACACATATACACACATGCATGCATACACACATATACACATATACACATATACACACATGCATACATACACACATGCATACACACATACATACACACACACATATACATATATGCATACACACATACATACACACATATACACACGAGCATGCATACATACACACACATACACATATACACACAGGCATGCATACATACACACATACACATATACACATATACACACATGCATACATACACACACACATGTACACACATGCATACATACACACACATATGTACACACATGCATACATACACACATATACACACATGCATGCATACATACACACACATATACACACATGAATTCATACACTCACACACACACACATACATACACACATGCATGCACACACACACACACATGAATGCATACACACATGCATACATACACCCACATACACATATACTCACACATGCATACATAGACACACATACACATATACACACATGCATACATTCACACACACACACACACATACATACACACATGCACACATATACACACACATACGCTAGTGTTTTAATTAAATATATAAAATTTTGATTTTAAAGTTTTTTTTACATCAAATATATAAAAATAGGATTAGAGTTTTTAGGCTATTTACACATATATACACATATATACACATATACTTATACACATATATATACAAATACACATATATATACACATGCATACACATACACACATGTTTTAGGTCTAGGTCTTTTCGATTAGGGTTTTAGGGTTTTTACACATGCATGACATATATGCACACATACACATACACATATAATACATATATACATGTATATACACATGCATACAGAAATATACATATTTTAGGTCTAGATATTTAAGATTAGGGTTTAGGCATACATATAATTCAATTACATTTATATTAAGAACAAATATAGAAAAAAATAGTATTTTAGGTTTAAGTCTTTAGGTTTTAGTATTTCAGGTTTAAGACTAGGTCTTTTTGATTAGGGTTTTAGGGTTTTAATACCTACATAACATATATACACACATACACATACACATGTAATACATATATACATGTATATACACATGCATACAAAAATATACATATTTTAGGTCTATATCTTTAAGATTAGGGTTTTAGGGTTTAGGCATACATATGACTCAATTTAATTTATATAAAGAGAAAATATAGAAAACAATTAAGGAAAAAAATTGAATATATATATATATATATATATATATATATATATATATATATATATATATATATATATATATATATATATAAAATAGGATAATTATATAGATAAATAAATATAAAAAGAACTAGTGTTTTAAATAATTTAATTAAATATATATAATTAAATATATAAAAATAGGGTTAATCAAGAAAAAAATCTGAATATATAGATAAATATATATATAAAATAGAATAATTATATAGATAAATAAATATGATAAGAACTAGTGTTTTAAATAAATAAATTAAATATATATGATTAAATACATAAAAATAGGTTTAATTTTGATCATTTTAATAAGAGTAAATATATATACACATACACATACACACATATACTTATACACCTATCTATATACACATATATATACACATACACATATATATACACATGCATACACATATATACATGTTTTAGGTCTAGGTCTTTCAGATTAGGATTTTAGGGGTTTAACACCTACATAACATATATACACACATACACATACACATATAATACATATACATGTATATACACATGCATATAGAAATATACATATTTTAGGTCTAGATCTTTAAGATTAGGGTTTTAGGGTTTAGGCATACATATAACTCAATTAAATTTATATAAAGAGAAAATATAGAAAAAAATCAAGGGAAAAATATGAATATATAAATAAAAAAATATATAAAATAGAATAATTATATAGATAAATAAATATAAAAAGAACTAGTGTTTTAAATAATTTAATTAAATATATATAACTAAATATGTATAATTAAATATATAAAAATAGGATAAATTAAGAAAAAAATCTGAATATATAAATAAATATGTATATAAAATAGGATAATTATATAGATAAATAAATATGAAAAGAACTAGTGTTTTAAATAAATAAATTAAATATATAAAAATAGGTTTAATTTTAAGGATTTTAATCAGAGTAAATATATATACACATACACATACACACATATACTTATACACATATCTATATATACATATATATACACATACACATATATATACACATGCATACACATATATACATGTTTTAGGTCTAGGTATTTCAGATTAGGGTTTTAGGGTTTTAGGGTTTTAACACCTCCATAACATATATACACACATACATATACACATATAATACATATATACATGTATATACACATGCATACATATAGGTCTTTCAGATTAGGGTTTTAGGGTTTTAGGGTTTAGGCATACATATAACTCAATTAAATTTATATAAAGAGAAAATATAGAAAAAAATTAAGAAAAAAATCCAAATATAGAAATAAATATATATATAAAATAGGATAATTATATAGATAAATAAATATAGTGTTTTAAATAATTTAATTAAATATATATAATTAAATATATAAAAATAGGATTAATTAAGAAAAAAATCTGAATATATAAATAAATAAATATAAAATAGGATAGTTATATAGATTAGGGTTTTAGGTTTTTTTAGGTGTTTAAGTATTTAGGTTTTAGTATTTCAGGTTTAAGTCTTTAGGAGTATGATTTTTAGGTTTAATAACAGAATCAAATGTTCTAAAATGTCCATATTGTATCAGATGGCTAGTTTGGATATGGAGGAGAGAATGGCATGTACTTGCACTTAGTGCAAGTATCAAATTTATCGGAAATGACAGATTTGTACAACACATGTTAGAGAGTATGGATCCTTTGATAAAAGTCGACTAGAAAACCTACGCTACCATTTGCATGGTTCCCCAGGTGAGCAAATGGACCCAAACAACATTGCATCGGTAACCTCTCGTGGACAAAAGAGAACAAAAAAGGAATTAGACGTACAAGCAAGTACTAATAGCATTACACGGAGTGAACATATGGAAGAGATTCTCAAAGCATTTTATGAGATGGACGAAGATCATGATGGTGGAGAAGATGTCGAGAGTTTCATGGACACAACATAATTTCCACGATCAGAGGTCGATGAAGAATATGAAAACATGTGAAGACTAGCTCGTTTACCACTTTACAATGGAGCAAAGATATCTGTACTACGTGCGTCACTTGCGACGCTCAATCTGCAATCCATTTATGGATGGTCAGATAGTAGTGTCACTAAATTGTTCAGGTAAGTGGATTTGAAATAAACTTTCATTGTTGTATTAAAATAACTTTATTTACTAATATCATTTTAATTGCTTATTACAGGCTTCTTAAAGATCAATTTTTGCCAGAGGGCAATGACATGCCTCCAACACGTGGAGATGCAAAAAAACTTTTACAGTCCATTGGAATGGATTATACTAAGATTCATGCTTGTCCAAATGATTGCATCCTCTTTCGGAATGAGTATGAGCATCTCCACGTATGTCCAAACTGTGGAGCAAATAGATTTAGAGAAGACCTTGTAGGCGAAGCAATCCTCGCAAAGGTTCTTCACCACTTTCCTATCATTCCACGAATTAAAAACATGTTTAGATGCAAATCTATAGTTGAGTTAATGTCATGGCATACAAAGAGCAAGTCTACAGATGGTGTAATGCGAGTGCATGCTGACTCTGATGCATAAGCACATAGATAGTAAGTGACCAGAGTTTGCTAGTGAGCCTTGGTCCATACATCTAGGCCTAGCTATGGATGGAGTGAGCCCATTTGGTTTACGCAGTTCTTCATGGAGCACATGGCCTGTATGTTTGATCAATTATAACATCCCACCATGGCTGGCCACAAAGAAAGGTCATTTATTATTAGCTCTTATTGTACCAGGTAAGTATAAGGTAAAAAAACATGGATGGATATCTTGGACCACTTATGGAAGAAGTTCACATTTTATGGGATGGGATTACTGTGCATGACATGTCTCAACCTATAAGAAGACGAGACGTGCGAGTGCAAGGCATACTTATGTGGATGATGCATGATTGGCCTGGTTATGGTGAATGTTCAAGTTTATCGATTTTGGGTTACCATGCTTGTCCCTTATGCGGACCACGACTCGAAGCACACTATTCCAACTCACTACGTAAAACTGTCTATGAAGGATACCATAGATATTTGCCTGATGGACATGTTTTATGTGAAGGACAAATTGGTCGACAAGTGCAATGCCAAATGAAAGCTAGCAGTTGGAAACAACTGTGGGATTCAGAAAATCCAGTCGCTGGCATGAAACGGTTGTCCATTTTTCATGAACTCCCTTATTGGAGTGAATTATTGATCAATCATTTGGTAGACCCGATGCATATTTTTAAGAATGTGGGAGAGATTCTTTGGAAGACTTTGATCGGAAAGAAAGAAAGCAAAGCACAAAGGGAGGACTTAGAAGAGCGAGGTCGTATGCGAGAGTTGTGGGAAATTACTAAGCCCAACGGAATAGTATCATTACCAAGAGCTCCTTGGGTGGTTCGTAGGATGGAAGAGCAACAAGTGAAGAAAACAATTTCAGAGTTTCAGACACCTACTGGATGCATGAGGTGTCTATGCTTTCACATGAAACAACAATCTTGGAGGGCTCAAGTCTCCTGATTGGCAAAATTTTTTATAGTTTGTGCTCTCTCTAGCCCTAAAAGATTGTCTTTCGGAGGATGTATGAAGAACCATTTATAAAATTAGTTCTTTAGTACGGTGGATCTCTTCTAAACAGATAAATAGAGATAGCATAAAGAGTGCAAAACTCAATGCTATCGAGGCTGTTTGTATGGTAGAGAAATACTTTCCCACAAGTATTCTCACTATTCAACTTCATTTACTGGTTCATGTGGTAGATGAAGTTGCAATAGCAGGAACTATCCATACTCGATGTATGTTCTTCTTAGAGTGCTTTATGAAGACATTAAAAGGGTTTGTTCGACAGAGAGCATGTCCAGAGGGTAGCATGGCAGAGGGATGGCTTGTACAAGAGTCTCTTGTATTCATAACTGAGTTTCTACGTATGTCGGATCCCGAAATGACTCGCTTATGGAGCGATGATGAAGATGTCTGTCTCGTAGGCGATGAACCACAAGGTAAAGGATTGCAAAGAAAAATGGATGCAACTTTCAGAGAGAAGGCAATGAAGTTTTGCATAGTTAACTCTGAGCCTATGCAAAAGTGGTTAGAAAAGTATGAGCTTGCCAAGGAAACCAACACAAAGGAAAGAGATCAGTTTCGAAGGAATCATTCCACTCGATTTTTGCCTCTTCCAGAAAGTCTTCGACCTCTTCCACCTTTTCCAACGAGCAAATGGCTAGATACAGCGGTTTCACAAGCAAAGGCAGCGGGTGAAGATATCTCTGAAGAAGAAGAAGAGCTCGCAAAGGGATGTGATTGGGAGTATACTAAATACGGTGCACTATGGTCTCATGGATGACACTTTTGGATCGCACGAATCGATAAAAATAGGTCTACTTTTGATAGTTGGGTGATGGTGAACGTTTTGCAAAAAAGTAGAGCGAGTGCAAGAGATGATAATGCTCAAGAAGGCCAGCTAGATTATTGTGGTGTGATTCAAGATATCTTGAAACTATCTTTTAGGAAGTTTGATTACTTTGTCTTTGATGTGGAATGGTTCAAAGTAGTCACCTCTAGAAGAAACACAACAGTGAGACGGGATAAAAGCAGTTTTCTTAAAGTCGACTCCACAAAATTATGGACGGATGAAAGGGATACATTTGTACTTCTCGAACACTATGAGCAAGTTGTTTTTATACCAGATTCAAAAGAACCAGAGTGGCTATTTGTTTTACAAGTCACCACATGTAGTAGATAAATTTTTGAGACCATAGATGTAGAAGAAAGTCCATCTGTAGTGGACTCAGAGATTCATTCGATAGTCGAGGAGGAAGAGATCATTGTTCGAGAAGAAGAGGTCATTGAAGAAGACGAAATATAGGATGAAGCAATAGACGATGATTAGGAAGAAACCAACATAGCAAGCGATTTAGAAGTCATCAATATAGAGATAGATATTCTCGATGCATCAGATCTCCAAGAGGATGCTAGACTAGAGGATTTTTGAATCAAACACTTGTACGTACTAATTTTTGTTTATTTTTTTGCTAGGTTTTTTTGTACACTATCATTTCTCTATATTACCTTTATTATCACATGCTAATTATTTGAGTTCTTTTGTTACAGAGCACGATGGGAGATAGTCCTCCTGCACTCCACATTCCATGATAGAGGAGTAGTTCTTAGAGTTTATCTCTTAGGTACCTCCCGCGTATATGGCCGCTGCATCACAGTATTGGATCACTCGTGGTAGCACTCCTCCCGGCCTCACTCCTGGCGGCCTCACTCTTGCGGGGCTCACTCCTACCAGCCTCACTCTTGCCGGTGTCACTCCTGCCAGTGTCACTCCTGTCGGTGTCACTCTTGCCAATGTCACTCCTGCCGGTGTCACTCCTGCGGGTGGTGCTACTCCCACCGGAGGTATGTCTCCTAGCTTTATGACTCCACCACGACCATCTTTTCAGCCATCCCCTACTGGCTCTAGTAGTAGACATGTGCATTTGACGCCTCACTGCGATACAGGTTCTGGCCCTTCTCATAGGTCGAGGTCACGCTCTAGAGTAGGAGGTTCTAGGAGTGGATCTACAGGTAGGTCTGGAGGAGGTGGTTGTTGTGGAAGCAGTGCGATGGACGTTGTGTCACCCGCTTCTACTCCTGGGACGAGTACCTTAAATGTAGGTACGCCACGTGGTACACCACGTGGAACACCACGTACACCTTGGGGTTCTCATGACCATGATGACTCCAAGGTGTATAGTATCCAAGATGGAGCTTCGGTGATGGATGCGAGTGGCAAAGCAATGCATGCACATATACGACAGCTTTGCTCCATATAGTTTGGACACTCTATCATGTTGAAATGGAGTGAACAAGATAAAGATCAGAAGAATTATATCACACAGATGATTTATCAGGAGTTTTGACCAGCCGATGGACAACCTCTTGTTAGTTCAGAGTGGATTCTGCACACCACACGTGAAGTTATGTTCCGTCGACGATGCGAGGCTCGTGATGCTTTCACAGCAGGCTTACCAAAGCCTGTATGATTAGATGCTGAGGAGTGGGATATGATTCGCGATGAGCAGCAACAAACTCCTGACTGATATCGCCAGCAGCGAGATGCCATAGCCACATGTTTAGATACGGTTGGTCCATCACATTTGGGTAGCGGTGGATATTACACGATGTGTCACGAGTTTATAAGTACCATTTGATTTATTGAATTTGTTTGTGTTAAGATTCTCATGTATGTTCCTCTAATGTTTTGTATATTTATTGCAGGAGCTGGCAATGGGTCATCCTCCAACACGAACGGAGGAGGCTTATGGATATCGTCATTGATTGACTGCACTATTGGAGGACTTGGAGGGACGCAGTGCGGTCGTTTCATGGGAGCCTTTGCGATGATGTGATTAATTCATAAACTTGGTTTTTACTTGTTGTTTGTAAATTTCATGTGAATTTATCTCATTTCATTAATGTTCTTTTTTGCACGACTGTTGATATGGAACGTGCTTTGCATGTGTATGGCAGTGGCACACCAAAATTTTGTATTTGATTTTTATATGGCAATGCAATGCTTTGCCACATTTTGTAAAAGCGTCATATGTGACAGTGGTTTGCCACACTCTTGTACATGCTTCATTTATGAAATATATAACTCTTTTTGTACATGGTTCATGGTTCATTCTGGTTATCTCTTTTGTGCCCAATAACATTCTGTTTTATGAAATCATATTTCGGTTGACATTAGAGGACACATCACATGTACTCGGTTTTTTTTGGGCAGAGTATATTGTCTTTTGCTAAGAAACATCATGGTAATGTTGTTGTAGCAAAAGACAACACACTCTGCCCAAAAAACATTTTGCAGATATGGTCGTCGGTATAAGCGACGGTACTCACAGTAATGTCATCCGAATAACCATTGGTACACCCAGTGAGCGCTCCTATATGCGACGGTACACTCAGCAGAGGTCGATATGGGCGTCGATATGGGCGCCAGTAATATCGACGCTTATACCAACACCTATACCGATGCCCATACTGTTGAGATATCAAGCTCAACATGTGATGATCCAGGATGACACGTACCAGTTTTTTGTGTCTCTGACATGTATAGTGGTCAAGCCGGTATATGTCAGGGATACTTCATTGAGCTTTATTAGATTTATCTACCGAGAGTGATGGCACATTTGTTTCTTGCAAGCTCACTCATTCGCAGACATTAGGTTTTTCCTTATGTATTGGTTTTATATATTGCACTGGTTGTATTCTTGTTTTTAGGTCATTCTTGTACATTCCTTTTATGTAATAGAAGAAGAAGAAGAAGATCATTCTTTCTTGCCTCAACCTGTGTGTGTGCTTCTCCTTGAGAGTGAGAGTGTGTGGGTGAGCTCTCTTCCTTATCTCCTTCCTCGTGACATGGTATCAGAGCCAACGTGGCTGTAGAGAGCTCGTGGAGAAGGCGACGGTGAAGACTACGTGGCAAGGCGTGGAGAAAACGCGATTTCACAAACGGCCTCCGTTTGCTACGAAAATCGCCGTGAAGGTAGACGACCTCAAAATATTTTTGAGAATTATTCCTTTAGGGTCACTCGTTTTTGTCAGATCAAAGTTTCGGAGCCATCTCGACCTCCATTTCGAGCCCGCAAGGTGGGGCCCACAGAAAAACCAGGTCAGTTTCAGAAACTGTAACTTGCGTTCTGTTCGGCGACACTCATATATTCCAGATCCAGAATTTCAAGCGATTCCGTGTACTGTTGATACACGAAAACTGTGTTTTTCTGAGATCGAACTGTCACGTCATAGTGCAACAGTGTTCAAGCAGAAGTGCTGCTTGTAGCGTGTTGCGGTGTTGTGAATTATTGCAGAAATGGCAAACGCAGATGGAATGAGTCAGGTTATGAGCGATAAGCTGGACAATAACAACTTCCATGCTTGGAGATTCAGAATGACGAATTTCCTGATGGGAAAAGGCTACTGGAAGTACATCGAAGGAGAGAATGAAAATGCTCCGCAGTTACCAGAAAGGAATCGGACTGCAGATCAGTTAAGAGCATATGAGGAATAGAATCAAGGAGCACGAAAGGTAATGTATTGGCTATCTGTTAGCATACAGGATAGCATGATTGGACACATACAGGATGCCAAGACTCCAAAAGAGGCTTGGAACAGTTTGGTCACTTTGTACGAGACCAATACAAAGGCACGGAAATTGCAACTCAAGAACGAGCTGCATACATTGGAGAAAAAGAGCATGTCGGTAAGTGACTATACTCTAAAAATCAAAAGCATATGTGAGTCACTTGCATCTATTGGCGTGAATGTAGATGATGATGATAAGGTGGAAGTGTGCCTTCGTGGTTTAGGAGATGCATATAAGCAGTTCAGAACTTCTATACAGACTAGGGAAAATATTTCGAATTTTGCTGATTTGGTATCTATGTTGATTATTGAAGAAAAGAATCTTGGTGAGGATTCAAACTCCCAAGGAAAGCCCAGTTCTGAGCAGGTATTCTACACTGGCAGAGGAAGAGGCAGAGGTAGAGGTTTTGGAAGTGGAAGAGGAAACAATAACCAAGACCAAAGTCAACAACAGAATCATGCAGGAGGAAGAGGACAGTTTCGAGGCAGGGGGAGTCAAAGAGGTCGCAGAAATTTCCAAAGAAATGATTCAGGTAATGATAGTAAAGGATGCTGGAATTGTGGTAAACGTGGACACTTTGAACGTGATTGCAGGTTGAAGAATCAAAATAACAGAAGGCAGCAAAACAACTATGCATCCACAAGTGCAGATGATTCTGAGAAGTTGTTTATGGTTCAACATCACATGATGAATATGATGTCTGCTGGTGTTTCAAAATCGAATGATAATGTCTGGTATGTTGATTCAGGTGCTTCAAATCACATGACCAGTCATGCAGAATGGTTTAGTAGTTTGCAAAAAATGCCAGTTTCTGGATATGTTGAAACAGGTGATGACACATCGCATCCTATTGAGCATACAGGAAACATAGCATTGTCTATGGAGGACGGAAAGGTAAAACATCTCGCTGATGTGCTGCATGTTCCAAATATAACGAAGAATCTGGTTTCTGTTGGACAAATGGTTGACCAGGGATTACAAGTCAGGTTCAATGCTGATGGATTATATGTAGAAGAGTACAAGCAGGATGGACGATTGGTTGCCAAAGGAAACAAAGTGGGTAGAATGTTCACCTTAAATGTGAAGATTCCTGAAATGAATGCAGCCATGTTTGCAAAAGGTGCAGGAGTTATTGCAGATATAGAGATATGGCACAAACGGATTGGACATGCAAACTTGCAAAGGCTGAAACTGATGCAGCCAAAGGAGATTGTCCATGGACTACCAAATTTCAAAGTTGCAGAAATGCAAAAGGTATGTGCAGCATGTCAATTTGGTAAACAGTCAAGAGCATCATTTCCACATGACAAGCATGTTAGTGAGAATGTACTAGAAGTAGTACATACAGATGTTTGGGGTCCAGCAAAGACCACATCTATGGGCGGTTGTAGGTTTTATGTTACTTTCAATGATGACCATACATGCAAAGTATGGGTATATTTCATGAAAGAGAAGAGCGAGGTGTTTACTCACTTCCAGAATTTTAAAGTTATGGTGGAAAAGCAGACAGGGAAGTACATTCAAACATTAAGATCTGATGGAGGAGGTGAATACATGTCAAATGAGTTCAGCAGTTTTCTAAAAAATCATGGAATTCGGCGTCAGTTTTCATGCAGGTACACACCACAACAGAATGGCGTTGCTGAACGCAAAAACATACATATTGCAGAAATAGCAAGAGCCTTAATGGCTGAGAAGAATATGCCTCATTGTTATTGGGCAGAAGCTGTGCATACTGCTGTATACATCATGAACAGAACTTCGACTGCTGCTGTACATCAAGTTACACCTGAAGAGAAGTTTACAGGTAAAAAGCCAAACTTATCACATCTGAAAGTTTTTGGCTGTATTGCATATGTACATGTCCCAGATGAATTGAGGATGAAGCTTGATCCAAAAGCAGAAAAGTGTGTCTTCATTGGATACTCCCTTGAGCAAAAGGGATATAAATGTTATAACCCACTCACACAACAGGTAAAGGTGAGCAGAGATGTGGTATTTGATGAAATGTCAAGCTTCTATGCAGATGCCAAAGAAGGACTGAGTCTTGAACCAAATGACAAAGAAAATGCTGAAAAATCAAGTGCAAAATCTCAGGTTTTGAGTGGACCAGATGCATCACCAAGCAATAGTTCCAACTCAAATCCATGGAGTGGAAGATTATGTGGGAATTTCAGTCCAGCAAATTCATCAAATACATCCAAGAAAGGTAAAGAAAAGCTTTCTGCAGGTCATAAAACATGTGCAGGTTTTGAAGACGTTGATGGAGATTCAAGCGGTTCAGAAAAGAGTCTTGATGAGGAACTTGGATTGCCCTCGGTGAAGACTCCAGGAGTAAGAAGGGCACATGCAGATGATACAAGGAGAAGTGACCCAAGACCAAGAAGATCTAGGAGGATGTGTAATTCAGTGCAACGATTGACATATGATAGTTACATGGCTCGCCATTGTGCCTACATGACAAAGGTAATACAAGAAGCTGAACCTTCTTGTTTTGAAGATGCAATTGGTAATGCAGATTGGGAAAAAGCTATGGATGAGGAGATGGCTGCACTTTATGGAAATGATACATGGAATCTGGTTCCATTGCCGCAAGGAAAGAAACCCATAGGCTGTAAATGGGTTTACAAGGTAAAGCATAATGCTGATGGTAGCATAAGCAGGTATAAAGCACGATTGGTAGCTAAAGGATATGCACAAACATATGGCATTGATTATAAGGAAACATTCAGCCCTGTAGCTAAAATGTCTACTGTTAGGACACTTGTTGCATTGGCTACAACAAAAGGATGGACTTTGCATCAGATGGATGTGAAGAATGCTTTCCTACATGGTGAGTTACAGGAAGAAGTATATATGGACCAGCCACAAGGATATGAAGATTCAAAGCATCCAGAATATGTTTGCAGGTTGCAAAAGGCTTTGTATGGGCTGAAGCAGGCTCCGTGTGCATGGCATGCAAGGATTGCTGATTACTTAACCAGCATTGGGTTTTCTATGTGTGATGCAGATCACTCACTATATGCAAGGAAGGCTGATGATGGCATCACTATTGTGGCTATTTATGTTGATGACCTAATTGTAGGTGGTGATAATGAAGAAAGGATCAAAGAGGTAAAGAAACTTCTTATGCAAGAATTCGACATGAAAGATCTTGGTGTGTTGCGCTATTTCTTGGGCATTGAGTTTATACATACAGAAACAGGTATATGGATGTCGCAAAGGCAATATGCCTTGAATATGCTGCAAAAGTATGGTATGGCTGATTGTAAGCCAATTTCTATGCCTTTAGATCAGAATTTGAAATTGGATACTACATCAGGTGAAGCATTGGAAAATGCTACTATGTACAGGAAAATTGTGGGAAGTCTTATATATCTTACAATTACAAGGCCTGATTTAAGCTACACTGTTGGACTTGAAAGTCAGTTTATGCAGGTTCCCAAGAAGCCACATTTGGATGCTCTGAGGCGCACTCTACGTTATGTGAGTGCTACTTTGGATTATGCATTGTTTTATGAAGCTGGTGTAGATTTGCAGGTTCATGGATACACCGATGCAGATTGGGCTGGTAGTACTCCAGATAGAAGATCTACTAGTGACTTTCTTTTCTCACTTGGAGGTGCAGCTATTACATGGAGCAGAAAGAAGCAACCCACTGTTGCTTTGTTGAGTACAGAGGCTGGGTATAGAGGTGGTGCAATGGAAGCATGTGAGGCATCATGGCTGGAGATGTTACTTGCAGATTTAGGTGTGGAAGTGCAAAAGCCTATCACTATCTATTGTGATAATCTTAGCAGCATACAGTTAGCACGGAACACTATTTTCCATGCTAGAACAAAGCATATCGAGGTACATTATCACTTCATCAGAGAGAAGGTATTAGCAGGTGATATTGATCTTGTTTATGTGAGAACAGATGAGCAGGTTGCTGATATTTTCACCAAAGCACTTGGAGCTGAGAAGTTGAAGAAGTTTCGGATGATGCTTGGATTACAGGATATGGCATTGAGCTTGAGGGGGAGTGTTGAGATATCAAGCTCAACATGTGATGATCCAAGATGACACGTACCAGTTTTTTGTTTCTCTGACATGTATAGTGGTCACGCCGGTATATGTCAAGGATACTTCATTGAGCTTTATTAGATTTATCTACCGAGAGTGATGGCACATTTGTTTCTTGCCAGCTCACTCATTCGCGGACATTAGGTTTTTCCTTATGTACTGGTCTTTATATATTGCACTGGTTGTATTCTTGTTTTTAGGTCATTCTTGTACATTCCTTTTATGTAATAGAAGAAGAATAAGAAGATCATTCTTTCTTGCCTCAACCTGTGTGTGTGCTTCTCCTTGAGAGTGAGAGTGTGTGGGTGAGCTCTCTTCCTTATCTCCTTCCTCGTGACACATACCGACGCTTATACCAACGCCCATATCGGCGCTTTAATACCGACACCTACACCGACGTTGGGGCAAAATATGCGTGTTCATTTCCCTCGGTAAAAACCTTAGTATACGACCGATCTCTTGTAGTGAGTAAAACATAAAATATTTATCTCAATTTATATGTAAAATTTATAGCTAGTTCCATTTCAAGTTAACAAAGTGTAGGTAGCAGTGACATAAAGCTTTCATTCTTCTTTCAAACTCCAACCATGCCACATGGCTTCTCTAGATAGGAAAGGAAAGATAACGCACTTAAATGCACGAGATTAATCGCAACTCAAATGCCTTTTCTCATTTCTCTGTCCCAAGAAACAACTCTCGTATGTAGAAAGAAAAATAAATTCAGTGGTCTACAAATTGCTAATATGCACATGTTTAGAAAGTTTAGATCACCATGATGACACGGAATGACAATGTTCTTGCTATGAGTATAGGTGGCTACTTCAAATCCAGGGAACGTCATTCTTCTGTAGTTGATAGCACAAACAAAGAAAAAAGAAAAGAACACATTAAAGAATTAAAATTCTTCTGTAGTTTACAACACATAAAAAAAACATTAGAGAAATAAAATTATTTATCCTATATGACATGGTAGCGGATTGCCATTTTGGTATGCACCAGAAGGATTCTGATGATGAGTTACAATAAGAAGCTTCAATGGTTGGCCATGGGACGTAAGGAAATATATCTTTAGCATTTATTGATCTGCATCTTAAGGATAATCGATCTGCGTGTTTCTTGGTGTTAGCATGTTTGTTATAATTCTTTTGATGGGCCTGATATTTCTTGTGGCATTCTTAGGAAGAAAGAAAGACAGTACGAATGTGAGGATGCCAATTTAAGGGAGTGAACTTTGTAATACCCTCATTAAGTTTGACTCATGACGTCCATGCTAATGTCAAGGCAGCTATGCATGAGGTTCTCTATCACTACTCATATGAGTATCCTGATAAGCTATGATACCAATTGAAAGGGCAAAGAAGCACAAGGTGCTTATGCAGAGGAAAGGAGAAATGACTATGGCGAAGCATAGAGATGAAGTAAGTTGTGACACAGGGATATAATAAAAGTGGTGCTGGAGATGATGTATATATACAATTGTAGAGTGCCTATGGGCATTCATCCAAGTGAGTGAAATAGATGTTGGTGATAGGCTTGGCACATGCATTCCTAAAAAGGTGTTCTCAAAACAAGACATCAACAACATTGCTCTCATGAGATTGTAAAGGTCTTCATAACCTAGATGTTGGTGATAGGCTTGGCACATGCATTCCTAAAAAGGTGTTCTCAAAACAAGACATCAACAACATTGTTCTCATGCATGTCCTAATGATTGTCTTTTATGTAGAGGCGAATATAGAGACTCTTTGACATGTCCAAAATGTCAATCTCCTCAACATAAAGATGAAGAGAGTAAAATCCTAAAAACGGTATTGAGACATTTTCCATTGGCTCTATGAATTAAACATATATTTCAAAGCCTTGAAGTATCAAAGCTTTTGACATGGAGATTGATCACAAAAGTGCAGATGAAGTATTGAGATTGCAGCAGATAGTGCAGCTTTTCAACTTATTGATTCTAGATGGCCTAATTTTGTACAAGAGCCACACAATCTAAAGCTAGGAGTTGCATTAGATGTGGTTAATCCATTTTCTATGAAATCTAGTAAATGGTCAACATGACTAGTGGTAGTCATCAACTACAATCTCCATCCATACCTAGCATTAAAAAGGAACATTTAATGCTTTCACTTTTCATCCCAAGAAAAAGGCAAGTTAAAGACATGAATGTATATCTTGCTCTCTCATTGACAATCTCCAAGAGTTATGGAGAGGTATTAATATCATTGAGGTATCAAAAACCATTAATGAAAGACACATTATGGTTCATGGAATTGTGGCTTGGACTATACAAAATTTTTCAGGATATGATGTTTGTTCATGTAACAATGTAATTTTTTTATTTAATATGTATACAATTGTATCTGAGTTAATCTAATTATATTTTTATGGTTTTCATGATGTAGGAATATTTACTAAGGGATATAAGGCTTGTCCTTATTGTGGTGACTGGTTGAGATCAGTTTATAGTAAGAATCTCATATAAAAATATTTATTGTTGACATCAATGGTTCTTGTCTAACGATCATCCATTAAGATGCAAAAGATAAGTGGTACATTTTAATGGAAAGAATGAGTAGATCAGTGTCCAAAACCAATAATACATATGGATTGATATCCAAAATGGACACATGAGCCTCTTATAGATCCACAATCTGAAATATTCACTAATGACAAAGATGATGAGAATGTAAAGATTAGACGTAAAGAAAAATTGTTGTTAGTAGAGAATATATTGATATGGTATCCTTTGGAGTATTGGAGAGATATAAAGATGTTTCATCTTCTTGATCCTATGCATATATTCAACAATATTGGTTATTCACTATGGAAACATATTCTTGGATTAAATGACATAGTAGTATCAAGAAATGATTTAAAAAATCAAAACTCAAGACCAAAGTTATGGCCAATCTTTGATAGAAGTCTACAGGAAACAACTTATGCACCTGCACCTTGGATAACTATGACAAAAGAGATACAAAACTATCAACAATAGAATTCAATGGATTCCTACAGGATATACAACATCTTTCCAAAACAGGAGCTTATCAGGGTTAAAGACACATAATTGGCATAACTTTCTGAAGCACATTCTACCTCTGGTTATCAATGGATGTATATCGAAAGGAGTATGAGACATGATCTTTTATGTTGGATCGCGTATAAAGTAATTATCATACTTTTATATTATTATATAATACTATTTGATATCTTTAATTTATGAAATAATTTCTTTATAATTTAATTTATGATAATAATAGGTGGATCTACATCAAAAGAGATTGACAAAGACTCGATCCCACAAAGAAACATGAATGTAGGGAACTACTATCTTTGATGGAGAAAGAGCTTCCAACATCTGGAAGCTCATCCTCTGGATGAAATAGAGATTGTAGGTGTTTTAAACACTCGATGGATTTATTAGTCCATCCTCTAGATGAAATAGAGATTGTAGGTGTTTTAAACACTTGATGGATGTTTTGGGTCGAGCAATTTATGGGAATATCAAAAGCTTATTTGCAACAAAGAGCCAAAGCAGAATAATCTATGGCAAGAGGGTGGATGCTTGAGGAGTGCATGTACTATGTGCATGGTGGTCTTTGTGCTTCAGCTAATGTTAATGCCGCACCTATCCGAATTTGCCCACTTGCATTCACTGAAGGGAAGCTGGATGGAACCAACTATACACTTTGGAAGTTCAAAATTTTTGCAATTTTGGACTCCTATGAATTACTCGACACTGTCATGGGACCGATGGGATTGGATCCAGAGCCTATACCAGTTGAAGATCTAGAAAATTCAATATTGATGATTCAGCCAGATCGAGATCTTCTACGAGCTTGGAAGAGGCAGAATGCTGATACATTATGTGCAATTGTAACTAGTGTAAGTGATTCTTTGCTTACTTTAGTTCAACATACTACTAAAGCACATGAGGCTTGGGGCATATTGGCTTGTCAATATGAAACCAAGAACGACACTAGGATACAGAATTTAGAAAATCAGTTGGCAAATGAAAAGCATTCTGATTCTGAAAAGGCTGAAGATTTTATCAAATGGATAAAAAATCTTCAAGACCAATTGGGTGTAGTTGGTGTTGTTATAACACCAGAAGAGCTGGCTCGAAGATGTGTGCGTGTTCTTCCAACAAAGTATGATGGATTAGTAACAGCCCTTCACACTCAGGTAAGACTAACTCCCCTTACATTTGAAGAGTTTTGTGTGATGCTTTTAGAAGAAGGGATGCGGCTGAAGAATCGGCAAAGTACAAGTGATGCTGGATTCTCAGCAAATGCAAAAGGTAAAGGGTCTTCTGATGGATCAAAGAAGAAGCCAACGAAGAAAAAGTTCACAGGAAGTTGCTTCTATTGTGAAAAAAAAGGCCATGCCATCAAGGATTGTAGAAAGAAGCAAGCTGATGAATGGAATGGGACTGTAAAATCATCATGGAAGAACAAAGAGTCTACGAACAACACAGAGCTGGAACTTTTGGTAGCTATTGAAGAGGTATGCTCATATGCTCAAGCTCGTGTTGATGAACCATGGATTTTAGATAGTGGAGCTTCTCGCCATATGACCAGTAAAAAGGATTGGTATAATTCCCTAGTGCCTCTACGGGAATCCATCAATGTAGTGGTGGAAAATGACTCCAAGTGTCTAGCTGAAGGAACTGGAACCATCTCTTTTATCACTTCTCCAGGTGTTGAGAAAAAGTTATCCGATGTTCTCTATGTACCTACACTTAAAAGAAATTTGTTATCAGTTTCTGCAATAACAGATCGTGGACTCGAAGTTCACTTCAATAAGAGTGGTGTAGAAATCATGGATTCATCAGGTAATGTTGTAGGTAAAGGCAAGTTATGGCACCAACGATTTGGGCATCTCGGATTTGCGGTTTTGAAGGAGATGCAAAGAACAGGGATGGTTGCTCATTTGCTTGGATTTTCAGAGCTGCAGGAACCTTGTGAAGCTTGTATGATGGGCAAGCAACAATGAAAGGAATTTCCAAGAGAGACCAGCAATCGATCTCAAGCTCCTCTAGAGTTGGTACATGCTGATCTCTGTGGTAAAATGTCTACACTTGCTTCAGGAGGATCTTTCTACTTTTTGCTGTTAGTCGATGATTATAGTAGAAAGATGTGGGTTTATTTCATTCGAGAGAAGGCTGATGCTTTTGAAAAATTTAAAACGTGGCATAAGTATGTGGAAAATGAATCAGGAAGGAAACTGAAGAAATTTAGAATAGATAGAGGAGGTGAATTCTTGTCAACAGAATTCAATAATTACTGCAAGGAGCATGGTGTGAAAAGGCAACTTACCACAGCTCATAAACCTCAACAAAATGGCATTGTTGAGCATAGGAACAGGATAGTAGTTGAAATGGCTCGTTGTATGTTAACGGCTCAAGACATGCCTGATTCATTCTCGGCAGAAGGAGTCAATACAACAGTCTACATCCTCAATCAAAGAAGGGGATGACTCCTCAAGAAGCATATTCTGGTAAAAAGCCTTCAGTTTTGCATTTCAAAATTTTTGGTTGTTTCTGTTAGGCACATATTCTTGATTCAACAAGATCAAAGTTGGATTCAAAAAGCAAAAAGTGTGTCTTCCTAGGATATAGTGAAGAGTCTAAGGCATACAGGTTGTGGGATCCTGAGGCAAGGAAGAATTTGTGGTTTAAGCAAATGCTAGTGATTTAGCAATGAGAGCTTTGTTGAATTAGAATGGTTCAAGAATTTCTTTTCAAATCCAAAATCCAAAATCAATGCAACAAAATAATTCTACCCATGAGAAAGAGCTTTATGCCATCCTCCATGCTTTAAACAAATTGAGGCATTACTTGTTTGGAACCAAAGTAAGGATAGTCTTTTACAAAGCAAGGATCAAATTTTGTGCAAACAAACATAATTTAACATGTAGAAAATTTAGACAAGTTGAGATAATTGAAGAATTTCACTACGAAATCTATCAAAGAGAGAAATTCAGTATGCTTTAAGCCCTCTATGTATGTTGAGTTCTCTAAATTTCATACAAATTTTCAATGATAGTAGAATCAATGAGAGGCAAGTATCAGGAATATACAAGTTTTGAGGAAGCCTAGAAGTAGGCTTTAAACTAAGGTACAAACGTTTCATCTAGGGATAACCTATCATATTCAAGATAAATATACGTTATTCAAAGGAAAATTACGTGTACCTTGTGATCGACAACTTAGAGAAAAAGTTGTTTTTTTTTTGAATGTCGTGATGCCTCAAATGCTAGTCATCATCAACAAAACTTATGAATTACAAAAAATTAACTATTTTATTAGCCTAATGTACATAAAGATGTACAAGACTATATATTTAGGTGTACAAAATGCAAAGTGAATAAAGTGGAGAAGTTCTAGATAGGAGGATTGTTACACCTATTTGGAAATTCACAATGGAAAATTTAAAAAGCATGTCCATGGACTTTATCAGGTGCTTGCATTGAAACAAAAAATATCCTGATCTAGCTTGATTCATAGTTTAGAAAATTGATCAAAACATCTCATTGCATACCAACATGAACTATACTTGGAACTCTAGAGTTAGCTAAAATATTTGTAGAAAAATCTTTATCAAATCTATGGTCTACCTCAAGATAGTGTCTCATAGAGTTAAAAAGTTTATTAGTCATTTCTAGAGAGTTGTATTTGGTATGTTAGAAACAAAGCTAAATATGAGTACAATCAACCATCCACATGCACATGGAAAAATAGAAAGGATAAGTAAATACTTGAAGATATTTGACAAGTAAATAGAAAACTAATTGGGAATACTATTTACCTTTAGTTGAGTCTTCTTATAATAGTGAGTATTCAATAAATGAATATAGTCCCTTTATGTTGATGTACGGGTTCCAACCAAGAGTAACCATATCCTATTAGATTGGAATATGGGAAATTCTATGCATCTAAAGATTTCTAGGAAGACATGAACTTTAAGTTAAAAGTAGCTAAGAAAAAGCTAAGGAAATCCCACGATAGAGCTCAAGTACTTAGAGTCCCTTAGAGGAAAGATAATTCCTTTCGAATTGGAGAATAAGTATATTTGAAATTTCTTGAGAAATTTAAAACTTTCAAAATGGGAACTTATCCTTAATGTTCTCCAAGATTTTGTGGCCTTTCAAGATTCTCAAAAAGATTGGGTCTATGTCTTATGAGTTGTAAAATCTTGACAATTTTCTAGTTCATCGAGTAGTACATGTAGAAGAAAAGAAATTAGGTTGAACAAGATAACCTTGCATCTCTAAATACAATATTGCAACCGATTTCCTTTCAAAGCATCCCTCACGAACTAGAGAAAATACTATGCACTAGAGAAAAAAGAAGACTAGGAATCATTTATACAAAGGCTACCTAGTAAATGGAAGGATTGGATAAAAGAAAGTGCCACACCACAACTAGTGAGTTCCATCAACAAAAATTTCCCTCTTTATCAAATCTAAGTTAGTAATGAGGAAAATCATTTGAGCGACTAATCATGGTTCAAGGGAGAATAATCCACATAATATACAAGCACACATTTTCGAGGATGAAAGTGTTAAAGGTGTGAGCAATTTATTATATTCCTTGGATTAGACCATTGGATAATGGCTCTAATCATTGAGGATCCATGGTTTATTCACTTGGATTAGAGCCTTGAAGTTCTAGTACTAATTCTTGGTCTTAACCCTTAATGTAACGGCGGCTATTTATTTACTTCCAAGATCAATTATCTTCACATATACAAACCTTCAACTTTGGAGAAGCTTCTCCTAGGTGCCATCTTGACTTGTAAGTGAAGGTATGGCTTCAATTGGAATATATGTCATCTGACTAGCCTTGTGAAAGTGTCCACATAAGGGACACTTTGAGGGACACATGGAAGTTTAATATTACATCAACAACTTATACCTTTGGTATAGATATAGATGGAGTTGGATGTGTTGATAGGTACTCTTAGTCTTAGTTGGTGGATACTATCTTCTAGTGGGAGTTCTCAAAACACTCCTCTTGCATTCCATGCATGCATATGTTTCTTCAAAGCATGTGGGTTCTTCAATAAAGTTTCTCATTTATGAAAAATACCTAGCGATGATTGAGTTATATGTAATCCTCTCAATTTCAAGCCTTACCATATGAAAAGTTATTAATTAAAATTTTCAATGAATTGGATATTTTTTGTCAAGTTTTCCCCCTTCTTCCGATGATGGTCTACATTGAGCTCTATCCACATCTTCATCATCTTCAATCTCTCTGATCTTGGTCTTGCCTTTGTTACTTGCATCACTTAATTGGGTTGATGAAGGACTATCTCCGCTTCATGATGAGTGTGAGCTTGATTCCTTTGTTCCACTAAGAACCACACTAAAGTCCCTTGTTTGTGGACTTGTAGCATCTATAACCCATATTTTAACATTTATACCCTATGAATACACATGTTTATTATCTATCATCAAAACTGATTCTCAATTCATTTGGTATTAAAAAAAGTAAGTCATAAAACATTCTCATATGTGATACATCTAGTTTTGTATTATACAAAATTGCTTATGGTGTTGAGATATGTATACCTAATGTGGGTGCTCTCACCAACATCTATTTCACTCATTTGGATGAATGCCCATAGGCACTCTACATTTGTGTATATATACATCATTTTGCTTCGATGGAATAGAAGGAGCACCGCTTTTATTATATCCACGTGTCACAGTTTACTTCATCTGTGTGCTTTGCCATAGTCATTTCTCCTTTCCTGTGCATAAGCACCTTGTGCTTCGTTGCCTTTTCAATTGGGATCACAGCTTATCAGCATCTTCATATGAGCAATGGTAGAGAACCTCATTCAAAGCTGCCTAGACGTTTGCATGGACTCATGAGTCAAACTTCACGAGCGTATTACTCAGTTCACTGTCTTAAATTGGCATCCTCACATTCATACTTTTTTCCTTTCTTCCTAATAATGCCGCAAGCCATCTCGGGCCCATCGGAAGAATTATAACAAACGTAGTAAGACCAAGAAACACGCAGATCGATTCACCTTAAGATGCAGATCAATAAACGCTAAAGAGATATTTCCTTACCTCGAATGGCCAACCATTGAAGCTTCTTATTGTAACTCATCATCAGACTCCGTCCGCGGCAGACCAAAATGACAATCCGCTGCCATGTCGGATAGGATAAAGAATTTTATTTCGCTAATGATTTTGTGTGTGTGTGTATTTTTTTTTTTTTTTTTGGTGCTGTCAAGTACAGAGGAATTACTTTCCCCGGATTTGAAATATCCACCTATACTCACGGCTTTAGACAAATTAGCAATTCGTAGCCTACTGAATTTATTGCTCTTTCCGCATAGGCGAGTTGTTTCACGGGCTACTTATCTTTGTACATTCTCTAGTAATACATTCAGTATTGTGTGTTGCGCTCCAAGCTTCTTCTTCTTGCTTGTGCTGTTCGCATGCTTCCACAAATGTCTAACTCCAACACTTGTATCTTTAGATACAATATTCCAACAAATTTCCCTTCAAAATATCCTTCATGAACTAGAGAAAATACTATGAACTAGAGAAAAAGAAGACTAGGAATTATTTATACCACACCACAACTAGTAAATGGAAGGATGGGACAAAAGAAAGTGCCACACCACAACTAGTAAGTTGCATCAACATAAATTTCCTTCTTTATCAGCTCTAAGTTAGTAACGAGGAAAATCATTTGAGAGTAGTCATGGTTCAATGGACAATAATACACATAATATACGAACATATGTTTTCGAGGATGAAAGTGTAAAGGAGTGAGGAATTTATTATATTCCTTTGATTAAACACTTCGATAATGGCTTTAATCATTGAGGATCCATGGTCTATTTACTTGCATTAGACCCTTAAAGTTCGCGTATGGATTCTTTACTATAACCCTTGGCTATTTATTTCATTCCAAGCTCAATTAAATTCAGGTATACAAACCTTAGGCTTTGGAGAAGCTTTTCCTAGGTGCCACCTGGACTTGTAAGTGAAGGTATGGCTTCAATTGCGATAGACGTCATCTGACTAGCCTTGTGAAAGTGTTCACATAAGGGACACTTTGAGGAACACATGGAAGTTTCATATGGTATCAAGAACTTGGACCCTTGGACCCTTGGTATAGATATAGATGGAGTTGGATGTGTGGATAGGTACTCTTAGTCTTATTTGGTGGATATTATCTTCTAGCATGGAGTTCTCAAAACACTCCTCTTCATTCCATGGATGCATATGTTTCTCAAAGCATGTGGGTTCTTCAATAAAGTTTCTCATTCATGAAAAATATCTAGGCTATGAGCTATATGTAATCCTCTCAATCGCATGTCTTACCATATGAAAGGTTCTTAATTAAACTTTCCAATGATTTGGCTATTTGTTGTGAAGGTTTCCCCCTTCTTCCCATGATGGTCTGCATTAAGTTGTATCCACATCTTCATCATCTTCAATCTCTCTCATCTTGGTCTGGCCTTTGTTACTTGCATCACTTAATTGGGTTGATGAAGGACTATCTCCGCTTCATGATGAGTGTCAACTTGATTCCTTTGTTCCACTAAGATCCATGCTTTCTACTTCTTTATGTTCATCTGAAATCCTTCTTTCATTACCTTCATTTGCTTGCATTGATACATTTTGAAGAATACCAAGGTAAAATGTCATTAAATGTGACATCCGTTGATACTTTAGTCCCTTGTTTGTGGAATTGTAGCATCTATTACCCATATTTTAACGTTTATACCCTAAAAACACACATATTTATTATCTATCATCAAAATTGATTCTCACTTCGTTTGGTACTAAAACAAAGCAAGTATAAAAAAACATTCTGATATGTGATATATCTAGTTTTCTAGTTTACAAAATTTTCGATGGTGTTGAGCCATGTATACCTAATGTGGGTGCTCTATTCATAATGTAAGTGATTGTTGCATGAGCTGAGTGATAATTTGTCTTTCCCATCTTCTTCATCATAGACCCAGAGCATTCTACAGACTCATTCCTCATTTCTCTTACATCATCTTGTTAAGATGTGAAAATATATGCCATTTGTCTCTTGATATCATTGGAATCGAGGAAATTAGATAACTTATGCTATAAGTATTCTCTCCTTCCATCTCATATTCAACACTTGATATACCTATCACATTCCTTATCTACAAAGTATTTTAAATTCTTAAAGAAATAAAGGACATAAGATTTATAATTCATGAAAAGAATCCAAGTAATCCTTATGTAGTCATCAATGAAGTTATAAATTATCTATCACCTCTATTTGAGCTCTATTTTATTGTTCCCAAAACATCTATACAAACACAAACAAAAAACCAAGTGGATTAAAAATCACATAGTTAGTTCTCTTAAACACTAACCTCATTTTCTTACTAAATGGAAAGATTCACATAAATTCTTGAGTTTGTACTTTTTGAGGTTTGGTAGTCCAAGAACTAACCTCTTCTTCATGTCTTTGAACTTGTGAGTCTTGATATGTTCTTATGTCAAAGATCCAATTGTGCTACCTTCTTGCTTCCCTTTGGTAAGAAGGTTGTTTGGTTAAAGTTTTTCTTTACACTCAATGTGAATTGCTCTCCCCTTTTCTTCCCTTTGGCCACCAATCAGTACCCATTGTTTAGGGTTTTTCAAAAAGCATACTTCAATCCTCTTTCAACCATTTGACCCACATAACCAAGATTTCTTGTAATTGTAGGAACATAAAGAACATCTTTCAAACACTTGGCCTTATCAAAGCCATTCACTATTACATTAGCAAATGTGTAATGGCATGGGGAATATCATCACGTATCTGCATACGACCTTTATTTGATGGTATATGAATATTTAAAAAAAAGTCATTCTTGGAGCTCATGTGATTCTTGCATCTAATGTCAATGTACCATATGTTTTATCATTTTGTCTTGTAATCACTCATCAAATCTTCCTCTTTTTGAAAAGGAATTTCTCTCTTCCTCTTGATTAGATTCTCGAATTGTTCCTCTACATTTCATTCACATGATAGTGCCTTGATTTCCTCCTCTACCTCTTTGTTTTCTTGTATGAAGACCTTGGGCTTCATTTCCCTTTTCTTTTAGCCTTCAGTGTCCATCTCTTGAGTGACCATGGAAGCCAAATAGTGCTCAAATCTAGAAAGATTATTTGTCACGTAAACAAACGTGGGGAAAGACTTACACTTCTGATCATCCATAAGTTCATACAATGTATGAGACAATATGGTTCCAATGCATCACTCACCTTCTTGAGCATGAAAATGTAATCATCGATGTTGCTAATAAGTTTGTTCCTCAGATTATTGAGCTCATATTTGGATTGGATCTTCCTAGCATTCATCCCCCTTAAAGTGCTTGCTTCTACCCTAAGGACCAATGCCTCTAAGACAGACTATTGAGTTGCTTCGGACATAGAGAGAGCATTGTCCAATCTATAAAAACTTTCTCTTAGAATATGCACAGTTAAGTCTAAATATTTGATCCAACTTTAGAATAATATATTATCTTTATAACAAGTAATAAATTAGAACGAATGGATAGCATATGAAGAGGTGAAGTACGTTGTAGAATCAAATCTTTTTATATTCTGGAGTGTCAAAATAAAGTGTAAGCTAGGGATGCCTTAAGCTAGGGTCTACTACATTAGTCAAACTCAAAAAGTAAAAACACACGTGGGATGTCCCTCATTGAAAGCAACAAGTGTGCATATATAACTTAGAAAATTTTGTAGAAGGTAGGATGTTATTTTCCTAGACAATAAGATTTATCACAACCATTTGTCATAGGTGATTGATTGAAATATATGTGAGAGGATTGAATTCAAATTTAATATTTGAGTTATCATTCTTAGATCCTTGCTTCATAATGGTGAAAGTATCAATCAAGGATGAGGTTCATAAGCTCCTATGGTTGTACTTTAATTTCCAAAATACATGAGCATCTTCTACTCTAGTACTAGCTAGAGGTTTCCTACCCATGTAAGCACATATACATGATATAGGCATATCTAGTGCTGTATTGTACTTCGAGATCCTATTAAATCTTGCACTTCACATATTCTCATATTACTGATCATCTATATACAAATAGCTCTTCTAGCCATGCCATGTCTTTATGATTTGATCTCCTTCTTCATTGTTGTGTGTGCCTTTATGCATGCATCCTCACTCACTCACAAACCCCACAAATAAACCATCCTAAAGGGTAAAGTTTTCAACTCCCAATGATAAATGGGTTTGTAACAAACCTAGTATTTCAATCCTAGATATTTTTTAATGTGTTTTTTATCCATATACAACGTGGTTTTTGACATTATCTTAAAATGATGAAAACATTATTTATTTTATTGTGTACAGACAATAAAACTATTATAACGGAGTTTTAGACATAATACAATGAAAATACAGGTCTTTATAGATATGATAAATGAAAAGAAATAATTTTTCTAATATACAAGTGAGCTTTTGCATATCAAATTTCCATAAGAAACTAAGTTTGAAGAAAATCAACTTCAAGTAACTACATACTTCTATGATATAAACAATCAAAGAATATTAAGTATCTCAAATTTCGCATGTTTATGCAAAGATAGTATAAGGAGAAGCGGAATTATTAGTTGAATAGTGAAGAAAAACACAAAATTGAAGGAAAAATTTTAAAGTCTCATGATTAATGATACAAACACGATTTGAGACTAAAGATTAAACATACACAAACCTCAAATAATGAAAAAAAACTATCAAATAAAAATAAAATCCATCATCATAGAAATCAAGATCATCCTCAATTAGATAATATCTTATGGAGAGATTAACTTATGAATCATTAATGTATAGATTCTTTGTAGCTGTGTCAAACATCTTCAAAGACATTACACGTTAATGCTATGAGTATGCAAGGAAATTTCAAGAACATGGATGATCTATGAAAGATCTTACCTCAATCGGAAGAGACCAAAAGGACTTGAAAGAGTTTCAAAAGAACTAAACTTGTATATGATTTGAAAAAACGAACCAAAATTTTTAGAAAAAACCTATACATAAACCTATGAGTTTTAATTCAAGACAAATTAAATTTTTTTTGTAAATGTCAAAACTAATACTGATCTTAATCTCTATTCTTAAATTACACGTTCGAGGCTATGATATCTTGATGTGAATATTGGTGTCCTAAATAAGAATTTTTAAGAAGTTCTCCCTATAGAAAAAACAGTAAGAATTAAAAATAGTAAGCATCCATGTCTTATTTGCATGTTAAATAAGGCCTCGTATGATCTAAGGTATGGTCAAAGAGCATTTCATGAGTGAACCATAGGAAACATCATAGGATCTTGAGTGAAAATGTACGAACTAGATCTTCACCCTTCATTAATTCTCAAGGCCATAGGATGTTATAGAACTATAACTATTTAATGTATTTCATCATTGTAGTGATTTATGAAACATGCATGAACTAGGAGATATAAGAGATGGCTTAAATGATATTAAGGAGAAAACTAGAAAGGATATAGATGGGTCAAATCTTGCTATATAAAAGAATCTTTGTCAATTGAGAGGTCCAAATGAAGAACACATATGGTTTATTTGGAGCATTACTTGGTTGATGCAATATAAAATTTTGATATGCTATAATAATATAGGATTTTCAATCATTTAGGTTTGAATATGATTCTTATATCTATAAAAGGTGGAATACTACAAGTTATGCCTCTTTTTAGGTCCTTCGATGGTCATATACTCTATGTTGAAATAATGGAAGTAGTAATAGGTAATGTTATCAATTTCACCTCAGCTTATGTTAATTCTAAGGTCATCACAACTCTAACTAGAGAAAGTAGATTCTTGCATACCTTCAAGGAGCTTTATATATTTTCTTATTTTATTTACATTAAGATGATGGGTAAGAACATTTGTTGATGTTGAAGTATTCTATTTGAGGAAGAAAGAAGAGTACATGGTTGTACTTGATAATGCTATCCTACAAAACTATATAATGGAGCAAAAAAGTGCTTTATGAAGGGATGTTTAATCCATATTTATCATTCTTCCCATACTTTGCAATAGATTTTGATGAAGTGCAAAGTTATATGGTATCTAGAATGTTTTGGGCACAGATGAGACCATGCAGTGGATTCCCCTCTTTTCAAATCTACTGTGGGATACGATTTGCGTTCACTTAATGAGGCAAATGAGAGAGATGAAAACCACAATCTTAAGTATGTATTATGGGCTCATGTCAAAGATACTAAAATGTTGTATCTTGAAGCATACTTTCAACGTGAAAATTGTTCTTCAAGGGGGGGAGGATGTTCTAAAGTTGCTTGAAAAAGCTCAAATTATTGATTAGATTAGGTCGTTTTGGAGTATTAGACAAGATCTAAACTTAACCTCATGGTTAGGTTCATTGGATGGCAAGAAGGAGGTATTGGGTTCAATCCCCACAAATTTCATAGGGACAATATTTTGATGAAAGAATCTTTAAATTCTTTTTGAAGCAATATTTTGGATCCTGAGGCAAGGAAGATTTTTGTCAGCCGAGATGTGGTGTTTGATGAACGACCACACTTAGTAGAAGATAAAGGTAAATCTACTATCTCATCAAACGGAGAAATATCTCACCTTGTGCCTATCAAAAGACAGGTTAAAGTTGAGGAGGAAACATCTGATAGAGAAATTTCCTCAATAAAAAGCCAACCAGTTGTAGCTGCACAACATAAGCCACTACCAAAGTGGGCACAACAACTCTTTGATGATCACAATCCACATGTAGATGTACCAGAATCATCCTCGGATGGATTACAAAGATCAAAGAGAATAGAGGAGCAAAGAAAAGCCTCTCAACACATTGTTAACATGGCTCTAATGGCAAATATCATGGGCTCGATAAAGGAACCTACCACCATTGAAGAAGCCATTGATGATCTAGGTTTGGAGAGGGGCAATGCAGTCTGAGTATGATAGTATACTAAAAAATGATACATGGGATCTAGTCGACTTGCTGCCAAAGAAGAAGGTAATAGGTACTAAATGGATTTGGAAAGCTAAGTATAAAGCATATGGAACATTAGAAAAGTATAAGGCAAGATTAGTTGCATAGGATTTTTCACAGATCGAAGGATTTGATGTTCAAGAAACTTTTGCATCAACAACACGCATGACAACTATTTGGACTGTACTTGCACTAACTGCACAAAACTCTTGGCCTATTTTCCAGATGGATGTCAAATCTGTATTTTTGAATGGTCACCTCAAGGAGGAGGTATATGTGTCTCAACCACCAGGTTTTGAGGTGCCCAATTTAGAAAATAAAGTTTGTAGGTTGAAGAAAGCTTTGTATGGACTTAAGCAAGCTCCATGGGCTTGGTACCAATGGATAGATAATTTCTTCAAAAATATGGGTTTTGAAAGAAGTACTTTTGATGCTAACTTGTATGTAACAAAAAGGGATAGCAAGCTAGTTGTTGTCATTGTATATGTAGATGATTTGATCATTACAGGAGATTATCAAGAACTCATCAATCAAACTCGGATCAGCTTGGGAACTGAGTTCGAAATGACAGACTTAGGTCTACTCCATTTTTTCCTGGGAATTGAAGTATGGCAAAGGAAGGATGGCATTTTCATCTCACAACAAAAATATGCCAAAGGAATTCTCAAGGCATTTGAAACGATAGATTGCAAACCAACTAGCACACCTATGGAGGTAAATCATAAGCTATCTATGGATGATAACATGCCTGATGTAGATTCTAAGAAGTACAGGAAGCTCATTGGAAGTCTAATTTTTTTGTGCAACACTAGACCAGACATTTGCTATGTTGTTGGAGTGTTAAGAAGGTTTTCCAACAAACCTAAGGAGAGTCACTGGAATGCTGGAATGCGAGTTCTAAGGTACATTGCAGGAACCTTGGATTTTGGTATTTTGTATACCACAGGTGATACACTTCAAGGATATTGTGATTCAGATTGGGTTGGAGATTGTGATTCTAGAAAATCAGTTTCTAGATATTGTTTCTCACTTGTTTAGGAATATTTTCTTGGGTAAGTAGGAAGCAACCAACTCTCGCACTCTCCTCCACTGAAGCAGAGTACAAAGCATCTTGTTTTGCTTCTTGTGAGACAATCTAGTTAAGGAGAATTCTTGCAAATCTAGGCTTTCCATCAAATATGGCGACTGTATTCAAGTGTGATAATCAAAGTTGTATGGCTATTGCAAAGAACTCACTATTTCATGCTCACACCAAGCACATAGAAGTACACTACCTTTACATTCGTGAGCTAATTGAAGATGAAATTGTGGAGCTAGAATATTGTCCAACAGAGGCAAATTGTGCTGACATATTCACTAAAGCACTTGGAAGAGAGCAGCTCAATAGGCATCTTCAACAGATGGGCTTAATTTATCATTGGTAAACATTGAGGGGGGGTGTTAGTATATGATCAATGTCTACCCCTCATGATTGTATGCACATTTTGTAAGGGCCACCATTATGAGGAGAAGCCAAGCGTGCATTACCCAATTGATGGGAATCCCAACTTGCATGGTGGATGAAGGTCATATTGGACCATGTAAGGTATTGTAAGGAAAGGGAGTTACCAGGGTCCCCAATTGTGGGGTCCGGGGCAGCGGTGAGCAGCCCGAGCTGGGGGGTCCAAGGGGGCTAGTGGGCCCCCTGGTGGGGGTTCGAGGGCAGCACCAACGACGCGATGGTAAAGGGAATATTCCATGGAATATTCCCTGCTAGACTTAGAAAACATTTATATTTGTTAGGTCTGTTCAACCGGTCTAAGCCGTGTATGGCAATTACGTGGGCAGTGGCCGCCCGTGCTTTACTGCCCATTTATAGCCGTCCACGGAAGGCCACCCATGATCCTATATATACATGACTTCTGCACTACCTGAGACATCGATTTGAGCTAGCATACCTCTACCTTCTATCTCCCTATCTAGAGTTGTCTAGATCACCATTTAAGCTCTACTTTGAGAGCGCACGGGTGGACAATGCCATCATCTCTGTACTTGCTATTAGTAGAGAATTGTTGAGATTCTCCTATATCTGTTATCTTCTCTGCTACTACTCCTGTGTTATATTGCATAACTATTGTCTTACATGAACTTGTGGACACCTTGCACTCAAGCTTCCAATAGGGGGAGGGATGGACACCTTCTGCCGACACGTGCACAACTTCAATGGGACCGTGTGACCTTTGGTTGCATAGCTTCGTACTTCTCTGCACACCTCTAAGCCAGTCTTCTTGCACACCTTGCACTTCACTTCTCTGCGTCGCACACTCACTGTATGTCTCTTACTCCTCTCTTAGTCTAGACTATGTTCACCTTGACTATGCTCACCTTGCTTAGTCTTCTAAGAATAATTCCTTGCCTTGATTTGAGTGTCGGTTCACGTACGCTCCTAACTGCTAGAGTATCTTGGTGCTCACTTTGATGTCCCAAGATTGTCTCCAAAAGTGGGCAGCCAATGAATCCCTATTTTTTCCTATATTGACTTTAGATTAAAACAAAAATTTTAATTGGGGGGCCATACTTTCACTTCTACACATGTTGCCACTTCACATACCTTCACATTTTGCCTCTTAATTCTTCAAATGTGCACCTAAGAGAGGGTTCACCTGAAGCTTCCAAACACTTTTAGAAACACTTTGAACCTTAGAGAATTACAAAAATACACTCGACAACTTGCAACCAACTTTTTGTAATTATACCCTTTGTGAACAATTAATTGTGCACTACCTGTGCACCTTATCACCCGAACTTTGAATGCTTTGACTTCACCCATGTTGACTTTGACCTTAAACATGTTTACTTTGACCACTTTGACTTTGATCCTTTGACTTTGATTGTTTGACTTTGATGATGGTCTACTTTGACCAATGTGACTTTTATGGGCTCAACAGTTGCCCACCACCTAATGGGCTCTTCGTTCGGAGAGCTACAACCAAAACTCGGAGGAGAGATGACACCATGATTTTTGTGCTACAAAATCTTCAAAAGGACACTTGAGCAGCTACCAAGTCCACCAGGAGTAGTAGAGAACAAACACGAGAGAAGAACCAAAAGTGGAAATTTTGCATAGAAAAGCAAAGGATGGCGAATAGAGGGTAGGAAGGAGGGGGAAGGGAGGGTTAAGGGGGCTGAGATTGATAGGGCATGGAGGGGTAAGGATGGGGTTGGGTAGAAGGGCAAAGGGAGGGTGAGGGAGTAGGATTATGGGCTCTAGAGAGGGACAAAATGATAAAACAAATGATAAAACAGTAAAGTGATAGAGGGTGCATATGGGAAAATGTGAAACATATGGTAAAATAAGGTGAGAATAGACTATGTGGACCATGTGCGTAATGAAAAACACATGAGAAATGTGCTCAAAACATGTGGCTTTTGATTAAAAGTAAAAAGAAAATTAGAATTTTGGAAAAACTAAGTCCAAAAATGACTCCAGAGGTGCCAAAAGACATGAAAATGACTCCAAGTTTGAAAAAAATGGCCATCCGAGGCACAATCTAAAGCCAAAAGCATTGGACCATAAAAAATAAAAACATATAAATATATAGTTTCTTTTTGGATAAATAAATTTGCATCGTGGGGTAATAAAAAGAAAAGAAAAGAAAAATAAAAGCAAAAAAATTGAAAAAGGAAAAACAAAATAAATAATTAAATAAAATAAAAATATAAATAAAAATAAAATAAAAATAAAATAAAAATAAAATAAAAATAAAATAAAAATAAAATAAAAATAACATCAGAGGGGGGGTCCATTTGGGGGGGGGGGAGGGGGCAGGGGGGGAGGAGGGGGGATGGGGGGCTGGCCGAGGGGGCGGGCAAGGGGAATCGGGGAGGGTCTGAGAGAGAGAGAGAGAGAGAGAGAGAGAGAGAGAGAGAGAGAGAGAGAGAGAGAGAGAGAGAGAGAGAGAGAGAGAGAGAGAGAGAGAGAGAGAGAGAGAGAGAGAGAGAGAGAGAGAGAGAGAGAGAGAGAGAGAGAGAGAGAGAGAGAGAGAGGGAGGGAGGGAGGGAGGGAGGGAGGGAGGGAGGGAGGGAGGGAGGGAGGGAGGGAGGGAGGGAGGGAGGGAGGGAGGGAGGGAGGGAGGGAGGGAGGGAGGGAGGGAGGGAGGGAGGGAGGGAGGGAGGGAGGGAGGGAGGGAGGGAGGGAGGGAGGGAGGGAGGGAGGGAGGGAGGGAGGGAGGGAGGGAGGGAGGGAGGGAGGGAGAGAGAGAGAGAGAGAGAGAGAGAGAGAGAGAGAGAGAGAGAGAGAGAGAGAGAGAGAGAGAGAGAGAGAGAGAGAGAGAGCGAGAGAGAGAGGGAGGGAGGGAGGGAGGGAGGGAGGGAGGGAGGGAGGGAGGGAGGGAGGGAGGGAGGGAGGGAGGGAGCGAGAGAGAGAGAGAGAGAGAGAGAGAGAGAGAGAGAGAGAGAGAGAGAGAGAGAGAGAGAGAGAGAGAGAGAGAGAGAGAGAGAGAGAGAGAGAGAGAGAGAGAGAGAGAGAGAGAGAGAGAGAGAGAGAGAGAGAGAGAGAGAGAGAGAGAGAGAGAGAGAGAGAGAGAGAGAGAGAGAGAGAGAGAGAGAGAGAGAAGGGTTTCTTTCTAGATGAATTCGAGGGGTGAGGGGGCTTTTTTTTCTAAATTTTATAATTTAAATAAAGAAAATCTATGGGGGGCTTTTGTTTTCAAAATTAGATAAAAATAGAGTTAAAATCCAAAAAATTAAAGAAAATCCAAAAAAATTTAAAAAAGAAAAAAATAAAAAAAAAATCTCAAAAAATTCTTAAATATCTAGGCTACTTATCTCCCTCAAAACTACAGAAATCTTCCTTATTTCCTCCATTTTATTAAGAAAAATGACATTGAAAAAAGATAAAAATTCTAAAAATACTTTAAAAATTCCCAAAATTTCCTAAAATTTAGTTTATGCAAAGGGCTGAGAAATGGCTTCTAAGTTGCATTAAAAATCAAGGATCAAGCATGAAAATGGATAAAAACTACTAAAACTTGAGCAAAAATGGAATGAGGTTATGTACAACCTGGACAGATTTGCAAGTTCCAGGTGATCCAAACATCTTCAGTTGTGCTGATGACAGGCCTTGAGCCTTGATGTATTGACCAGTGGTAGTACTTCTCCTTTCAAGTCTCTAACTCCACTACACCCCAATTCAGCATCATCTTAGTTCTATAAGGTCCTTCCTAGTGTGGAAGCCATTTTCCCCTTGTGTGTGGATTTGAGGTCTATGGAGAAGAACTAACATGCCTGTTTGTAAGTTATTGTTACACAGATTCCGATCATGTGCCTCCTTCCTCTTCATTTGAGTCTCTATCAATTGTTTTGCAGCATGTAGATATATCTCTTGCACTTTGCGGAGTGCTCCAGGCCTCTGATAGACACCACAATCTTTCTTTCCTTGCATGAATGCTAGTTTTGGTGAACCATGTAGAAATTCAAAGGGTTCAATAGGCAATATCCCATAAACCAATTGGAATGGAGAGTATCCAGTAGCTTCTTTGTACGCTAATCTGTATGCCCATAGGGTACCTTGATAAGCTATGGCCCAAGAAGTGGGTTGTAACATATGTTCCTTCCTTAACATGGGAATTAATACCTTATTGGTGGATTCTACCTATCCATTAGCTCTTGGATAATAGGCAGGTCCTATGTAGAATTTTGTACCTGTTAAAAATTTCATGTAGGACCTTGTTCACAAAATGAGTTCCTTGGTCTATACAAATTTCAAGGGGGCATCCAAATCTACAAATGATGTTACTATAAATGAAATCAGCAACATTTTGAGTGGTGCAATCAGGGGAGGCAATAGTCTCAGCCCAATTTGTTGCATAGTCAGTGGCGATCAATAGATACTTTTCTCTCTTTGGAACCCACGTAGGGTAGATGGGCCCTATGAAATCTAGCCCCCACTTCTCAAATCATTGCCAAGAAGTGGAAATAATCAAGGGGTTGTGCCTCTGCTTTGTTGGCTTGGGTCCACACCTCTGACAGACATCACATGCTTTTCCCCATTCCTCTGCATCTTTGAATAATGTAGGCCACCATAAGCCAGCATCAAGGATTCTCTGACTCATAATGTGTCCTGAAAGGTGCCCACCACCTATTTCTTCATCTGTAGATTTAAGGACTTCGCTCACTTCTTCTTCTTCCATGCACTTTCTAAACCTGTTATCTTTTCCCTATCTATATAATTTTCCCTCAATAAAGGTAAAGGGTCTACTCTTGATGAGCAGTCTCTTTCTTTGCACAACACTTTCCTTCTCTGGATGTAGTCCAATTTCTAGAAAATTCTTGATGTCATCATACCAACCTTGTGTTTGTACAACAAACAAATTAGCATCTGGAAAGTCATCATTTACTCGAATTGCATGATCCATTATGTTGATCCTAGATAGGTGGTCTGCCATGACATTTTCTTTACTTGGTCTATGGACTACAGAAAAATCAAATTCTTGGAACAAAAGTATCCACCTCCATATCCTATGAGTCGCTTGTGGCTTACTCAATAAATACCTGAGTGGCTGATGATCAGTGATGATAATGAATTTCACACCTAGCAAATAATGACAAAACTTTTGTACAACAAAAACCATTGCTAGGGCCTCCCTTTCTGTGGTGCTATAATTTTTTTCAGCCTTAGTCAAAATTCAACTAGCATACTGAATAGGTCTATCAAGTTTGTATTCTTCACTGTGTTGAGCCAAAAGTACACCCAGTGCATACGCACTAGAATCTACATGTACATGAAAAGGTTTTGACCAATCTAGTGTGATAAGAATTGGTGCAGCCACCAATTTGGACCTTAATGTTTGATAAGCATTCTCTTCTTCTTCCTCCCATTTAAAGGGTACTTCTTTACCTGTAAGTCTAGCCAGTGGCCTGACTATCTCTGCATACATTTTGATAAATCTTCTGTGGTACCCAGTATGCCCCAAGAAGCTTTGAATCTCTTTAGAAGATTTGGGTTTAGGTAACTTTAGTATAGAAATAATTTCATCATGGTCCAGAGCCATATCTTTAGCAGATACCACATGTCCCAATAGGGTTCCTTCTGTCACAAGGAAATGACATTTATTTGGGCTTAGCTTTATTTTAGTCCCCTTGCATCTTTTAAAAACATTCTGTAGCTATCTCAAGTGATGATCCAAGCAATCCAAAGGGTTCTCTTTATGAGATCCTGAAATGAAGAAAATTCATCCATGAAAATTAGTAGTGTTTCTAGCAATAAGGGTCCAAAAATGAGGTTCACAGTCCTGTTAAAGGTGGCTAGAGCGTTTCTGAGTCGAAATGGCATTTTTACATACACATATGTGCCCTAGGGTGTGATAAAAGCAGTCTTTTCACGATCCTCTAGGTGGACGGGTATTTGGTTATAGCCACTAAAGCCATCCATAAAGCTATATAATGCGTGTCCAACCACTTCTTCAATGACCTACTCTACAAAAGGCATGGGGAATCCTTTTGGAATGGTTACCTTGTTGAGTGTTCTAAAGTCAACAAATATCCTGATTTTGTTGGTATTCTTCTTTGGTACTATAACCATTGGTGAAAGCCATTCTGAGTGTTCCACAGGAATGATGATTCCTGCATCCTCCATCTTCTGTATTTCCAAATCAATAGCTTTAGCATATTTTGGGTTAAGTCTATAACTCTTTCCTCTTATCAGTTTGGCTCCATCAACAAGAGGGATTCTGTGCTCTCCATAATTAACAGGCACTCCTTCTAAGTCTTTATAATGCCACACAAAAACATCTGCATAGTGTGTCAAGAAAGATTTTACCTTTTCAAATAGCTCAAGGTGGCTCCACAACCAAGTGGCCACCAAAACTGGACAATTATTTTCCTGAGTTCCTAATTGTACTTCTTTGACTAGGTTTCTATCTACCATGGTATCTACATGCTCATCTCCAACCCTTTCCTCCAATAGCTTTTCCTGCATTGTTGCATAAGCAGGAGGGTTCTGGATCTCAATGTATTCCTCTTTGTCCTCCATCCATCCTGCACAGATTTCTTGAATTGACAAAGAACATTCCTCACTAGTATGTTTTACCTTGTCTTTAACTTTCGTAACTTCCTTCTCTGTTGTTGTTGCATCCTCCTCCAAGTTGTGCTTGAGGGGTGTCTTCCTCCCCCTTCTATGATCTGTGATGGATTCTCCCAATCCATGAACCTGAACTTTATCCTCCTTTTCATCATAACATTCATCTATGCAAGAATTATTTAGAAAAACTCTAAAACAAGAGGAAGAGTTTCCTGCTTGCAGTCAATTTAGAATATCTTCTTCCTCCTCGAACTCTAATTGTGGTTGCTCCTCCATTTCTTGTTCCATGCAAGTGCCAACTGATTGCATCATGTTGGTGTTCCCTTGATGATCTGGACCCTCCTCTAAATATATCTGTTTAAGTTCCTGTCCCTTCTTTTGTACCCACATAGTGTCTTTAGCCAAGTCATGGATGACACTTGCATGCCTCAGCCATGGTTTTCCAATCAAGAGGGGAAATCCCCCCTCTACCTGGGGCAGTCTTAGTATCACAAAATCCAAAATGAAGATATTACCTTGTACATCCAGTGGAACTTTTGGGATCACCCCCATTGGCCTTACTTTGCTTTGATGTGCCAAAGTGACAGTGAAGTGGGCTCGTTTGGATGGGCATAGGCCAAGCTTCTCCATGGTATGCTCAGACATCAAATTTATGCCAGACCCACCATCCACAATGACTTCTTGTAGCTTTAATCATTTAATTGTTACTGTCAGTCTTGGACTCTTATAGTCGGTGAGAGGTGCTTCTTCTACACCCTTCCCTTGGCCTAAGGCAGTAGTCTTGGCCACTAAGGTGGATGAGGAAGCCTCATCAATAATTTGTAGTACTTCAGACCTGAATTTTGCATCCATGTTTATCAACTCAAGAATACTAACCTCTGTTTTAATTGACTTGAATAATCTTGAAGCCCTAAATTCCCTAAGATCAATTTTGATGTTTGATTTCTCAAGTTCCTTGTAGGCCTGGCTGTATGCATTCCCAATGAAATCCTTGGTCTCTGAAAAATCTTCTTTTGTGTTACCTCTTCACATTTTGTTGAACTTCCTTTCTCTTGTTTTGCATCTTCATATATATCTAATTTGCTCTGATGTACCCTCTGGTCTTTGTGACTTCCAAAAGTATTTGATCCCTGGTTTGGTTCTTCTGGAATTTTCCCTTTGTTTCTTGTCTGCATGACCATGGAGTTGATTTATTCTAATTGTACCACTCTAGGTGATTGTACAACCTTGGCTCCTTCTACTGCTCCATGATTATCTACTGAGATTATCTACTGAGATCATTTGGAGATGGGGCCCACATGTAGATGCTTTGTTTTGTGGGCAATAATTTGTATAATGATCCCTTGCATCTAGACAATTCTTGCAAGGGGGCATTTTTTGGCAGGGTGCATTTACTTTGATAATGTCCACACTCTCCACACCTGAAACAAATAATTGGCCTTCTAGGCCCGTTTCCATAATTACCTCTAGGTCTTTGATTATAGTTGTTACCTTGATCGGGGGCTGTCGGCATTACATTGGTTGAGAATTGAGCACCTCCTTGTGCCCAATAAGGTTGTGCAGGCATCCGTCTTGACTCACATTCATGGGCCTCATGACCAGCTTTCTTGCATAACTGGCATGTTACACTTATGGACATTCACTTACCACACGACCCTGCTTGCTACACATGGTACACCATAGCCCACTTTTGATGCCATCCCCCTTGAGTTCCTCCAACTCCTGTCAAAGCTGAGAGAGTTCTTCTGCCTGGGCTTCCTCTTCAATGCTTCGATGCTTCAATTTCCCTCCTCAACTGAGTCACAACACTCTCCTCCTCTTTATGGGGCTTATTCCTTTTTAAGCTCTCGAGCTCTTTCCTTAGCTGAATTACTAGGTCTTCAGGTTCTACAGGATATGAAAAATTGGAAGAGCTTGCCCTATACTGCTATCTAATTTGTTCCAATCTTGTAGCTATATTGATAAATTCTTCTATTGTTCCTGTCGATAAAACTAACTCCTTTATTTTACATTGTGTTGATATGGGAAGTGGTTTAGCCAGCCACTTCTTGATAAAAAAATCATGGGGAGGGTCTGGCAGTTTGGCCATTAATACCTTAGCTAGTACACTACTCTCGATACCCTTGAACTCTTCTACACTTTGCAATTTGCTTCTCCTATGCTCAAATCTCCTTGTAGTCCCACCAGGCGTGCCAAATTTTGTTGGGGGATTCTTGTGCAGAAAGGAATTTGAGTGTTTGTAGGAGAAGGGGGAAAGATAAGAAGAAATATACAAGCATTGGAAGCTTCCGTAGATTGATTATAAGGAGAAAAGTACAATGGTGATGTACAATACAATGCAAATGCTCTCTATGAAAAATCCCAGAGTGTGCACAATCAACAAAGGTACAAAATAACCAAGGTTCTTGCTGCCGTCGACCTTCTTTGCACTAGACCTCCACCTTCTCCAAGCTTGCACTTATGCACACCTTGCAATCAAGCTTCCAATAGGGGGAGGGATGGACACCTTCTGTCGATGCGTGCATAGCTTCAATGGGACCTTGTGACCTTTGGTTGCATGGCTTAGTACTTCTCTACACACCTCTAATTCACTCTTCTTGCACACCTTGCACTTCACTTCTCTACATCCCACACTCACTGTATGTCTCTTACTCCTCTCTTAGTCTAGACTATGCTCACCTTGACAATGCTCACCTTGCTTAGTCTTCTAAGAATAATGCCTTGCCTTGATTTGAGTGTCGGTTCACATACGCTCCTAACAACTAGAGTATCTTGGTGCTCACTGTGATGTCCCAAGATTGTCTCCAAAAGTGGGCAACCAACGAATCGCTGTTTTGTCCTGTAGGGACTTTAGAGTAAAATAAAAATTTTAATTAGGGGGCCATACTTTCACTTTTGCGTACACTCTAGCTTCACATACCTTCACATTTTACCTTTTAATTCTTCAAATGTGCACCTAAGAGAGGGTTCACCTGAACCTTCCAAACACTTTTAAAAACACTTTGAACCTTAGAGAATTACAGAAATACACTCTGCAACCTGCAACCAACTTTCTGCAATTATACCCTTTGTGAACAATTAATTGTGCACTACCTATGCACCTTGCCACCCCAAATTTGAATGCTTTGACTTCACCCATGTTGACTTTGACCTTGAACATGTTGACTTTGACCACTTTGACTTTGAACCTTTGACTTTGATTATGGTTGACTTTGACCAATGTGACATGGCATAACCATATGGAAAGTGCATGCATAAACAACAATAGCTTTATGGTTGTGAATAAAATGGATGAATTACTTCATTTGAATTTTATCATAATAAAAGATGAAGGTGTTTGTTGATATTTTTGCAATCTACTTTGCATGGCATTGTTGGTGATAGTTTTCATATGCATTCTATTTTGTAATTCTGATTGAGAAAAGTTAGTGAATAATTGATTGCACTGAATCAGGCAGGTGCATCTAATTGAAGAAAGCGGATTTTTATCTCTTTTTGGAATCAGAGATGAGAGGAATAAAGTGGCAAAGAGAGATATATGAAAATGATTGAAAAATTGAGCATTTCAATTTGCATGTTCTTGTGTACATATTTTTTTGTGATGTTCATTAAAGGGAGGTTGATTAAAGGGTATATTGGAGGACTTAATAAAGTCGAAGTTTTATGTATATTGATGGAGTCGAGCAAACCATATATTGACGTCATATGTCGCCCAAAAAGAGCTAATACGTATGGGAAAAATAGGAGATTTTCGATCACATGGATTAAAAACAAGGCATATAAATCCACATGAAGAATGCAATAAATTATTTCTCATAATTCATTTCGATGGTTCCACTACCATGAACTTAGTGACAACTTTGACATAATTCTTTTGATAGACTTACAATAGTGTTATACAACATTTCTTGTACTAGAGGATTGAGCTACGGTACACTCAATATTGAAAAGGGAGTCATGGAGCTATGTGAAATTAATGTTTTCTTTCATTGAGCTACAAAAAAGAGTCAAATACATCCTTCATTGATTTTCATTTTCTAGATCTAGAGTACTTATTTGATTAAATCAGATTATGCAAATCAAGTGAACTTATGTCTATCAATATCATGACGAAATCAAGTCATCATTTTCACACTTTATGTGCATCCCTAGATGTTCACAAGCCCGACAAGGTTCTCTTGCCAATTCCTACACCTAATGATATTTATTTATCTCCCCACTTCCCTTTTTTAGAGATGCTTTGAACATCATTCGATATTAGGAGCATCATTTTCTTTTAATGTAGTATATATTTTAAGACTCTTATTCAACAATATACAAAGATATAAAGAAGCTTTTCTAGATCCTATTGAAGCCTTATTTGTATATCCTTCCATACATATTTGAACAAGCCTCAAGGGATGTTTACACACACACACACACACACACACATATATATATGTGTGTGTGTGTGTGTGTTTATGAAAGGTAGTTCGACTTCCTCATCTTTTTTGAAAGCGTAGCATAGATGCTTCAAATTTTGTTAACAAAATCCTTATAGTGCATTTACAAACCTATTCTATTGTACTTGTTTTATACTTTCAACAGTGATTGTTAAAATGCCTTTTGCCAATCATCAATTTCTATAATCAACCGATTACCACATTTAAATTACGTTGAGTAAATTTCTTTATAGATAGTTGTAATGGAAATAGCCTTGCTTGATTCTTTGGTTTTGTTATAAGATATCACCATTCCTTTGAGTTACACACAAACTATGATCCAATTTTTATTTTTACTTGATAGCCTCTATCCATCGTTTGATCAACTTATATTTTCTTCTACATTATAGTAGCCAAATGGAGAAAAATTTCAAAACAAATTGTTCCATTCTTCCATTCAAATGTCATATCCATGCAAATTCTCTCGCATCATTCAAAATTGTCAAACATTTCTTGTTGAACCTCATGTAATTGTTGTGCCTAGTATCATATGTACGAAAGATTGTCTCACTACTATGTACCACCCGTTAAGACGAGAACACCAGCAAAGAAAGCCATCATAAATACAATGACTAAAGTCATAATCATAATCATTGTTGGTGTGTGTCCCAGGATTGCCCAGCTTTACAAGAGAATCTAGCGATGCTCCTCTACTGAAGAAGCAATTTGTTTATTTGGCATCACTAAACTAATGCCCTCGTCATCTTTGGATGCACTATGAGACCAACATTTTGAATAATTTTATGCTACTTCTTGGTGATGATTGTACTTTGATTACATTGTAGTGGCTTGCAGTGTAGGATCTTGTGTCCTTCAATAAAGAATTCAATTACAGTCCAAACACTTTCGATTTCTTCTTCAAAATCGTTTTGGCCTCACTGATATCCTGAAATGGTTGAGAAGGGTGAGAGCTTAAGTAACTTCCTAGAGGATTAAAGGGAAAACCTCTATGCTACTATGAGGCCGTGTCCACTCTACATGGAATCTACTCTTCCTACAGACATATGAACTCTGCTTGACCCCGGTTTCCCATTATTTCCCCTCTTTCATGAGCTTGTGGTTCACTTGATCAAGATTATCTCTAGATTCCACCCTCCTTTCCAAAATCCACACGATATTTAATGAACCAGACAAGGGGGGGGGGGTGCACCTACTCTTTGGGATGGCATGAAAATGGATCCTTGAACAACAACAATGGAAACGGAAAGAGTCACAAAATTAACATTTCTTATGTGGATCGATGCACCCATGGATGTTGTGATTATGGAAGCCTCATATATGGACATCAAAGTCTATTTGTAAAATTGGCTGCAATGGATGAAAATAGCGCTGGCTTTAAAAATCTCTTTTTATTTCTTCATATGGTGGATAAAAAGTCATTTCAATTTTTTTAATTTTAATGCACCATCTCTCGAAGACAGAAAACATAAATCAAGAGTAAATTTCCAGTGGTAGGAGTTCGTTCATGGTCAGAAGCTCGATTCTCAAAATACGAAAACCCCAATTCATGAAGAAAAACCTACACAGTAAAACTACCACTTGGAATGGAATCCTTGAATACCTTATGAGTCTCCTAATATGGAATATCCATCTCAAATAAATGTACATCTCAAATAAATTTATGATGAAGATGTATGTGAAGGACGTGAGAGTGATGTAGGGGGAATTCTTCAAGACGTGGTGGGAGAATAAGAGATGTATTAAGAATCTATGCATAATGAAATTCCTAATACAAGTGGTATGAATGGTATATTTGATGGAGAAACCAAAGTCTGCATGTTGTAATGTGGCTAAGGATGCACTTGAAAATGATGGATCTATGCATGAATTGAACGTGGATGTTGGAAATTTGGAATTGCCACCAATGCATTTGACTTTTCATTTTAAGAAGATATGCTAGAAAATGTATGTTTACATGATGTTATGTAGGATAGATGTGAGTAAACTTTTGTCTCACTTGGACATATAAGGACATAAAGAGATAGCCTATAAGGACATAAAGAGATAGCCTATAAGGCCATAAAGAGATAGCCTATAAGGACATATAGGTAGAGGTGCCTATAAGGACATAAAGAGATAGCCTAGGGCAGGAGTGCGACATAGACCGTGAGGGGACTATAGTATACATGAGGCATGGTTGGATTTTGAAACAAGAATGAAAACTTTATGTCACTCGTACTTGCACTTTGTTCACTTGAAATGGAACCACGTATAAGGTTTACATATAAATTGAGATAAATATTTTATGTTTTACTTATGCGATTTTTTTAATTTTGCAGTGAGCTTGATGAGAGAGGCAAAAACTATGTACGTAGTTCATTGGAGATAGAATTTGGCACTGGGTGGTCTCATAAGTGGTGTTTAAAAGAGATGCAGATATTTGAGAATTCGGTGGTAATTTGTGAGGCCAACAAGCAAAGAGGAAGACCAGTCGTGCTACAAGGGAACACAAGAATATGAGAGTAAACTTTTGTGTCACTTGGATTCCACTATTTCCAAGGAAGTAGATATGCGAATTAGTACACACATGGTTGGATATGCTCATGAAATGGTTACACTTACACATAACATTTCATAAAAGTTTATTAAGGTGGATGGGATACAAATATTGCACGTATATTCCCCTTTTGGCGCATTCAATTGGTTTAGCTATTGAGTTCTTACTCCTCTTCTTAGTACATACACATAAGGAAGTCCATACGAGGGTTGTTGGCTTAGAGGGTACCCTTGAGGAGTTTTACATTCATTCTACGAAGGATTTTTGTATTATCTCTATTCCAAGATGTTATCGTTCTTTCTTATTTGTGATTCTCTTTTTTGAAAATGTTCTTTTTGTAACCTTTGACGTTCTTTTGTGTTGATTTCCATTCAATTGTCTAGCTTGAGTTCAGACGTAAGTGCAAATTGAACTACCTTCATCCCACATAAATTCTCCATCTATGAATGAAAATTTGGCATGCGGAATGGGACACACTTCTGGATCTCTCTTTTAGGCGACTATTCACAACTCATTTCTCTCTCTACTAGGCAACTATTATCTCTCTCCTAGGCGACATGGCTAGTTTTGACTTCTATCTTTTCGGCATCATTTTTCTTCTCTCTCGTGTTTGGCTTAACTTTCAAAAGAAAGAAAATGGCAAAGGTGAAACTTATGATCGATGAGGATTAGGTGGATACGAAGGAGGGCTACAAAGTTTTTTTAGAGAAACAATAAGTGAGCCATCTCCGTTTGCTATGGATATTCTCAAAAGGACATTCGTGCACGTGCCTCTATATGAGTTGTTGGCCATGAGTCCCACATTTAGAAGTGAAGTCCTCTCCATGTTAATAACATATGCCCCAACTTTACAAATTTTTTTTTGGAATGTCCCTAATTTCCTACCCGTACCAGCTACTTATCTCAAGAGTTTTAGTGAGTGAATTCCTCTCTACTCTTTTACATGTGAGGGAATCTCTTTCCTTCTGATGATGAACGTTATCTCTATGATTGTCCTTCTTTGGGTGCGGGCAGGGGTACTTCCTCTATTGTATGTTCTATCAAAAGAGAACATTGGAGGTAGTAGGTACATTGTGATAGTCAAATATGATCGTACAAGGATGACATAGTTATCTTGCATGAAGCATAAGTCAGACGTGTTTTACTTCTTCATGGAATTCAAAGAACTATTTGAAAGGGAAATTGGGAGGTTTACCAATTGTCTTAGAAGTGATGGAGGGGAGAGTAGTTATTCCATACAATTTTTAGTTTTTCTACAGAGAAATGGCATGAAAAGGCACTTTATATGCACGTATACACCCCAACAAAATGGTTTTGTAAAATGAAAACATAAGTATATCACAAAATTTGCTAGAGCAATGATGAAAGAGATGAACAATCCGAATGGGTATTAGGTTAATAAAACTTCTACCATCATTTTCATCATGAGTTGAGTTCCATCATGAGGTATACATTCATCTAAACCTTTTGAAGCATGGTATGGAAGATAGATTGACGTATCTCACCTTATTTATCCAAAGGATTAGAGATTTCCTAAAAGTTGATTGGATATGTTGAAGTGGAATCTCTAGAAATTATCCCAATCTTGTATATTTCTATACTGCCATTCGAATTTAATCTGTTCTTGAACACCCATATTATCTTCATGCATTTTGTTCTTGGAGCTATGTTCCATTTTTTGTGGTCTTTGAAGCGTTGTATTTCCTTTTTCAATGCTTTTAGAAATTTCATATACTTGCTTGCATCACGATTGTTGATGCATGAAACATCACAAGAAATGAATTAATGTGACACTAGACAACCTCTATGGTCACCATTAACTCATTGCCACTCCAAACTTTGAGAAATGATAGCCAAAATCAAGAACTTTACTTCTTCAGAACTTTCTAGTCACTAAAATGACATACCTTCACTCTTTTGATTATTTCTCTTTGCAACGATATTATTTCTTCAAGATCTTTTGCTACATGAAAGTAAAAGAGAGAGCTTTCCAACAAGCTATTATTTGCAAGAAACGGATCTCTAGAACTCAACTTATGGCCTTCACAAGATCACCTTGTATGAGCTACCAAAATTATCAGCATAAACTCAATGCCAGGCATGGAGTTGCCTGGAAAACTTGAACTTTTGAACTCATCACACAGTAGGCAAGCGTAGAGATGGAGGAGAGAGTCTCATACATAGAACTTTACTCAGTTCTTCTTATATCTATGAAAAAACTCAGAAGTTTACATGTGCTTTCTCCTCAGAGAAGCCCGACTATACTCACTCATACAAAATGAACTTCTTCTCACTCTAACACGTCTCTTCCACATCGCGTCAGTTGATACAAACTAACTTATATAGTTTTTCTCAATCTCATGACTTTTAAAAAACTTCTAGAACTAAAGTGAACTAACTTTACAAATATAAGACACTTGTGAATTTGTCCCTTCACATAGGCATGTAGTTTTCTTCTAAAGCTTTGACCTTCAAATATATGTCCAATTAGTGATTGTTTCTCCAACAGCTCCCCCTCAATCACTAATTGACATTCTCGATTTCTTCATATCATCTTCTTTTCTTTTACTCTTGCCATGCTTTTGAATTTGATGGTCTTCACACCATCCAAGCTCTTTGTCATTATGTATGCTATCTGATCTTTTGTAGAAATGTAATCCACTTCAATTTCTTTCTCCATTACCTTTTCTCTGAGGAAATGATAATGTATCTCCATATGTTTTGTTCTTGCATGAAATACTAGATTTGCTGCAAGATAAAGTGAACTCATATTATCTCCATGTATTATAGGTATACCTTGATCAATGCCCAAGCTTTTGAATAATTTCTGCATCCATATGACCTCCTTAGCTGCTTCCACAAGTCCTTTGTACTCAACTTCAGTTGATGATAATGCTACTATATGTTGTTTCTTTGAAAACCAACTTACAATCTTATCACCAATATATATCATGTAACCATGAGTTGATCTTCTGTCATCTTGATTACCTGCCCAGTGTGAATCACTATAGGCTCTCAACTTCAAATCTAAAGTAAAAGAATAATATAAACCTTCGTTTATAGTTCCTTTGATATATCTAATAACTCTTTGACCTGCAATCCAATGTGAATCCTTTGGACAATGCATGAATTGTGACAACACTCCCGCTGCATAACTAAGATCAGGTCCTTTTAGTGTAGCATAAATCAAACTACCCACAAGAGATTGATACTTCCTCATATCTTTGTATTTGGCACCATCATATTTACTGAGCTTGTGATTAACTTCAAGTGGAGTTGAAGCTTCTCTGCAATTGTCCATATCAAATTTCTTCAATAGATTCAGAAGATACCTTTCTTGTGATACATATATGCCATGATTTGTATAAGTGACTTCCATTCCAAGAAAGTATGATGACTTTCCTAGATCACTGATCTTGAACTATTTCTCAAGTAATCTTTTCACCTCCTTGATTCCTTCGTCTGAAGTACCTATGATTATAATGTCATCTACATAAATACAAATGTATATTGTACCTTCCTTTGTTATTTTGATGAGTAGAGTTGGGTCTGCCTTTGAACTTTGATATCCAAGATCATTGAGATACTTCAGCCGTCTATAGTTCCATGCTCTTAGAGCTTGCTTCAATCCATAGAGTGCTCTTCTCAATATGCAAAAAAAAAAGGACACTTGGAATTTATAAACCCTTGAGGTTGTTCCATGTATACCTCATCTGATATGTATCTATTCAAGAATGCATTCTTTATATCCAGTTGAGTCCATCCTTTTGAAGCTGCAATAGCAATAATTGTCCTTATAGTTGACATCTTAGCTACTGGAATAAATGTCTCATCAAAATATATGCCATAAGTTTGGGCATAGCCTTTCACCACCAATCTAGCTTTGTATCTGGCTATACTTCCATCTGCAAGATTCTTCAGTTTATAAAAACCTATTTATTTCCAATTACTTTCTTACCATTTGGTTTAGGAACAAGTTCTTTGCTCATACCATGTATTAGAAGTTTCACACTATGTGAATACAAGAGCTAGAGTTCCGACTTTGCTAGCAAAGTCAACCAAAGACACAAATGATCAAATAATGAGGAAGCAATACTAAATCAAGAGAATTTATTAAGGGATTCCTTTAAAGGTTCAAAAGAGGCCTAATTGTGGCCTCCAAGGATAACGAGGTCGATGTTAAACTTGATATTGGGAATATTGATAATCTTTTATAGACATGAGGCATATAAAGCACATTTCCACAATGTATGTTTCCTTGTCTTCTATTAGGGGGTCCCTTGACACAAAGGATGGTCTTGTTGAAGAAATAAGTGAAAGAGAAGTTACATAATTATCTCAATAACTACTATCCATGGATTTCTAAAAGAACTCAATTCTTTAGATAGATTGGGCATAATAAGTATAGAAGGTAAGTATAAACATGATAATTTATTTATACTCACAATGACCTACAATCAATCACCTACAATTGATCAATCGAGTGAGGAATCAATTGCAAAAGTAACTCTAGGACAACATAGATGAATGAAAAGAAAAATTTGAAATGAAATTTGGACAAGCAAACACATGCTTCCTTATGTAGGAATTCAAGATCACATGCATGAGGGTGCTGAAAACCTTAAAATATTTCATGTGTAGTATCTACTCTGAGTTATTTGTTATCATGAAAATGTAAGTTATTCACAAACTCCTAAATGTAATCATTTTCATGATGAAAAGCAAGCATGTGGAAACTCTTAAACATTGGTCGATACATGTATGTCAAAATTGAATCAAGAGAATTATAAATGAAATGGCTAAATATTGATTGAATACTATTACATCCCTAGTAATATCACTAGTGTTGAGTTAGTAATAAGCAATTAATAATCACATGCACATCCTAGAGCATACACACAATGAGATGAAGTCATAAGAAATCCATGCATTTATTTGGCTTTTGTAGAATATGGCTAGTTTCTTATGTTTGATGGAGTTTACAAAAATGTGAAATGTTTCCATAAGTCTTATTTTAAAAATACTTTGAGAAAGAAAAGTCAAATTCAGTATATTAGCAACAAAAATTTGCAAGAGCTACTAGATGGCAGTAATTACATTAAAATCAAGGCACGAATGTCAAGTATGCAAAAATAATAAGAAATGAAACACTGAAAAACTTAAAGATACAAAGTATTAGAGAATATTGATAGGAAACTTCTCATTTCAGAGGCTATATATGATATGTTGCTATGTGCAATCTATTTCCTTGAAGTTCCTTACACTTTATTTGTATCTCTCTCATCTTGGTCAAGAGTTTTCCTTTGTGTACAAAGAGGAATTATGTTGGTGACACGTGGAAACTCTTCATGTACCTCCAATTGAAGTTAAAGCATAAGTGTTATTAGAGAGCCTTCCTCATCCAACACCTCAATATGGATAACTTTGTTGTTATCTAAGCTCCAAGACTCGTGGTCCGTGGGTACAATGAAATCACCAATATAGCATTGTTGTCCATGTTAAAATGATACTAATTTAATAAAGACTAGTATCCAAATGTAGAATTTTTTTTATTGCCATCACAAGCTCATTCTTCAGGCACTAGCTATATGGCATAGGGAAAAGATCCCAAGGAGAAAAGTTAGGAGTACTCAAACACATGAAGTGGATGATGGAATTATCAAATAAAAGATATGATGGGGATCTCAAGAAGTAGAAGAGTGCGACCAAGGCTCCAAAGGAAGGATCATAGGAAGAACCGTGTTGTGTTCTTGTTATTGAGAAATAAGTGATACGGACTTGTAATAATATCCAATTGATCAAATGATCAATTTAACTAAATTCCTTGATTTGAACAAAAGGTTACTCATATGAGTCCTTAGTTAGAAAATCAAAATTTGGATTTAGAGTCCATATTGTATTTAAAAGAGTTCATAATGTTGGATTTCATTGGACTCTCATTTTCAATGAGGAATTCATACTCGATTTAGTGATGATGTGAAAAATGTATTGGAAGGAGGATCCAATCTAATTGTATAGTAGAATCAAGCTATCTTTGAGAAATTATCTTCTTTGGGCACAAAGAAAAGGACTCATCATCCATGGATACTATTTTTCCTTTAATGAGAAGGAGAAGTAGATATCGTCTTAGGACATGAATTTAGCACTTCCCCATATGAAAATGATTCGAAGATTTTTTCACCATACTTTTTTTTTACTCATGAGAAATGAATCTATTAATGTACATGGTTATTATAACTTATATCTCATTTATGGATATATGACTAAGCATTCATAGTCTCTTTCAAATGAGAGGAAAAGAATAGAAAAATTTAAATTTAGATTATTAATATAGTGGAATTCAATCTACATGTAAGTCAAAGTAGGTATTTATCACTAAATTAAGTAACTCTAGCTTTCTCCTAAAGGAATAATCAAGGTTGATATTTTCTCTTTTATATTGTCCATATACGAGTGGGTTTTTCTATTAAAACCAATAGATGGACCAAATATTCTTCATATTGGTTGGATTAAGTGTCACTTGAAGACCCTAAGATAAGAACTTATTATGCCTATGTCAAGTGATGGTCTTCGATTAGATGAGGAAGATCTAGTTGATGGCATATAGAGAGACAAGAATTCATTGATGAATTTTTCATCTTAGAATTGGAAGAGATGTGGATAAATTCGACCCGTAGTATGCATATACCAACACACAAACGCACACTCTCTCTATCATGCACAATGATAGAGAGTGTGTGCGTGTGTATATTTGTAACGATCCTTTATGATTACACACCGAATGTAAAAGCCTAGAGCTTTACAATTGTAAAAGGATAAAAAGAGACATCATACTCCATGAGTGTGAGGTAATTTGAACTTAATGTACAATCAATCAAATCAATTCACCTAAAATCAAGTTGTTAGACTTTACCTTTATTGTTCCTAGATTGCAGGAAAGTCAATTCTTTAATCACAGAAAAAACTTAATCATGTGTTGATTCAAATAAAAGTATTCTCATTATAAAGCAACAATGATAAGTTCATCATCTACATGCTTAACATGTAAGGTGCCCACAATTGTATTGCTCACAAATCCGTGTGCTAACATGTATGCATGCATCTTTCACGTGAAGAATGTGGAATGTGTTTCAATCCATTCTACGCCTTTTTGAACATGGTTGTTTTTTTAATGACCTTTCTACATATAACCAGAGAGCCAAAATACATACACTTATTCATGTATATCACATTTCAAAATTTTGATTTCAAATATCTTATTCATGTACACTAGTCCCATGATGAGCTACAAATGCATAGATGCTCCAAATAATGGTCATTTGGCACATGGGAGAAAAGGTCTCACCGAAATCCATGCCCTTATCATGCACTTAGCCTTTGATGAAAAACCTAAACTTATACCTTTCAGCTGTTCCATAAATCTTTCAATTTAGCTTGTATACCCATTTAGTTTGCATAGCATTTTATCATAGAAAAAAGTCACATAAAGGCAAAGTCGCATTCTTCATAATAGCATCATAATCTTATTGCATAGCAACCATCAATTTTTTTGACTTCTCTACTTCATATAAAAAAACCTCAATTTCATCACAAAGACTAGAGAAAACCATTGCATAACTATCCAATGACAAAGATTCATGAACAAATCCTAAGAAAATAGGATATGGGTAGGGTGCATCTTATGCACTATCTATCAAAGTTTGCACAGGCCATTTAGGCATAGTATTTTCCTCTTCGATGTCAAATTCATCATCAAAAAGTGCATCATGTATTTACATCAAGAAAATAATTATGTTAACTATCATTTGAATCCTTTAGAGGCTAAGAAATCCCCCCAATAGAGAAGAATTGGATTGTACATTTGTAAAACTACACAAAAAATTGTCATGCACATCCTTTAAATTAATGAACATCTCACTTGTACATGAAAGTAAGGGATGAATTTCATCATAAAAATATCAACATCACAAATACATATAATGCATTTAGCTTGTGGATGATATAGGTGATTGTTTGTGTTTTTAGAAAATACCCAAATTAAATACATTTCATAGCCTTGTCATCCAATGTTCTATGGTGCATATGCCAAACAACCAAAATGACCTAGATGAGTAGTAAATGTCTTGTTACCATTCCAATCCTCACATTGATGATATACTAAAATGTTTTGGTGGGAGGCATGTTTAGTACATATAATTCACACAAGAAAACCTCATGGCAAAAGGTATGTAGTAAAGGCTAATTCTTGATCATACCTCTAGACCAAAAGGGCTTGGCTTTCCATGTATCAAAGTCACATGGATACCAAAGAAGTGTTGATCACATGGGTTTCTAAGTCAAGAAATCACATGTGTTAATAGGTTTATATTCAAAGAACCATCATTCAAATAACAATATCATGCTCCAACTAAAAATCTCTTATAGTACTAATGAAGGACAAATGAACAATTATTTCTAAAATTGGGATTTCATAAGAAATACATTTGAATAACTTTTAAAAATGATCAAGAAATCATTAACAATGATGTACTTGTTAGGGGATAGGATTAAAATAAAAGGATTATTGAAGATCAATGATCAATTATAGAAAGGATCAAATCTCATAAAATCAGGTAATTTGGAAAAACTTAGGTACATTTATCTACCTAAATCACAAAGATGAAAACATGTTCTTCTAGGTTAGGATATGGGGTTTGGGAGAATGCTTATATATATATATATATATATATATATATATATATATATATATATATATATATATATATATATATATATATATATATATATAGCTTTAATGTTTATGAGAAGTTTCCCCAAGGGGGGACCATGCTTGCATATGAGGGGAAAGGTCCAAAGCCATGATAGATGAGTGGGACACCAATAACATTCTGAACTACTCACCGATGAAGAGATTTGATTTACCTTAGTAGAAGCCTTCACATCCGTTCATAGTGTCCATGATGCAAGCATAGGATAAGTAATTTTGGGACACTATGATCTGTGGTTTCAAAATTGATTTTCAATGTCTTAAAGATAAACTTGATTTCTAGACCATGCATATGGAAGGAACTAATGTGGTGTTTGTTAGGGCGTGCTTTTGGGGTCTAGGTAGATCATTTCAAACTAAATACATGCTGAATACTTTAAAATTTGAAAGAAATGGAGTCCCTTACTTGATTCAAGGGGAAAATGATGTGTCGAGTACTACCTTGATCTCAAGTATGGAACTCAAAGAACTTATAAGTACTCAAAAGGCTGAAGATTATATGGTACTTCAAACTCATCTTAAAGATGTATACAATATAAATCCAAATCCATATATATTTTCTTCTTTCAGTAAGCAAGTAAAAGGAATGTCTTGCCTCCATATATTGAATGAATAATTACATCGATGTTGTTGCAAAAGAGCCTCCCCATGGCTTATCTATTTCTCGTGGGCATATTGGTCATGCTATAGACTTGCTTCCAAGAAAAAAGCATATATGCAAAGCCCCATACCCAGTCCCATATCCCCAACAAGTAGAAGTAAAGAAGCAATTGAAAGAGTGCCTAAACAAAGGATTCATTCAACCTAGTCATTCACCTTAGTCAATAGCTACTCTTAAGGTTAAGAGAAAGGATAGGTCAATGAGATTAGGTATTGATTATCGATCTTTGAACAAAGTTATGATAAACATCAAATATCCAATGCCCCAAATAGATGATCTATTTGATCAACTATAAGGAGATAAGATAGTTTTGAATCTTGATATTTATAAAGGATATCACCAAATTATAATTAAACGTGAAGATGTTTGCAAATAATCTTTTAAAACAAATAAAAACATTTTGAATTTTTAGTCATGCATTTTGGACTAAAAGATGCCCCCGCTAGGTTCATTTTTTTGATGAATACAATCCCAAGCTCTCACTTAGGAAAATTTATAGTTGATTTCCTTCATGATTTTTTTTTCTATGGTCAAGATACAACTGCTAATCTAGAACATTTAGAAAAGATTCCAAGTTCAAAGAGAGTCAAACTATATGGAAGTGAAGCCAACTATATGTTCTTTTGAATAGAAATCACATATTCTGGTCACATTACATTCGAATAGGACTTCAAGTTGATCTTCTAAAGGTGCAAGTTAATTCGAATCGGCATTACCCTAAAATTATTAGAGATATTCAAAGTCTTTCAAGGTTAATAAGATATTATAGAGAGTTTGTGCCAAACTTTGCAAAGATCTCGATCCCTTTATTTGATATAGTAAAGAAAATCCGAAAAGCCTTGCTTGGGTAAGGAATAGGTTGAAAATATGCAACACCTTAACACAACCTTAGCTTGCACCCCGATTTAACAAATGGTACCTCCAAATGAACCCTTTCGTGGTTGAAGCAAATGCTAGTGATTTAGCAATGAGAGCTTTGTTGAGTTAGAATGGTTGAAGAATTTCTTTTCAAATCCAAAATCCAAACTCAACGCAACAAAATCATTTTACCCATGAGAAAGAGCTTTATTCCATCTTGCATGCCTTAAAGAAATTGAGGCATTACTTGTTCGGAACCAAAGTAATGATAGTTTTTTGTCAAGAAAGTATCAAATTTTGTGCAAAAAAATCTAATTTAGCATGTAGAAAATTTAGATAAGTTGAGATAATGGAAGAATTTCACTATGAAATAAGATATCAAAGAGAGAAATTCAATTGATTTGCAAATGCTTTAGGCCGTCTGTGTATGTTGAATTCTCTAAGTTTCATACAAATTTTCAATGTGATTGTAGAATCAATGATAGGTAAGTATCAAGAACATTCAAGTTTTGAGGAAGCCTAGAAGAAGGCTTAAACCAAGGTACAAACTTTTCATCTAGAGATAAGTTTAAAAACTATCATATTTAAGATAAATATACGTTATGAATTTTCAAAAAAACTATTTTATCACCTAGTGTACATAAAGATAAACAAGACTATATACTTAGGTTTACAAAATGCAAAGTAAATAAAGTGGAGAAGTTCTAGAAAGGAGGCTTGTCATACCATTTGGAAATTCCCAATGGTAAATGGAAAAGCATGTCCGTGGACTTTATCACGAGCTTGCATTGAAACAAAAAATATCACGATGTAGCTTGGTTCATAGTTTATCGGTTGATCAAAACCACTCATTGCGTACCAACGTGAGCTAGAGTTGGAACTCTAGACTTAGCTAAAATATTTGTAGAAACTTTGTATCAAATCTATGGTCTACCTCACGATAGTGTCTCATAGAGTTAGAAAGTTCACTAATCATTTCTAGAGAGCTCTATTTGGCATGTTAGAAACAAAGCTAAATATACTTATCTTTGTACAATCTCTAGTAATACATTCAGTATTGTGTGTTGTGCTCCAAGCTTCTTCTTCTTCCTTGTGTTGTTTGCGTGCTTCCGCAGATGTCTAACTCCAACATGTGGTATTTGAGCAGGTCATCGCTTCATCTAGGGTGCCGTCGACACTCTGCCGGTTGCAGTCTTAGAATCGCACGAATTTTGGTGAGCATACTCAACGTGTTTTCGAGATCAAAACAGCTTTGCTCATTTCGGCCTCTGAACGCACTATCGCAGTGCTTGTGCATGCTATTTCTTCTTTTGTGCCAAAGGTATATACCAGTTTCTATTCGCCAATATAAGCATCTCGAAGTCTGCTACAGGTCTAGTAGAATTTGTTTGGGCAGTTCTGTTCAACTTTTTGAGATACAGTCAATTTTCTACATCAAGGTATTTTAGTCACCGGCCATGGCTGAAAGCAGTGATGTATTCCGTATGTTGGCTGTTGAGGATAAGTTAGATGGTACCAACTACCCGTTATGGGCTTATATGATGCAACATGTGTTGGTTGCAAAAGGACTATGGAACATTGTGCAGGGTGTCAAAAAACGTCCTATCACACCTGCAATTGTTACAACTGCAGGTACTGAAGCTGATGCAAAAGGTGTCGAAGATGATGATATTCCGCATGTTCGTGTTCGTGCTGTGGTTTCTGCTGCACCTACTGCAGAGCAGATTTGTTGGGATGGTAGAGATGCCCAAGCACATGCATTGATAGCTTTTTCTGTCAAACGTGCCATTATTCCTCACATTTGCTCTTGCAGAACAACTAAGGATGCTTGGGATACACTTACCATATTGTACCAAGTTAGGAATGAGGCTCGTGTTGCTTACCTCCGAAAACAGTTGGAGAGTGAGCACATGAATGAAGGTGATTCTATGGACAGTTTCCTAACAAAGATCAAAGACTTAAAGGAACAATTGATTTCTACTGATGAAGGTATACCAGATAGCTCACTTGTGCAGACCGTTCTGAATGGTCTTCCTGATTCATATCAGAGTTTTGCTTCTACTCTTCGGTTGATGATGAAAGGCAATCCAAATGCCTTATCATTTGAGGAGTTAGTCTGTGTTCTGTTGCAGGAAGATCAGTCCAGGCAGAACAAGTCCATTATGCTAGTTGCAGATCAAGCTTTCTTGGCTAGTCAGAAGGGCAAAGGAAAATGGAGCTCTTCAACTAGTAAGCAGAAATCTACTAATTCTGCACATTCAAAGAAGGAAGATAATAATGAGAAGAAATCAGAAAAGCAGAAATTGTTTTGTAAGTACTGTAAAGGGAATGATCATATCATACAGAACTGTCCAAAACTGGCTACTAAAGAGGCAAAGAATAAAGAGGCTGGAATGGTTGTTGCAGAGGCCTCTACACCAAAAACAGAGTCTGCTAATCTTGTGCAGGAAGAAGAATGGGTGTTTACTACTGTCTGCCGTTTTGACCCATCTTCTCATGAGCAGTGCATGTCTATAGTAGACTCAGATGTTTGGTATTTTGACAGTGGGGCGACCAAACATATTACCTCGCAGCGCAGTTTCTTCTCTTCACTCGAGCCTGCCCCTACAGGGAATACTGTTACATGCGCCAACAACTCCTCTTATCCTATTATGGGAGTTGGTAAGATCATCTTGACTATTGCTGATGGTAGTTCTTTCAATTTGTCAGATGCTTTATTTGTGCCAGGGATCAAGAAGAACTTGTTATCAGTTTCTACATTAGCCAAGATTGGCTTGGTTGTGAAATTTGTTGATGATAGGTGTATAATTCATGATCTGTCAAATGGCGATGTGATTATTGCTTCTGGCATTTTATGTCATGGGTTGGAATCAGCTCATAGACTATGAAAGATCTATAAATGATTTGGCATGTGCAGTAAATGATTCTCAGGCTATGTAAGATGCAAAGCTTTGGCATGCATGCTTTGGTCATCTGAATTTTGCTAGTTTGCTACGCCTGCAAAAATATGAAATGGTGTCCTCTTTGCCCAAACTTGAGGCACCTGGAAAACATGTTTGTGAAAGCTGTATTTTGGGCAAAATGCAGCGTTCATCCTTTCCAAAAGATGGTTCAGTTCGGACTACTCAGAAATTGCAGCTTGTACATAGTGATGTCTGTGGTCCTATGCAGACACCTTCTTTTGGGAATTATCTTTACTTCCTGACTTTCACCGATGATCTTTCCAGGCATGCATGGGTATATCCATTGAAGGTAAAGTCATGTGCATGCATGATTTTTCCAGGCATGCATGGGTATATCATGTGCTTCAAGCAATTTTTGGTCTTGGCTGAAAATCTATCAGCATGTAAAATGGGCACCCTTTGTTCTGATCGAGGGGGGGAGTATATGTCTTCTGATTTTAATACATTTCTGGCTGAACGTGGGATAAAACACCAATGTACAGTGCTGTATACACCTCAACAGAATGGAGTTGCTGAACGAAAGAACAGGTCACTCATGGATATGGCGAGGTGTATGGTCAAGAGTCAAGCTTTACCACATAGTTTTTGGCTTGAGGTTGTCATGTGTGCAGCATATGTACTGAACAGGTGTCCCACTAAAGCGCTACAGTCTATCACTCCATATGAGGCTTGGCATGACCGCAAGCCATCTGTTGCTCATCTGCGTGTTTTTGGTTGTTTGGCATATGCATTAGTGCGTGAACAACATCGCAAAAAATTGGATGATAAAGCAGTAAAATGTATTTTTGTATGCATTTAGTGCGTGAACAACATCGCAAAAAATTGGATGATAAAGCAGTAAAATGTACAGTTCTGAAAGTAAAGTCTATCGTCTGTATCATCCACAGACTAAATCCATTCTGGTTAGTCGTGATGTTGTCTTTGTGGAAGATGCTATTCAGCCATTGCTTTCATGTACTAAGGAGACATCTGTTAGCTCCAAAGACATGTATGATACTTTGCTGCCTCTTTTACAGGTGGACAGTCTAGTGCTAGTCCTAATGAGGCAACTTCTCAGCCTTTGCAGGTTTCATGTGATGATGCAGATAATTCCATTTCTGATGCAGATGTACATGATGCACAATATGAGAGAGCTGATATTGAGCAAGCAAGAACTATGCCGAAATGGCTAGTGTAGACCTTGTGTGACAGCAAATTAGATGCACCTCTATCATATCGTAATCGATCAGGCTCTCATAGTGCCTCTTTTGCATTAGATTGCTATGCTATGGCTGCATCTAGTCTCTATGATGAGTATGAGCCTGTTTCGTTTGATGAAGCACAAAATTCAAAAAATTGGATGGCTGCTATGCAATCAGAATATGATGCAATAATGAAGAATGGTACTTGGTCTTTATGTGACTTGCCTTTTGGTAAGAAGGCAATTGGCACTAAGTGGGTATACAAGCTGAAGCGTAAACCTAATGGTAGTTGACAGGTATAAAGCTAGGCTTGTTGCAAAGGGTTACGCGCAAGAAAGAGGCATTGATTTTGATGAGACCTTTGCACCCACATGCCGTATGACTACTGTTCGGAGCATCTGTGCACTTGCAGCCCATCGTGGTTGGAATGTACATCAGTTGGACATTAAAACTACATTTCTGAATGGTGACTTGCATGAAGAAGTGTATGTTTTTCAGCCCCGTGGTTTTGTGCAGGAAGGGCATGAAAACCAGGTGTGCAAGTTAAAGAAGGCATTATATGGTTTAAAGCAAGCACCACGTGCTTGGTATGAGAAGATACATGCCTATCTGATTGCACATGGTTTTGAGAACAATCCAACTGAAAGCACCTTATATGTTAAGCATGCTAATGATGTGCTTCTGATCATTGTTGTCTATGTTGATGACATGCTACTCACTGGTCCTATTGAGAAGCATATTGCTGATTTTAAGGCTGATTTACATGCCTCATTTGAGATGTGTGATTTGGAACATTTGCATCACTATTTGGGCATTCAATTTATGCAAGTTGATGGTGGAATGGCTTTGTGTGTAACGAAATATATTGACACATTATTGTAGCGTTTTGGTCTTGAAGACTGTAAGACTATTGCCACTCCTATGGAGACAGGTTTACGATTGAGTCTTCATGATGCAGGAGATGCATTTGATGCTGTCCTCTATTAGCAGGCTGTTAGATGCCTGATATACTTATGCATTACTAGGCCAGATATTCAGTTTGCTGTCTCATAGATGAGCAGGTTTATGCATTGCCCAAGTGTCAAGCATTGGCAGGCGGTTAAGCGCATCTTTCGCTACTTGAGTGGTACTCAGTTACTTGGGTTGTTTTATCCCAAGGGGGGATCACTACCGCCAGATTTGCATGCTTTTTCTTGACTCAGACTAGGCTGGTTGCTATGACACTCGTGTGTCCACTAGTGGCTTTTGCTTCATGCTTGGTAGCTCATGTATATCTTGGTTGAGCAAGAAGCAGCCTACTGTGGCCACTTCTAGTTGTGAGGCTGAGTATAGGGCAGCTTTCACAGCTACTGTTGAGTGTGTGTGGCTCAGAAGGCTTATGGCTGATTTGGGTGTTGGTCAGTCTTCTGCCACCACCGTCTTCACTGACAGTCAGAGCGCATTGGTAGTTGCGAGGAATCCTGTGTTCCATGCTCGCACTAAGCACATTGAGGTGCATTACCATTATGTCAGGGAGAGGTTCTCTGCTGGGGAGATCAGCTTGGCATATGTGCCCACGCAGGAGAACATTGCAGAACTTTTCACGAAGGCTCTGCCCAGGGAGAAGTTTGAAGCTTTCCGCAAAGCTTTGGGCTTACTTCCTTTTGTGGAGTGATTTCCACATAGCTTGGCACTTCCTTATACATGAGTGCCAGCTACTTGTTCACCGCATCACTCCCAGGGGGGACTTGTTGATATATTTAGGTTGTGATGTGTGTGAACACTCTAGGACCGCCAGGACACTTTTTTCCCTCTTTAGGAGGTTTTTTTCCCCCGGCTTGTATATACGCCTATTGCCCTAATGGGCTACTTATCTTTGTACATTCTCTAGTAATACATTCAGTATTGTGTGTTGCACTCCAAGCTTCTTCTTCTTGCTTGTGCTTTTCGCATGCTTCCACAAATGTCTAACTCCAACACTTGTATCTTTAGATACAATATTCCAACAAACTTCCCTTCAAAATATCCTTCATGAACTAGAGAAAATACTATGAACTAGAGAAAAAGAAGACTAGGAATTATTTATACCACACCACAACTAGTAAATGGAAGGATGGGACAAAAGAAAGTGCCACACCACAACTAGTAAGTTGCATCAACATAAATTTCCTTCTTTATCAGCTCTAAGTTAGTAACGAGGAAAATCATTTGAGAGTAGTCATGGTTCAATGGACAATAATACACATAATATACGAACATATGTTTTCGAGGATGAAAGTGTAAAGGAGTGAGGAATTTATTATATTCCTTTGATTAAACACTTCGATAATGGCTTTAATCATTGAGGATCCATGGTCTATTTACTTGCATTAGACCCTTAAAGTTCGCGTATGGATTCTTTACTATAACCCTTGGCTATTTATTTCATTCCAAGCTCAATTAAATTCAGGTATACAAACCTTAGGCTTTGGAGAAGCTTTTCCTAGGTGCCACCTGGACTTGTAAGTGAAGGTATGGCTTCAATTGAGATAGACGTCATCTGACTAGCCTTGTGAAAGTGTTCACATAAGGGACACTTTGAGGAACACATGGAAGTTTCATATGGTATCAAGAACTTGGACCCTTGGACCCTTGGTATAGATATAGATGGAGTTGGATGTGTGGATAGGTACTCTTAGTCTTATTTGGTGGATATTATCTTCTAGCATGGATTTCTCAAAACACTCCTCTTCATTCCATGGATGCATATGTTTCTCAAAGCATGTGGGTTCTTCAATAAAGTTTCTCATTCATGAAAAATATCTAGGCTATGAGCTATATGTAATCCTCTCAATCGCATGTCTTACCATATGAAAGGTTCTTAATTAAACTTTCCAATGATTTGGCTATTTGTTGTGAAGGTTTCCCCCTTCTTCCCATGATGGTCTGCATTAAGTTGTATCCACATCTTCATCATCTTCAATCTCTCTCATCTTGGTCTGGCCTTTGTTACTTGAATCACTTAATTGGGTTGATGAAGGACTATCTCCGCTTCATGATGAGTGTCAACTTGATTCCTTTGTTCCACTAAGATCCATGCTTTCTACTTCTTTATGTTCATCTGAAATCCTTCTTTCATTACCTTCATTTGCTTGCATTGATACATTTTGAAGAATACCAAGGTAAAATATCATTAAATGTGATATCCGTTGATACTTTAGTCCCTTGTTTGTGGAATTGTAGCATCTATTACCCATATTTTAACGTTTATACCCTAAAAACACACATATTTATTATCTATCATCAAAATTGATTCTCACTTCGTTTGGTACTAAAACGAAGCAAGTATAAAAAAACATTCTGATATGTGATATATCTAGTTTTCTAGTTTACAAAATTTTCGATGGTGTTGAGCCATGTATACCTAATGTGGGTGCTCTATTCATAATGTAAGTGATTGTTGCATGAGCTGAGTGATAATTTGTCTTTCTCATCTTCTTCATCATAGACCCAGAGCATTCTACAGACTCATTCCTCATTTCTCTTACAACATCTTGTTAAGGTGTGAAAATATATGCCATTTGTCTCTTGATATCATTGGAATCGAGGAAATTAGATAACTTATGCTATAAGTATTCTCTCCTTCCATCTCATATTCAACACTTGATATACCTATCACATTCCTTATCTACAAAGTATTTTAAATTCTTAAAGAAATAAAGGACATAAGATTTATAATTCATGAAAAGAATCCAAGTAATCCTTATGTAGTCATCAATGAAGTTATAAATTATCTATCACCTCTATTTGAGCTCTATTTTATTGGTCCCAAAACATCTATACAAACACAAACAAAAAACCAAGTGGATTAAAAATCACATAGTTAGTTCTCTTAAACACTAACCTCATTTTCTTACTAAATGGAAAGCTTCACATAAATTCTTGAGTTTGTACTTTTTGAGGTTTGGTAGTCCAAGAACTAACCTCTTCTTCATGTCTTTGAACTTGTGAGTCTTGATATGTTCTTATGTCAAAGATCCAATTGTGCTACCTTCTTGCTTCCCTTTGGTAAGAAGGTTGTTTGGTTAAAGTTTTTCTTTACACTCAATGTGAATTGCTCTCCCCTTTTCTTCCCTTTGGCCACCAATCAGTACCCATTGTTTAGGGTTTTTCAAAAAGCATACTTCAATCCTCTTTCAACCATTTGACCCACATAACCAAGATTTCTTGTAATTGTAGGAACATAAAGAACATCTTTCAAACACTTGGCCTTATCAAAGCCATTCACTATTACATTAGCAAATGTGTAATGGCATGGGGAATATCATCACGTATCTGCATACGACCTTTATTTGATGGTATATGAATATTTAAAAAAAAGTCATTCTTGGAGCTCATGTGATTCTTGCATCTAATGTCAATGTACCATATGTTTTATCATTTTGTCTTGTAATCACTCATCAAATCTTCCTCTTTTTGAAAAGGAATTTCTCTCTTCCTCTTGATTAGATTCTCCAATTGTTCCTCTACATTTCATTCACATGATAGTGCCTTGATTTCCTCCTCTACCTCTTTGTTTTCTTGTATGAAGACCTTGGGCTTCATTTCCCTTTTCTTTTAGCCTTCAGTGTCCATCTCTTGAGTGACCATGGAAGCCAAATAGTGCTCAAATCTAGAAAGATTATTTGTCACGTAAACAAACGTGGGGAAAGACTTACACTTCTGATCATCCATAAGTTCATACAATGTATGAGAACATATGGTTCCAATGCTTCACTCACCTTCTTGAGCATGAAAATGTAATCATCGATGTTGCTAATAAGTTTGTTCCTCAGATTATTGAGCTCATATTTGGATTGGATCTTCCTAGCATTCATCCCCCTTAAAGTGCTTGCTTCTACCCTAAGGACCAATGCCTCTAAGACAGACTATTGAGTTGCTTCGGACATAGAGAGAGCATTGTCCAATCTATAAAAACTTTCTCTTAGAATATGCACAGTTAAGTCTAAATATTTGATCCAACTTTAGAATAATATATTATCTTTATAACAAGTAATAAATTAGAACGAATGGATAGCATATGAAGAGGTGAAGTACGTTGTAGAATCAAATCTTTTTATATCCTGGAGTGTCAAAATAAAGTGTAAGCTAGGGATGCCTTAAGCTAGGGTCTACTACATTAGTCAAACTCAAAAAGTAAAAACACACGTGGGATGTCCCTCATTGAAAGCAACAAGTGTGCATATATAACTTAGAAAATTTTGTAGAAGGTAGGATGTTATTTTCCTAGACAATAAGATTTATCACAACCATTTGTCATAGGTGATTGATTGAAATATATGTGAGAGGATTGAATTCAAATTTAATATTTGAGTTATCATTCTTAGATCCTTGCTTCATAATGGTGAAAGTATCAATCAAGGATGAGGTTCATAAGCTCCTATGGTTGTACTTTAATTTCCAAAATACATGAGCATCTTCTACTCTAGTACTAGCTAGAGGTTTCCTACCCATGTAAGCACATATACATGATATAGGCATATCTAGTGCTGTATTGTACTTCGAGATCCTATTAAATCTTGCACTTCACATATTCTCATATTACTGATCATCTATATACAAATAGCTCTTCTAGCCATGCCATGTCTTTATGATTTGATCTCCCTTCATTGTTGTGTGTGCCTTTATGCATGCATCCTCACTCACTCACAAACCCCACAAATAAACCATCCTAAAGGGTAAAGTTTTCAACTCCCAATGATAAATGGGTTTGTAACAAACCTAGTATTTCAATCCTAGATATTTTTTAATGTGTTTTTTATCCATATACAACGTGGTTTTTGACATTATCTTAAAATGATGAAAACATTATTTATTTTATTGTGTACAGACAATAAAACTATTATAACGGAGTTTTAGACATAATACAATGAAAATACAGGTCTTTATAGATATGATAAATGAAAAGAAATAATTTTTCTAATATACAAGTGAGTTTTTGCATATTAAATTTCCATAAGAAACTAAGTTTGAAGAAAATCAACTTCAAGTAACTACATACTTCTATGATATAAACAATCAAAGAATATTAAGTATCTCAAATTTTGCATGTTTATGCAAAGATAGTGTAAGGAGAAGCGGAATTATTAGTTGAATAGTGAAGAAAAACACAAAATTGAAGGAAAAATTTTAAAGTCTCATGATTAATGATACAAACACGATTTGAGACTAAAGATTAAACATACACAAACCTCAAATAATGAAAAAAAAATATCAAATAAAAATAAAATCCATCATCATAGAAATCAAGATCATCCTCAATCAGATAATATCTTATGGAGAGATTAACTTATGAATCATTAATATATAGATTCTTTGTAGCTGTGTCAAACATCTTCAAAGACATTACACGTTAATGCTATGAGTATGCAAGGAAATTTCAAGAACATGGATGATCTATGAAAGATCTTACCTCAATTCGAAGAGACCAAAAGGACTTGAAAGAGTTTCAAAAGAACTAAACTTGTATATGATTTGAAAAAATGAACCAAAATTTTTAGAAAAAACCTATACATAAACCTATGAGTTTTAATTCAAAGACAAATTAAATTTTTTTTGTAAATGTCAAAACTAATACTGATCTTAATCTCTATTCTTAAATTACAGGTTCGAGGCTATGATATCTTGATGTGAATATTGGTGTCCTAAATAAGAATTTGTAAGAAGTTCTCCCTATAGAAAAAACAGTAAGAATTAAAAATAGTAAGCATCCATGTCTTATTTTCATGTTAAATAAGGCCTCGTATGATCTAAGGTATGGTCAAAGAGCATGTCATGAGTGAACCACAGGAAACATCATAGGATCTTGAGTGAAAATGTACGAACTAGATCTTCACCCTTCATTAATTCTCAAGGCCATAGGATGTTATAGAACTATACCTATTTAATGTATTTCATCATTGTAGTGATTTATGAAACATGCATGAAATAGGAGATATACGAGATGGCTTAAATGATATTAAGGAGAAAACTAGAAAGGATATAGATGGGTCAAATCTTGCTATATAAAAGAATCTTTGTCAATTGAGAGGTCCAAATGAAGAACAAATATGGTTTATTTGGAGCATTACTTGGTTGATGCAATATAAAATTTTGATATGCTATAATAATATAGGATTTTCAATCATTTAGGTTTGAATATGATTCTTATATCTATAAAAGGTGGAATACTACAAGTTATGCCTCTTTTTAGGTCCTTCGATGGTCATATACTCTATGTTGCAATAATGGAAGTCGTAATAGGTAATGTTATCAATTTCACCTTAGCTTATGTTAATTCTAAGGTCATCACAACTCTAACTAGAGAAAGTAGATTCTTGCATACCTTCAAGGAGCTTTATATATTTTCTTATTTTATTTACATTAAGATGATGGGTAAGAACATTTGTTGATGTTGAAGTATTCTATTTGAGGAAGAAAGAAGAGTACATGGTTGTACTTGATAATGCTATCCTACAAAACTATATAATGGAGCAAAAAGGTGCTTTATGAAGGGATGTTTAATCCATATTTATCATTCTTCCCATACTTTGCAATAGATTTTGACGAAGTGCAAAGTTATATGGTATCTAGAATGTTTTGGGCACAGATGAGACCATGCAGTGGATTCCCCTCTTTTCAAATCTACTGTGGGATACGATTTGCGTTCACTTAATGAGGCAAATGAGAGAGATGAAAACCACAATCTTAAGTATGTATTATGGGCTCATGTCAAAGATACTAAAATGTTGTATCTTGAAGCATACTTTCAACGTGAAAATTGTTCTTCAAGGGGGGGAGGATGTTCTAAAGTTGCTTGAAAAAGCTCAAATTATTGATTAGATTAGGTCGTTTTGGAGTATTAGACAAGATCTAAACTTAACCTCATGGTTAGGTTCATTGGATGGCAAGAAGGAGGTATTGGGTTCAATCCCCACAAATTGCATAGGGACAATATTTTGATGAAAGAATCTTTAAATTCTTTTTGAAGCAATGAGTCAAATCAATGAGAGTTAAGTTGATTTCATAGGGACTTTACTCAAGCATCAAGTACACCACCACTGGTGGACTCAACTAAAAACCTAAAGTAGTGGTAGAGATGGCACATGCATATGTGGAGTCCATCCAACCACTCTAGGGATCACAATTGATGGCATAAACTATATAATGGAAAGTTAAATGGAGAATCAGATGTCTTTCTCTCTAGTGTGGAGGCTAGGCTCTTATACTTCTCTTTGTAGATGTGTAAAGAGGAGGTTCAATAGGGTGCCAATATCTATTTTGATAGTGATATCATTTGCAACTAGCATTATTGTATCTTCTTTACTCAAATTATTCTTTGAAAGCTTAGGGGATCGAAAGATGTTTATGCATAGGAAACGACAAATGATGATGGAGAAGCATAGAGACAAAGTAAATGGTGAACTTTGAATGTATCACAAGTTCTGCACTTTTATTTCATTGAAGGAGATGATGTATATATTCAAATGTGCAATGCCTATGGTCCTTTATCCAAGTAAATGAAGTAGCTGTTGGTGATGGGCTTGGAACATGCATTCCTCAAAAGGTGGAATCACAAAGGGTCACTAACAAAGAGGACATTCCATACACACTTATATGTTAGAGGAGGTTAGAATTTTCACCCTTCTTCCTAGCATAGAAAAACAAGTTACATATTGAATGCCACATTGGGCATTTAAAATACAAGTTGTCATATTAGGTACTTAGAACATTGTTCTTATACTTTTCTATGAATCTGAAGTCTTCCCTAGATAGTTTGTCCCTTTTTTGAATTTCTCTGGTATCCTAAAGCAAATGTTTGGTAAGTTTCCTACCTTCTCACAAAAAGTGCATTTTTCATTTGCTTAAGCAAACTTTGGTGACATTTTCTCCATCCAAATATGCTACACATTTTGCTTATTGCTAGTAGCATATCCCTAGGATGATATCATTTTTTAATACCTTACGTTTCTTGTTGCAAAGAGTTTATTCCATACTCTAGGGTTGGAGTAGGTTACTTTTATCTCAAGGCAATATCTATATTTACAAAGGAGTTGGGTAGAGCCTTCAAGAGTATTTTTATTTTTTCTTTCTTGGTCACTATACATTGAATGGAATGCAATTGGTGTACTACAATTTTCATCCTATTTATAATCATGCAATATCCTCATGCGGATTAAGTGAAAGCCCATAGAATTGTGCTTTGAGAGTCATTTAATCGTGCTTTGTGTTAGCATCAAAGGTGTTCTCCAACATTTTTCAATATTCATTTATGTTCTTTGCCTCATCTGGATAGTGTATGTATGTGTCACGAAGTGTAATGATAATGATATTATATGCGTGCTATTTGTAAAGTTGACATTGTATCGTTGTCACTTGAGAAAGCTCTTCTAGTTCTCGTTCTATAGGTGCAACATTATTTGTGGAATTTCATACACCTTTGTGTATTAAGAACACTTTTGTGTTGGTTTTTCATGTACAAAAGTTTGTACCTATAAACTTGTCTAGGCCTTTAGAGGCCGATTTTATGTTGATAAGGTCTTACTAAAAATCAATCAATAGTGCGTAATCCCCTTACCTTAAGCAAGACTTAAAGCATGATTTACAAAGTGAATTAGCTCAGACCTAGTTATCTAGGAGTGGTTAGAGAGCCAAAAATGTTTTGGAATTTTCTCCCGAATCTTTGTTAAAGTGTGAACTTAGAAAAGTTCCATCTAGGCAATGAAGAACTTTACAATCTTATGAGAGCAATATTCCTGATCTCCTGTTTTGAGAACACCTTTTTATGAATGCATGTGCCAAGCCTATCATCAACATCTATTTCACTCACTTGGATGAATGCCCATAGGCACTCTACATTTGTATATATACATCATCTCCTTCAATGGAATAGAAGGAGCACCACTTTTATTATAAAGCAACACTTTTATTATATCCACGTGTCCCAACTTACTTCATCTCTATGCTTTGCCATAGTCATTTCTCCTTCCCTGCGCATAAGCACCTTGTGCTTCTTTTGCCTTTTAATTGGTATCACAGCTTATCAGCATCCTCATATGAGCAATGGTAGAGAACCTCATGCAAACCTGCCTAGACGTTAGCATGGACGTCATGAGTCAAATTTCACGAGGGTATTACTTAGTTCACTGCCTTAAATAGGCATCCTCACATTCGTACTTTCTTTCTTCCTTCCGAATAATGCCGCAAGACATCTCAGGCCCATCGGAAGAATTATAACGAACGTAGTAAGACCAAGAAACACGCTAAAGAGATATTTCCTTACCTCCCATGGCCAACCATTGAAGCGTCTTCTTGTAACTCATCATCAGACTCCGTCCGCTGCAGACCACAATGACAATCCGCTTCCATGTCAAGTACAGAAGAATGACGTTTCCTGGATTTGAAATATCCACCTATACCCATAGCAAGAACGTTGTCATTCTACGTCATCATTCACGGCGTACGACAAAACATGGCATATTAGCAAGTTGTAGGCTACTGAATTTACTGCTCTTTTCGCATAGGCGAGTTGTTTGTAGGGACACAGAAATGGAAAAAGGCAATCGTAAAGCATCTTTTCCTATACCTGTTTCTCTTGGGACACAGAAATCAGAGAAGGCAATAGTGAAGCTGCGATTAATCTCATGCATCTGAGTGCTTTATCTTTTCAAAGCTCAGAATCTTTCCAGAGAAGCATCCTAAGAGATATATGAAGCTCTAACGTACGACTGAAAGACATGATGAACTGCGTTCTTTTTAGCATATGCATATTAGCCATTCGTACCCTACTAACTTTGTTGTTCTTTGCACATCCACGAGTAATTTATCGGGAGAAAAGGCTTGATTATTTCTTCTTTTCAGAGCTCAGAATCTTTGCTTTCCTATACGTGTTACCAGAGAATCATCAAAAGAAATATACGAACTCCTTTTATAACCTCCTGCAGAGGGTTTCGTACCCTGCGTGTACACATGATCTCCACGCAGCCTCCTTGGAGAGTTTAAAAACGAATAACTTCATCAAAAGCTTAATTGATTTATAAGAAATAAACTTCGCATTCTGAATCCAAAGCACGAGTAATGATGTAACTTGATATTCAGGAAATCGCGAACTTACTGAGAGCATCAAAGGAGCAATGGTAGAACTAGTAGCTTCATTCAATATCTCAAAGAAAGAAGATGAAAACTGAAAAATGGAAATGATAGTCTTATTCGATAGTTCAGTTTCACTCTTCTATCTTGACTTCATCTCTATTCACATTATCGTAGTTTCTGTTACGGCTTCATCTCGAATAATATGGTGCTCGAAAAGTATGTTTTAACACATTGATGAATTTAATTGTGACTCCAAATTTCATGGAAAATGTTGTGATAAGATTTTATAGATATTTTCTCCCGCAAGTTATATTTGAATGCTATTATGACATGGCCTCTTAAAGCGATTCATAAAAATAATCTCGATAAATACTCTGAAATGAGAAACTCGTGTCTCCTTGTGGAATTCTAAAAACTTAAAGCGTTCCTTCTATAGTTATAAGGCCTTTCTATAAAGTCCTAATTCCTACAATAGACCTTGCAAGTCTACTTTTCAATTCTCTTCGTACACCATATATTATGATAGTACCGGCTTGTATTACTGATGAAGCTTTCACATGATATTTCAAGTACATATTTAAGATACACTCCATTCAATTAAAGAATGCGTTTATGGTGTCATGGATATAACAAACCTGTACACCACTAAGGAGCTTTTGCTACATTTACAATAGTCCGGGAATGGATCATGATGACTATGGTTTCTTCAATCAAGTATTCTTTCAACTACTATTTGTCTTTTATGTTTGAATATCGATACATGTTTCTATCATTATCATTACATTTAAACAAGAAAAGTTTTTTTTGGTTCTACATTATTAATAGAAGATATTTTTATCTGGATCATGGTATACTTATTCAAATGATGGTTCTAAGAATCTTCACTTAAAAAAGAATGTGATTGCCTGAATTAGAAAATCATGTGAGGAACACTTCTTTGGTACCTATGGGACTTTGAAACATGGAAAGCTCAGTCCCCTTGGCCTAGAGGTATATATATTGATGGATATGTACCATTACTCTCTTAATGTGGTGTTAATCTTGGATGAAACATTTTATGGGGTACATAATAGGAAGTAAAGGTATTCTGATTTGAATGCATTTCTAGGCATGCCATAAAACATCAACATACACTATCGTTTAGAGCTCAAAAAAATGGATTCGCTAAAAGGAAGAAGAAATCTCTCAATTACAAGTTGTATGTCAATCTTTACTACATATCTTCTACCTTGAAGCTATTTTTTGTACGACATATGTACTTAATAAGTTTCTCACCAACTTATTGAGATGTATCACTCCATATAAAAGCATGATAAGATGTCATATACTACTTATCTACATGATTTTTTTTTTTGTTTTCATATGTATTAGAGCTTGAAAAATAACATGCGAAATTGGATAATAGGTCTATTGATTGTATTTTAGTTGCATATAGTTATAAAATTTAAGGCTATTGTCTAGATTGTCTATAAACTAAATGCATTCTCATTAGTTGTGTTGTTCTTCTTATGAAAGATGAAATTCAGCTTGCACTTTTATTTACTCCTGAGACATTCATCATATAAAAGTATGTGCATGATACTTTTTAAGGTCTTTTTATAGATGGAAAATCCAATCCTCTTCTAATAAGTCAATTTCTCAATGTTTAGAGTGTTAAATGATAATTCGAATCAATCTATCTCTTATGCAAATGTACATGATGTGCTTATTGATGAGAAGTGTGATATTGAAGAGGTAAAACTTTCCTAAATGGATCATGTAGAATTTGAGAGATAGCATGTTAGATGCATCTTTTCCATATCATACTTGCTCATGTTCTGATCATCCATAGTCTCCATTATATTGTTATGCAATGGATATCTCTAGTATTTGTAATGAGAACGAGGTTGTCTCTGTTGATCAACTAGAGAACTAAGGAAATTTGATGGATGCTATGAAATCTTAATATTATGCTATTATGAAGAATGGTAATTGCTATTTATGTTAGTTTCTTGCAAAAAAAATGTTGGCATAAGTGATCAAATGTATAGTGCTAGGTTTGTTGCCAAAGATTATGCTCAAGAGAGGGGCATTGATTATCATTAGACATTTGTTTGATCATCAAGCTTAAGCTATGTTTAAGATGGATTCAATCTACATAAAAAACCATCATTTGGATGGTGCAATAGACAAACTTTGAAGAGTCTTCATTTCATTCATTTATTGTATATTTCTAAGGATCCTTTCTGATCACTTACCCCATGTAAAAGCCTAGAGATTTACACTTATAAAAGGAGAAAAGCAGAGGTCATATTCCATGAGTTTAGGGTATTTGATCAATCAAATCATTTCACCTAAAACCAAGACGTTGTTAGACTTACCTTTATTTTTGCTAGATTGTAGGAAATTTCAATCACAAAAAACCTCAATCACAAGCTGATTTGAATAAAAATCCTCATAAAGAGTCTAGTGGGAGACACCTAGAGTCTATATAAAGACTCACACGTCTTTGTACAATGTCTTAGAGGAATACAAATAAATTTTTGATATTAATGCTTGTTCTTCTTCAATCTCTACAGCATGAGCTTCAACTAAAGTTATTTTGTAGGAGATAGTTCTCTCTCTACAATGCAACAAATGGGATGTGTAAGCATTCAATTAAATGAAATTTTTGTCTAATTAGTTTGTACAAAGTCAAGTAGCATGTGGCTCGATGAATGGTGAAAAATACCGATTTTAATGTCTCAAGTTCTATCTTTGCATTGCCTTGAAAAATCGAGGGTACCATCAATTAGTGTTAAGCTCATTGCAAACACATTACTTCATTGAAACTCCTCTTGTGCATTTTAACTACTAAAGCCTATATATAAAATTCCACCAATAGGAAATTTACTAATTTTAATAACGCTAGCTATTATGAGCATTTGAAGCTGAGAGTTTCATATCCCTAAATAGCAAAGTTTTTGAGCTAGTCAATTTGCAAACTTATCTGTTTTGCATCAACTCTTTCTCATTGATGTTCCAATGTACATAGTGGATTTTACTCCACTAATCACAAGAATATAAGGATTAGTTAAGAATCCAATAGTGCAATGGTTAGACCTATGCTAGTTGGCTAGACCAATCTTCATCACTTGAATCTCACTTTTCTACCTCCTATATGATTCTTGGCTCCAAGGTGAAAACATATGATTTTTTGGAGACTCTATGCACTTATATCTCATCCTACGCAGAATTTACAACAATTTCACATTAGATCTCCATCCTCAATGGTGACATACCTTAAGAAGTCTACGCATTTCAGCCTTGTTGTTTTGTGTAGAAATAGTGTAAAAAAAGGTATGCATATTGATGAAGGCATTGTTAACAATGTACCTTGTGTGAAATGATGCATGCCCTCTTGCTAGCACATGGATTTATGAACAATCAAAGTGAGAGCACCTCATATGTTAAGTGTGCATATAATGAAAATCTCATCATTACTTTGTAATGCGTCTCACTAGTACACACGATAAGCACATTAATGAATTTAAGGCTCATTTGCATGCCTCTTTTGAGATCTGAGATTTATCTTGTTTGCATCATTTCTTCGGAATATAGTTTATGTACTTTGATGGGGATATATAAGTTCAAAAACAAAATACATTGATACATTACGGAAGCACTTTGGACTTCAACATTGCAAATGTATTACTACTTCCACAAACTTGTCTACGGCTGATTCTTCATGATGTTGGAGATGCATTTAATGTTGTTATATTAGTATGGTTTTTATGCCTGAATATGTGGATAACATGAAGTAAAGGGCATGCAGAGATAAATGATGATTCCCCCATGCAATTATTCATGTAAGTGATGCTATGATAGATGATTCTACTAAGGCGAAGTGCTTGAAAGATGGTCTTCATTTATTGACTAATATGAAGGCTTGTGGATAGATCTCAATGCATATCATAATGCAAAGAAGGGGTAGAGCTCAAAAGAAAACAACAAATATTCAAATCAATGGAAAATTGAAAAAAAAGATGGTCTGATATGGTAAGGTATCTAGTTCAACAACTCACTTATGAATCATTTATGTATAGGCATTATGCATATATGACGAAAGTTATAAAAGACCAACATAGTTTGAACATTCCTCATAGAATATATCCCATGGAAGAGGTGACACCTTATATCTTGTGGCCTAGGAAGTCATATCCTCGTCCCCAAGAGAACTTCATCTTATAGGATGGGTGAAATTTTTCCTCCCACATGACTAGAACAAGCTTTCTTTCAACTCGGGGAACCTAGTTTTCCAATTGGAGCAAAGAACGTGCTTTCTTAGTTTTGACGTTGCATATTTATGCAATGCCTCTAGGTCTACTCTTTCACCTCTATTCAATAGATCCCTTGTTTCTCTCATTCCAGTGTCCTCAATTTTGATCCATAGTTTCACCATGATCATTGATGCATATTATAAGTGAACGGTTAAGTTTGAATAAGACATGTAGCAAGAGGTACTAGAGAAAGAAAGCTGGGCATTAATCACTATAATCAAAGCATCCCACTAAAAGAACATAGTCGAAAAGAAATTTTAATATATCATTTTGCATATTTATTTCTTTATGCTTTACAATATTAAAGTTTTGAGATAAATATTCTCTTTTCCTCAAAAATTCCTTTAATTCCTTGAACATCTATAGATTTCCTTCGCCACCTATTTAAAACGTTCAACTTCATGATGACTACGAAATTTACTATTGACACCGTGTTCAATTGGATGCTGGATGAAATGGTCTCTCTCTACATGCACTTGTATTGTTGGCACCAAAATTTTTAAATAACTTCTACTCTCTATAAGATACGTTATTATTGCAGCAACTAGCTATGCAATATATACATTCAAGTATTTCATTGGATTGTTATTCATGCCATATTTCTCAAAATTCAATATTTTCTCTTCATCAACATGTCTTCAAAAGCTTAACTTGTATGCGATACTAGTACATTTATCCTAGATTACCTTTGACCCCTATGCTAAACTTCACTTGGAATTCCTTATCACATTCATAAGATCCTCTCGGATTCTATGTACCTACTTATGCAAACATTCATTTCTTCTTCTACTTTAAGAGTATCAATTTCTTTTCGTTTATCCATTCATAGTTTTTTATATTAAATTTCTACAAAAATTCAGGTTCAGTATTACTTTGCTTTCAAATCTATCTTTCATATCGAGTTTCTCTATGTGCATAAAACATTTAACTTGTTCAAACTTCTGATTACTCAACCAAAAATTAAGTTGTGATATATCTATTTATGTGTTTAAATGATAAACCGTTAGTAGAAATCCATTTTTATGTAATAAATAATCGCCATGTTCATCACCCTTAATAATATTTATCATGTGAGCTAATAGTCCACAAAAATCTACGGCACATCTAGAATTTAGTGTTTCTTACCTTTGAAATGTAGTCCTCTATTACTCATGAATAATCATTCCTTTTTTTTTATTCTTATTCCATCTAAAAATTCATTAAAGATTTTTATAGGTTTTAATAGAACCTCCCCAAACATGCACATAGTTGTCTTGAGGTGTGTATGCCTTGTAATGTTGTTCGAGTTTTGTGAGAGCATATATTTAGTACAAGGTAGAATAAGAAGATGAGGAATAAGCTTGCATCATAATACTACATTCAGTGTACTATGAAGTCAATGTATGAAAGATACGTGACCTATTATGACTAAAGGCATACTACACAGTCGGGGGAAACTCTTAACTAACGACAAAAGAGCCTTTTGGGTTGGAAGTGTGTTTAAACAGATCATTATTGTAGTATATGAACAAATCTCCGCATAGAAGTGATGCGATGAAGAATGATCTTGCTTTCATGTATAAGGAAGGTCCAAGCTATGTGCAATGAAATCACTCCACAAAAGAAAGTAAGACCAAAGATTTGCAAAAAGATTCAAACTTCTCCCTACAGAAATCCTTTTTGTAAATGTTTTCACACATAGGAAGAATTGATCCAAGGAGTGGATATTCTCTACCCAACATAATGATAGTGCGACTCAATGTGTTTTATGCGAGCATGGAACATAGTTCTCCTTGCAACTACCAATCCACTCGTTCTATGAGAAAAGAAGGTGGTGGTACAAGAGTGAGAAACACCGAAATGAACCAAAAAAGGTGTTAGGCTACATATACCAAACAATCTCTATGAAAGCTTCCCTATAATCAACCTGAGAACTAGAAGTAGCTAATGTCTAATAGCTCTTGGTCAACCAAGATATGCATGAGATACCAAACATGAATAAAAAAACTTTAATGGAAACATGAGTTTCATAGGTTTATCTATATCATAAAAAGCATTTCAACGTAGAGCTAATGTTTGGCTCTTGGAATAAGATAGCCCTAGTAGTGGGGTACTACTCAAGTAGTGAAAGATATTCTTAATCTTTGTCAATGTTTGAAACCTCCGCTATGCACATATGTGCTCGTTTAAGAGAAATAAAACTGAATACTAGGACACATTGAATAAATAAATCAAGAATCCTAAACCATATTGATAGAGAAAAACGTTGAATCCATCTCCAACATCTTCAAACATCAACCATAAAGATGTTTCTCTAGGAATGGAAATAAGTTTGTAGTCCTAAAGGTAAAAAATGTTGCAATTATGTGTTGAGGTACCTTGTTTCATGAAAAGGCATTGAAGTGTGATCTCTTGTATTCGTTAAATATGACTAGCATTATGCTATTATCGTGAATAATGAGATCATTTAGTCAGAATAGTTAGATAGAGTCTTGTTTGATGACTCTAAGGTGTAAATTTCTTTTTTTCATTCATAGTAATGCTCTTTGACTAGTTATGGAAAATTTAGATATTGGTAGAAGAAAGACTAAGACTTGGTTGGTCACTTTTTAGTTTAGAGTAGGACGACATAGAGATATATCTTACTTGGGAAGAAAAATCAAACTCCTATCTACTGTTTAGACATGAGGATCTTGACTTAGCATAACTTGAAGAGATTGGTACTTATAAATGAGAATATGAGTATCCATGAGTTAAGATGATGGATTTTTATAGACATGAGAATAATTTTGTGTAAAAGTACTACTTGTGAGCACGCTCAAGGTTAGGCATACCGAGAGTGGCATGAGGGTGAGTTCATCTTTTAATCTCAACAAGGATTTGTAATCATTTTCCCATTGAAAGTTTCTCAATGATCATATGTTTGATTATATCCATTGAGTCACATTCAAGTTTAGGTAAGCCGATGTTTTAGACTCATGGTTCACATTATTAATACGATAAGTATCGATCATCTTTTTTCAACACAAGAGTCACTTGGATGATGTTACACATCATGGAAGTAGTAGTTTGTAAGTTCAGTGTATTAGATGGTAGACAATATACAATTCTAAAGAACGTTTCTCGTCTATTATTTAGCTTCTCAATAGTTTTTTGAACGGTAAGGATTTTTAGAACAACACATGGATAAATATTTATAAGAGTACATAGAGGTTCCTT
>CM035431.1:131191963-131196963 GCA_020310875.1 Ceratopteris richardii | reverse complement strand
CAAAAGCTTTGATGATCAAAAGATAATTTGCGCAACAACCCAATCAAAATCTTATTGGAGCTTTGTGCTTGGCCATTCCCCCTTGGATAGTAGGCGCAAGTCTTTTTATGAAAGACCTTGTATCTTTCAAATATAAAGTGGAGCAATTGATTTACAAAATGTGTGCCCATATCACTAGTGATTTCCAGTGGGCAACCAAATCTTGAGAAAATACGTTTATACAAAAACTTAGCTAGTGTTAAAGCTGTGTAGTCCACAGTAGTTTTAGCCTCTATCCATTTGGTTTCATAACATGTGGCCATCAAAATATACTTCTTACCCCTAGGTTGCCCAATTGGACTAATTGGTCTTATGAAATCAAGACCCCATCGTTCGAATGAGAGCCATCCTATAGATATGACTAATGGTTGGAAATTCAATCTGGTTGGCCTAGGAGCCAATCTTTGACAGATGTCACATTCTTTAGCAAACTTGATCACATCCCAGTAGATATGAGGCCACCATAGTCCTTTGTGGATGATTCTGTGAGCCAAATCCTCCCCCTTTAGATGCCCTTCACTGTGTGTTGTCTCAAGTAAAAGGTTTACCTCCTCTGGATAAATACACTTTCTCAAGATACCATCCTGAAAATATCTATATAAATTCCCATTTATAAGTGAGTACGCTTTGGTTTTAAGGAGTAATCTTCTCTTTTCTATAGGTGTTAAGTGTTCTCGAAGTTTTCGAGTAGTGAGAAAATGGAGAATTCCATCATACCAATCAGCCTAAGTTGCTACTAGGAAGAGATTGCTATCCACCAATTCATCATTAACACATGTTGCCTTCTCTCTCATTGCGGTCTTGCATACTTGATTTCCCATGTAGTGCTCTCTTCCTGGTTTAATATGAATATCAAAGTTGAATTCTTGAAACAGGAGTAACCATCACCAAACCCTTCCAGCCACTCTAGGCTTGTTTATCAAGTACTTCAAGTCCTGATGGTCGGATATGACTATAAAATGTACAGCGAGAAGGTAATGGTGAAACTTTTGAAGAGCAAATACAATAGCCAAACCTTCCCTTTCGATCGTACTGTAGTTCCTTTTTGCCTTGGTAAGTAGCTTGTTGGCATAGGAGATAGGTCTATCAGTATTGTGTGATGATGTTTGAGCCAAAAACACACCAAAAGCATGAAGAATCACATCTTTATGCACTTGAAACTCCAATGACCAGCTAGGAACAATTAAAAGTGGAGCAGTACATAACCTCAATTTTAGTTCACAAAATGCTTTCTCAGCTTCAAGACTCCATAAGAAGGGGACATTGTTATTGGTAGGCCTTGACAAGGGCTTAGCTATTTCTAAATACATTTGTATAAGTCTTCTATGGTATCCTGCATGGCCCAAAAAACTTTGCACTTCCTTTGGGCTTTGTGGAATAGGCATGCAAAGGATAACAACAACCTTTGCAGGGTCAACCAATATCCCTTAAGCAGATACTATGTGACCAAGAAGAGTGCCCTTAGTGACCAAAAGTGACATTTAGCAGGATTTAACTTTAATATTGTTCTGAGACATTGCTCAAAGATTTCCTTTAGATTTTCCAAATGATCATGGAAATCTGCTGCTCTATTATCTCTACCTCAAAACACTGAAAAGTCATCCATGAAAATGCACTGAAAGGTTGTTAGCCACTTGCACAATATCAGATACATTGTTCTATTGAATGAAGCTGGTGCATTTTACAAGCCAAAATCCATGCGGGTATAGACATAAGTGCCCCATGGAGTAACGAGGGCTGTTTTGTCCCTATCATTAGGATGGATCACTATCTGATTGTAGCCACTAAAACCATCTACGAAGCTATATAAAGTGTGTCTGGCTACTTCATCAAGCACTTGCTTTGTGAACGGCTGAGGGAATCCATCTTGAACACTTACCTTATTCAAGGCACGAAAATCAACACAGACTCTTATTTTTCCCCTATTTTACTTGGGTACAATAACCATAGAAGAAAGCCACCTGGAATGTTCTACTGGCACACTTATCCCTGCTTCTTCTAGTTTTGTAATTTCCAAATTTACCGCCTCTGCATACTTTGGATTGAGTGGATACGGCCTACTTCCTGCAGGTGCGGCTCCCTCAACTAAGGGTATTCGGTGTAATCCAAGCTCCTCTGGTATCCGTGTTAGATCTTTGTAGGACCATGCGAAGACAATTGTATAAGAAAAAAGTAAAGAAGTTACCTTCTGCAGTAAAGGGGAATAATGCCATAGCCAAGAGGCCAAGTGGACTACTTGAGGGTTCTCTTCATCTCCTAGATTTACTTCTTGAACAAGTGTTTCAGGACTGGTCTTACTTGAGAAATCATCCCCACTGTATGGAGGAGTGGAATATAGCTTATACTCTGCAATATGTTCTCTAGTCCACCCTTGAGGTATATCCAAAAAGGGAAGATCTTCTCTGCATTCAGGCTCATAACTTTCCTTCCCTGATACTTATATATTTGATGCACCTTCAAAGTTTGTATTCTAGTGCAAACTCTCATTCTCTAACTCCTTGTGAACTTCATGGCCTTTTTCTGCAACTCCTTCATCTGCAACTTCTTCCTCTATTTCATTGATTTCCACTCTGCAAAATTCTGTACTTTCCATCATCCAATTCAATAATGTATCTTCTTCTTGGGGTAAAGAGGGCATTACCTGAGTGTCCATAGAATACCGAGTAGCTTTCCCTGAGTCGAATCCTTGTTCCAAATGTAGTTGCAGTTGGCTATTGGTGTTTGTTGAAATCCACACTTTGTTTTTCCCTCAATCGTGCAAAGCTTTTGCTTGCCTTAGCCAAGGCCTTCTTAAGAGTAAAGGGTAAGAAGTCTCTTGTGGAAGTGCAATAACAACAAAATCTAGAACAAAGTGATAACCTAGTACTATCATCAATACCTTTCTAATAATGCGAAGTGGCGCAACCCGATGTTGATCTGCTAGTGTAACTGTGAATGGTGCCATCCTGATGGGGTTCAAATTCAGTTTCTTCATAGTGAAATCTAGCATCAAATTGATGCTAGAGCCTCCATCTATGATCACACGTGTGAGAGCTTCATCCTTTATAAAAGCAAATAACCTTGAGCTTTGGTAGTCTGCCAGGGGTGCAGGAGGAAAATCAACCATGAAACCATCTATGCTAGGTGGGTGGCTCAAGTGAGCAGAGTGTATAATCTTTAATAAGTCACTCCTTATTTTTGGATCCATCTTTATGAGTTCATAGAGACTAACCTTATGATGAATACCTTTCAAGATCTGCTCAATGTTTACCACATGTGTGTCTTCTTCCAGACTTGTTGATTGGTCCCTTACTGAAATAGCCATCCTTTCATACGTTCCTTCAATATCTGCTTGGCCCTTCCACCCAGCCTTCTTTTCCTCCTCTCTATCATGGAGTCCTTGTTGTTCCTCTCTACAGGTTGCTACCACTTGTCTCACTCTAGTCATCATGGCCATTGAAGAAGATGAAACAGCATAAGACTGAGTGGTCATACCTTCTACTGGTGGGGAGACTGCAATCATGTGAATTGGAGCAGGGTGGCTTCTTGGACAATCTTTGGTATAGTGATCCTTAGCCTCTGGACAATGCTGATAAGGAGGTTTATCTTCTGGAAGGGAACACCTATTTTGCATATGGCCATACTCACCACAACGATAACACATCAACGGCCTATTATATCTAGGCTTCGTTGGATGATTCTTCTCTCTATTAGGTGCATTTGAAGTACTAGCATAATATGAATCCAGAGCTTGAGGGCTACCTCATTGTTGTGTACCCTTGAGGTAGTAACAATCTCTAGCTTCATGGCCATCCTTTCCACAAAATTGACAACTTACCTTGTTAGGGCAATTAGTATTGGAATGTCCTTTGTTGTTACATATTGTACACCAAATATGCCTTCTTATATCCTGAGTGGTCCGCAAATCTTCTAATTCGTGACGAAGTTGGGCTACTTCATCATCAGTGCAACGCGACCGCCGTGGAAAGACCTTCTCTTCTTGGTGATTTTGCTGCATTCTCAATGCCTCGAGTTCTTTCCTCAGTTGCCCAATAGGGTCTAGTTCTGTTGCATAATTTGGTTGTGTATCCCCTTCAAAATATTGCCTAGCTTCTTCAATGGATGATTCCACTGCAACAAAATCATTAAGGGTTGCATCCAATCTAAGAAACTTACATAGCTTCTGATGAGATGACCTAGGCAAAGCTTTTTCTATCCATTTTTTAACCAAGAAATCACCTGGAGCATTTGGCAAACGTGCAACAAGTGCTTTTGTCCTAGTATGAAGTTCGTAAAAGGATTCACCTTATGTTAGCCCTAGGTTCTCTAGATGAACTAGAGCTCTTTCTGAGGAGTCACTTGGTCCAAATGTTTGTGAGAACGCCGTCTTTAGAGCCTCCCATGTCGCAAAATGGCCATCTGCATATTGATTGTACCATTTGTCAACAACGCCTTCCAACGTGGATGGGAAGAGTACCAACATTGCATCCACTCTATTTTGCAGACCACGTCCACCACATAGGGAGATGAATCTTCTCACATGATCATCAACATCCTCATAAGCTTGTCCCTTAAAGTTAGGGAACTTGATATCGAGTCTAGTGAGTAAGTGAGAGGATACCTCCATTGGCACTGGTGTTTCCTCTGACGTATCTAAGAAGTCTAATGTTATCCTATGCTCTTCCGTTGACATTGGCATTGCACCCAAATCAATAGATAAATTCAAGGAGGGTAGGAGGATCTAGGTTTACTATTCGAAGGTGAAGATGAGTTTTTAAGGCTCCTCTGTAAACAAAGCGGCTCCTTATCTTCTCGAGTATGGGTCATGCATCTAGTTGCAAGATGCAATAGGTAGAAAATAATGGAAAAGGACTATTTACTATGCTAAGGGCCTCTCAGCGAGATGCAAGTGTCCCATCGGGCATGCCAAACTGTAGAGGAGGCACTGGGGTACCTACTTTTAGCAGGAGGACACAATATGC
>CM035431.1:131154463-131186963 GCA_020310875.1 Ceratopteris richardii | reverse complement strand
ATCTCCTAGATCTCTTCTTCCACAGCATCTACGAACGGCAACCTGCATCCCCCTTCAGATGCGAAACCCCCCAGTATTACCCTATCAATAAAACTCAGAGAGTGCACGAGAAAACCCGGAAAAAGAAGAGAAAAAACCCGTCCAATCCCTATATTCAGAAGTATACCCTCGCGTTTGTGGAATGCTACTCGATCTGCCACAAAAAAGGAAGATACCCATCTCTCCCAAAAGAATGTATCCACGCAAACTCTTTCCTTATGCGTACTTCCTATACATCCCCTCCTTTCATCCGTTCAAGGTACGTACAATAACAAGCTCATGCACATTCATGTATACATTCAATTACACAAACATACATGCATATATTAAGCGCACACTAGGCTCATAGTGCACATAAGCATTTCATACATGCATGTATATATAAACTCACACACGATAACATTTTATATGCACACGTATCTAATAACATATAGAGTGCACATGCACATTAAGGGATGCACATGTTTACTTACTAATGTTTATGTAGGTACGCCTGCTATGCTTATGGAGAAGCATCAAATAGCTCTTACATTTTTATGTGCAGGTTCATACAATCCATAACTGTTATCGACTTATGATGGACGAGTTGATAAAGGATAGAGGTCACTGTATTACAAACAAGTCCATATGGCTTCATTCAAGTTGGAAGTTGCTCGATAATTCTACCTGCAAATGTAGCATATTCACTCCTTCCCGCTATGTTTTGGATTGATGCTCTTGATCTAATTTTTGAGTTTTGTCTTCAAATCGTGACGACACTGCACTAGAAGTCTCCACATTCGTATATAGTATCCATTATGCAATGATAGGACAAGAAAATTTGATACACTATGATCTCTGGTCTCCAAATTGATTTTCAATGATTTAAAGATAAACTTGATTTCTAGATCATGCATATGGAAAGAAACTAATTTGGTGTTTGGTAGGCAGTGCTTGGGGTCTAGGTAGGTCACTTCAAACTAAATACATGTTGAATACTTTAAAATTTGAAACAAATGGAGTTCGTTACTTGATTCAAGGGGAAAACAATGTGTCGAATACTACCTTGATGTCAAGTATGGAACTTAGAAAACTTATAAGTACTAAGAAAGATGAAGATTATATGATACTTCAAACTCATCTTAAAGATGTATACTATATAAATCCAAATCCATATGTATTTTCTTCTTTCAATAAGCATATAAAAGGAATGTCTTGTCTCCATATATTGAATGAATAATTACATCAATGTTTTCGCAAAAGAGCCTCCCCATGTCTTTTGTATTTCTCATGGGCATATTTTTCATGCTATAGACTTGCCTCCAAGAAGAAAGCATATATGTAAAACCCCATACCCAATCCCATATCCCCAACAAGTACAAGTAAAGAAGCAATTGAAAGAGTACTTAAACAAAGGATTCATTCAACCTAGTCATTCACCTTAGTAAAAACTACTCTTAAGGTTAAGAGAAAGGATAGGTCAATGATATTATGTATTGATTATCGATATTTGAACAAAGTTGTGATAAAGATAAAATATCCAATGCCCCAAATAGATGATCTATTTGATCAAGTATAAGGAGATAAGATATTTTTGAATCTTCATCTTTATAAAGGATATCACCAAATCAGAATTAAACTAGAAGATGTTTGCAAAGAATCTCTTAAAACAAATGAAAATATTTTGAATTTTTAGTCATTCCTTTTGGACTAAAATATGCACCCGCTAGGTTCATGGTTTTGATGAATACAATCCTAAGCTCTTACGTAGGAAAATTTATAGTTGATTTCCTTCATGATATTTATTTCCATAGTCAAGATACAACTGTCAATCTAGAACATTTAGAAAAGATTCCAAGTCCAAAGAGAGTAAAACTATATGGAAATGAAGCCAACTATGAATTCTTTTCATTAGAAATCAAATGTGTTGGTCACATTACATTCGAATAGGATTTTAATTTGATCTTATAAAGGTCAAAGTTATTTTGAAATGGCCTCACCCTAAAACTATTGGAGAGTTTCAAAGTCTTTCAAGGTTAGTAAGATATTATAGAAAGTTTGTGTGTGACTTTGCAAAGACCTCATTCCCTTTATTTGATATTGCTTGGGGTAAGGAATAGGTTGAAAATATGCAACACCTTAACATGGCCTTAGCCTCGGCTCCAATTCTATAAATGGTAGCTCCAAATGAACCCTTTGTGGTTTAAGCAAATGCTAGTGATTTAGCAATGAGAGCTTTGTTGAATTAGAATGGTTCAAGAATTTCTTTTCAAATCCAAAATCCAAAATCAATGCAACAAAAAATTCTACCCATGAGAAAGAGCTTTATGCCATCCTCCATGCTTTAAACAAATTGAGGCATTACTTGTTTGGAACCAAAGTAAGGATAGTCTTTTACCAAGCAAGGATCAAATTTTGTGCAAACAAACATAATTTAACATGTAGAAAATTTAGACAAGTTGAGATAATTGAAGAATTTCACTACGAAATCAAATATCAAAGAGAGAAATTCAGTATGCTTTAAGCCCTCTATGTATGTTGAGTTCTCTAAATTTCATACAAATTTTCAATGATAGTAGAATCAATGAGAGGCAAGTATCAGGAATATACAAGTTTTGAGGAAGCCTAGAAGTAGGCTTTAAACTAAGGTACAAACGTTTCATCTAGGGATAACCTATCATATTCAAGATAAATATACGTTATTCAAAGGAAAATTACGTGTACCTTGTGATCGACAACTTAGAGAAAAAGTTGTTTTTTTTTTTGAATGTCGTGATGCCTCAAATGCTAGTCATCATCAACAAAACTTATGAATTACAAAAAATTAACTATTTTATTAGCCTAATGTACATAAAGATGTACAAGACTATATATTTAGGTGTACAAAATGCAAAGTGAATAAAGTGGAGAAGTTCTAGATAGGAGGATTGTTACACCTATTTGGAAATTCACAATGGAAAATTTAAAAAGCATGTCCATGGACTTTATCAGGTGCTTGCATTGAAACAAAAAATATCCTGATCTAGCTTGATTCATAGTTTAGAAAATTGATCAAAACATCTCATTGCATACCAACATGAACTATACTTGGAACTCTAGAGTTAGCTAAAATATTTGTAGAAAAATCTTTATCAAATCTATGGTCTACCTCAAGATAGTGTCTCATAGAGTTAAAAAGTTTATTAGTCATTTCTAGAGAGTTGTATTTGGTATGTTAGAAACAAAGCTAAATATGAGTACAATCAACCATCCACATGCACATGGAAAAATAGAAAGGATAAGTAAATACTTGAAGATATTTGACAAGTAAATAGAAAACTAATTGGGAATACTATTTACCTTTAGTTGAGTCTTCTTATAATAGTGAATATTCAATAAATGAATATAGTCCCTTTATGTTGATGTACGGGTTCCAACCAAGAGTAACCATATCCTATTAGATTGGAATATGGGAAATTCTATGCATCTAAAGATTTCTAGGAAGACATGAACTTTAAGTTAAAAGTAGCTAAGAAAAAGCTAAGGAAATCCCACGATAGAGCTCAAGTATTTAGAGTCCCTTAGAGGAAAGATAATTCCTTTCGAATTGGAGAATAAGTATATTTGAAATTTCTTGAGAAATTTAAAACTTTCAAAATGGGAACTTATCCTTGATGTTCTCCAAGATTTTGTGGCCTTTCAAGATTCTCAAAAAGATTGGGTCTATGTCTTATGAGTTGTAAAATCTTGACAATTTTCTAGTTCATCGAGTAGTACATGTAGAAGAAAAGAAATTAGGTTGAACAAGATAACCTTGCATCTCTAAATACAATATTGCAACCGATTTCCTTTCAAAGCATCCCTCACGAACTAGAGAAAATACTATGCACTAGAGAAAAAAGAAGACTAGGAATCATTTATACAAAGGCTACCTAGTAAATGGAAGGATTGGATAAAAGAAAGTGCCACACCACAACTAGTGAGTTCCATCAACAAAAATTTCCCTCTTTATCAAATCTAAGTTAGTAATGAGGAAAATCATTTGAGCGACTAATCATGGTTCAAGGGAGAATAATCCACATAATATACAAGCACACATTTTCGAGGATGAAAGTGTTAAAGGTGTGAGCAATTTATTATATTCCTTGGATTAGACCATTGGATAATGGCTCTAATCATTGAGGATCCATGCTTTATTCACTTGGATTAGAGCCTTGAAGTTCTAGTACTAATTCTTGGTCTTAACCCTTAATGTAACGGCGGCTATTTATTTACTTCCAAGATCAATTATCTTCACATATACAAACCTTCAACTTTGGAGAAGCTTCTCCTAGGTGCCATCTTGACTTGTAAGTGAAGGTATGGCTTCAATTGGAATATATGTCATCTGACTAGCCTTGTGAAAGTGTCCACATAAGGGACACTTTGAGGGACACATGGAAGTTTAATATTACATCAACAACTTATACCTTTGGTATAGATATAGATGGAGTTGGATGTGTTGATAGGTACTCTTAGTCTTAGTTGGTGGATACTATCTTCTAGTGGGAGTTCTCAAAACACTCCTCTTGCATTCCATGCATGCATATGTTTCTTCAAAGCATGTGGGTTCTTCAATAAAGTTTCTCATTTATGAAAAATACCTAGCGATGATTGAGTTATATGTAATCCTCTCAATTTCAAGCCTTACCATATGAAAAGTTATTAATTAAAATTTTCAATGAATTGGATATTTTTTGTCAAGTTTTCCCCCTTCTTCCGATGATGGTCTACATTGAGCTCTATCCACATCTTCATCATCTTCAATCTCTCTGATCTTGGTCTTGCCTTTGTTACTTGCATCACTTAATTGGGTTGATGAAGGACTATCTCCGCTTCATGATGAGTGTGAGCTTGATTCCTTTGTTCCACTAAGAACCACACTAAAGTCCCTTGTTTGTGGACTTGTAGCATCTATAACCCATATTTTAACATTTATACCCTATGAATACACATGTTTATTATCTATCATCAAAACTGATTCTCAATTCATTTGGTATTAAAAAAAGTAAGTCATAAAACATTCTCATATGTGATACATCTAGTTTTGTATTATACAAAATTGCTTATGGTGTTGAGATATGTATACCTAATGTGGGTGCTCTCACCAACATCTATTTCACTCATTTGGATGAATGCCCATAGGCACTCTACATTTGTGTATATATACATCATTTTGCTTCGATGGAATAGAAGGAGCACCGCTTTTATTATATCCACGTGTCACAGTTTACTTCATCTGTGTGCTTTGCCATAGTCATTTCTCCTTTCCTGTGCATAAGCACCTTGTGCTTCGTTGCCTTTTCAATTGGGATCACAGCTTATCAGCATCTTCATATGAGCAATGGTAGAGAACCTCATTCAAAGCTGCCTAGACGTTTGCATGGACTCATGAGTCAAACTTCACGAGCGTATTACTCAGTTCACTGTCTTAAATTGGCATCCTCACATTCATACTTTTTTCCTTTCTTCCTAATAATGCCGCAAGCCATCTCGGGCCCATCGGAAGAATTATAACAAACGTAGTAAGACCAAGAAACACGCAGATCGATTCACCTTAAGATGCAGATCAATAAACGCTAAAGAGATATTTCCTTACCTCGAATGGCCAACCATTGAAGCTTCTTATTGTAACTCATCATCAGACTCCGTCCGCTGCAGACCAAAATGACAATCCGCTGCCATGTCGGATAGGATAAAGAATTTTATTTCGCTAATGATTTTGTGTGTGTGTGTATTTTTTTTTTTTTTTTTTGGTGCTGTCAAGTACAGAGGAATTACTTTCCCCGGATTTGAAATATCCACCTATACTCACGGCTTTAGACAAATTAGCAATTCGTAGCCTACTGAATTTATTGCTCTTTCCGCATAGGCGAGTTGTTTCACGGGCTACTTATCTTTGTACATTCTCTAGTAATACATTCAGTATTGTGTGTTGCGCTCCAAGCTTCTTCTTCTTGCTTGTGCTGTTCGCATGCTTCCACAAATGTCTAACTCCAACACTTGTATCTTTAGATACAATATTCCAACAAATTTCCCTTCAAAATATCCTTCATGAACTAGAGAAAAATACTATGAACTAGAGAAAAAGAAGACTAGGAATTATTTATACCACACCACAACTAGTAAATGGAAGGATGGGACAAAAGAAAGTGCCACACCACAACTAGTAAGTTGCATCAACATAAATTTCCTTCTTTATCAGCTCTAAGTTAGTAACGAGGAAAATCATTTGAGAGTAGTCATGGTTCAATGGACAATAATACACATAATATACGAACATATGTTTTCGAGGATGAAAGTGTAAAGGAGTGAGGAATTTATTATATTCCTTTGATTAAACACTTCGATAATGGCTTTAATCATTGAGGATCCAGTGGTCTATTTACTTGCATTAGACCCTTAAAGTTCGCGTATGGATTCTTTACTATAACCCTTGGCTATTTATTTCATTCCAAGCTCAATTAAATTCAAGTATACAAACCTTAGGCTTTGGAGAAGCTTTTCCTAGGTGCCACCTGGACTTGTAAGTGAAGGTATGGCTTCAATTGCGATAGACGTCATCTGACTAGCCTTGTGAAAGTGTTCACATAAGGGACACTTTGAGGAACACATGGAAGTTTCATATGGTATCAAGAACTTGGACCCTTGGACCCTTGGTATAGATATAGATGGAGTTGGATGTGTGGATAGGTACTCTTAGTCTTATTTGGTGGATATTATCTTCTAGCATGGAGTTCTCAAAACACTCCTCTTCATTCCATGGATGCATATGTTTCTCAAAGCATGTGGGTTCTTCAATAAAGTTTCTCATTCATGAAAAATATCTAGGCTATGAGCTATATGTAATCCTCTCAATCGCATGTCTTACCATATGAAAGGTTCTTAATTAAACTTTCCAATGATTTGGCTATTTGTTGTGAAGGTTTCCCCCTTCTTCCCATGATGGTCTGCATTAAGTTGTATCCACATCTTCATCATCTTCAATCTCTCTCATCTTGGTCTGGCCTTTGTTACTTGCATCACTTAATTGGGTTGATGAAGGACTATCTCCGCTTCATGATGAGTGTCAACTTGATTCCTTTGTTCCACTAAGATCCATGCTTTCTACTTCTTTATGTTCATCTGAAATCCTTCTTTCATTACCTTCATTTGCTTGCATTGATACATTTTGAAGAATACCAAGGTAAAATGTCATTAAATGTGACATCCGTTGATACTTTAGTCCCTTGTTTGTGGAATTGTAGCATCTATTACCCATATTTTAATGTTTATACCCTAAAAACACACATATTTATTATCTATCATCAAAATTGATTCTCACTTCGTTTGGTACTAAAACAAAGCAAGTATAAAAAAACATTCTGATATGTGATATATCTAGTTTTCTAGTTTACAAAATTTTCGATGGTGTTGAGCCATGTATACCTAATGTGGGTGCTCTATTCATAATGTAAGTGATTGTTGCATGAGCTGAGTGATAATTTGTCTTTCCCATCTTCTTCATCATAGACCCAGAGCATTCTACAGACTCATTCCTCATTTCTCTTACATCATCTTGTTAAGATGTGAAAATATATGCCATTTGTCTCTTGATATCATTGGAATCGAGGAAATTAGATAACTTATGCTATAAGTATTCTCTCCTTCCATCTCATATTCAACACTTGATATACCTATCACATTCCTTATCTACAAAGTATTTTAAATTCTTAAAGAAATAAAGGACATAAGATTTATAATTCATGAAAAGAATCCAAGTAATCCTTATGTAGTCATCAATGAAGTTATAAATTATCTATCACCTCTATTTGAGCTCTATTTTATTGTTCCCAAAACATCTATACAAACACAAACAAAAAACCAAGTGGATTAAAAATCACATAGTTAGTTCTCTTAAACACTAACCTCATTTTCTTACTAAATGGAAAGCTTCACATAAATTCTTGAGTTTGTACTTTTTGAGGTTTGGTAGTCCAAGAACTAACCTCTTCTTCATGTCTTTGAACTTGTGAGTCTTGATATGTTCTTATGTCAAAGATCCAATTGTGCTACCTTCTTGCTTCCCTTTGGTAAGAAGGTTGTTTGGTTAAAGTTTTTCTTTACACTCAATGTGAATTGCTCTCCCCTTTTCTTCCCTTTGGCCACCAATCAGTACCCATTGTTTAGGGTTTTTCAAAAAGCATACTTCAATCCTCTTTCAACCATTTGACCCACATAACCAAGATTTCTTGTAATTGTAGGAACATAAAGAACATCTTTCAAACACTTGGCCTTATCAAAGCCATTCACTATTACATTAGCAAATGTGTAATGGCATGGGGAATATCATCACGTATCTGCATACGACCTTTATTTGATGGTATATGAATATTTAAAAAAAAGTCATTCTTGGAGCTCATGTGATTCTTGCATCTAATGTCAATGTACCATATGTTTTATCATTTTGTCTTGTAATCACTCATCAAATCTTCCTCTTTTTGAAAAGGAATTTCTCTCTTCCTCTTGATTAGATTCTCGAATTGTTCCTCTACATTTCATTCACATGATAGTGCCTTGATTTCCTCCTCTACCTCTTTGTTTTCTTGTATGAAGACCTTGGGCTTCATTTCCCTTTTCTTTTAGCCTTCAGTGTCCATCTCTTGAGTGACCATGGAAGCCAAATAGTGCTCAAATCTAGAAAGATTATTTGTCACGTAAACAAACGTGGGGCAAGACTTACACTTCTGATCATCCATAAGTTCATACAATGTATGAGACAATATGGTTCCAATGCATCACTCACCTTCTTGAGCATGAAAATGTAATCATCGATGTTGCTAATAAGTTTGTTCCTCAGATTATTGAGCTCATATTTGAATTGGATCTTCCTAGCATTCATCCCCCTTAAAGTGCTTGCTTCTACCCTAAGGACCAATGCCTCTAAGACAGACTATTGAGTTGCTTCGGACATAGAGAGAGCATTGTCCAATCTATAAAAACTTTCTCTTAGAATATGCACAGTTAAGTCTAAATATTTGATCCAACTTTAGAATAATATATTATCTTTATAACAAGTAATAAATTAGAACGAATGGATAGCATATGAAGAGGTGAAGTACGTTGTAGAATCAAATCTTTTTATATTCTGGAGTGTCAAAATAAAGTGTAAGCTAGGGATGCCTTAAGCTAGGGTCTACTACATTAGTCAAACTCAAAAAGTAAAAACACACGTGGGATGTCCCTCATTGAAAGCAACAAGTGTGCATATATAACTTAGAAAATTTTGTAGAAGGTAGGATGTTATTTTCCTAGACAATAAGATTTATCACAACCATTTGTCATAGGTGATTGATTGAAATATATGTGAGAGGATTGAATTCAAATTTAATATTTGAGTTATCATTCTTAGATCCTTGCTTCATAATGGTGAAAGTATCAATCAAGGATGAGGTTCATAAGCTCCTATGGTTGTACTTTAATTTCCAAAATACATGAGCATCTTCTACTCTAGTACTAGCTAGAGGTTTCCTACCCATGTAAGCACATATACATGATATAGGCATATCTAGTGCTGTATTGTACTTCGAGATCCTATTAAATCTTGCACTTCACATATTCTCATATTACTGATCATCTATATACAAATAGCTCTTCTAGCCATGCCATGTCTTTATGATTTGATCTCCTTCTTCATTGTTGTGTGTGCCTTTATGCATGCATCCTCATTCACTCACAAACCCCACAAATAAACCATCCTAAAGGGTAAAGTTTTCAACTCCCAATGATAAATGGGTTTGTAACAAACCTAGTATTTCAATCCTAGATATTTTTTAATGTGTTTTTTATCCATATACAACGTGGTTTTTGACATTATCTTCAAATGATGAAAACATTATTTATTTTATTGTGTACAGACAATAAAACTATTATAACGGAGTTTTAGACATAATACAATGAAAATACAGGTCTTTATAGATATGATAAATGAAAAGAAATAATTTTTCTAATATACAAGTGAGCTTTTGCATATCAAATTTCCATAAGAAACTAAGTTTGAAGAAAATCAACTTCAAGTAACTACATACTTCTATGATATAAACAATCAAAGAATATTAAGTATCTCAAATTTCGCATGTTTATGCAAAGATAGTATAAGGAGAAGCGGAATTATTAGTTGAATAGTGAAGAAAAACACAAAATTGAAGGAAAAATTTTAAAGTCTCATGATTAATGATACAAACACGATTTGAGACTAAAGATTAAACATACACAAACCTCAAATAATGAAAAAAAACTATCAAATAAAAATAAAATCCATCATCATAGAAATCAAGATCATCCTCAATTAGATAATATCTTATGGAGAGATTAACTTATGAATCATTAATGTATAGATTCTTTGTAGCTGTGTCAAACATCTTCAAAGACATTACACGTTAATGCTATGAGTATGCAAGGAAATTTCAAGAACATGGATGATCTATGAAAGATCTTACCTCAATCGGAAGAGACCAAAAGGACTTGAAAGAGTTTCAAAAGAACTAAACTTGTATATGATTTGAAAAAACGAACCAAAATTTTTAGAAAAAACCTATACATAAACCTATGAGTTTTAATTCAAGACAAATTAATTTTTTTTGTAAATGTCAAAACTAATACTGATCTTAATCTCTATTCTTAAATTACACGTTCGAGGCTATGATATCTTGATGTGAATATTGGTGTCCTAAATAAGAATTTTTAAGAAGTTCTCCCTATAGAAAAAACAGTAAGAATTAAAAATAGTAAGCATCCATGTCTTATTTGCATGTTAAATAAGGCCTCGTATGATCTAAGGTATGGTCAAAGAGCATTTCATGAGTGAACCATAGGAAACATCATAGGATCTTGAGTGAAAATGTACGAACTAGATCTTCACCCTTCATTAATTCTCAAAGCCATAGGATGTTATAGAACTATAACTATTTAATGTATTTCATCATTGTAGTGATTTATGAAACATGCATGAACTAGGAGATATAAGAGATGGCTTAAATGATATTAAGGAGAAAACTAGAAAGGATATAGATGGGTCAAATCTTGCTATATAAAAGAATCTTTGTCAATTGAGAGGTCCAAATGAAGAACACATATGGTTTATTTGGAGCATTACTTGGTTGATGCAATATAAAATTTTGATATGCTATAATAATATAGGATTTTCAATCATTTAGGTTTGAATATGATTCTTATATCTATAAAAGGTGGAATACTACAAGTTATGCCTCTTTTTAGGTCCTTCGATGGTCATATACTCTATGTTGAAATAATGGAAGTAGTAATAGGTAATGTTATCAATTTCACCTCAGCTTATGTTAATTCTAAGGTCGTCACAACTCTAACTAGAGAAAGTAGATTCTTGCATACCTTCAAGGAGCTTTATATATTTTCTTATTTTATTTACATTAAGATGATGGGTAAGAACATTTGTTGATGTTGAAGTATTCTATTTGAGGAAGAAAGAAGAGTACATGGTTGTACTTGATAATGCTATCCTACAAAACTATATAATGGAGCAAAAAAGTGCTTTATGAAGGGATGTTTAATCCATATTTATCATTCTTCCCATACTTTGCAATAGATTTTGATGAAGTGCAAAGTTATATGGTATCTAGAATGTTTTGGGCACAGATGAGACCATGCAGTGGATTCCCCTCTTTTCAAATCTACTGTGGGATACGATTTGCGTTCACTTAATGAGGCAAATGAGAGAGATGAAAACCACAATCTTAAGTATGTATTATGGGCTCATGTCAAAGATACTAAAATGTTGTATCTTGAAGCATACTTTCAACGTGAAAATTGTTCTTCAAGGGGGGGAGGATGTTCTAAAGTTTCTTGAAAAAGCTCAAATTATTGATTAGATTAGGTCGTTTTGGAGTATTAGACAAGATCTAAACTTAACCTCATGGTTAGGTTCATTGGATGGCAAGAAGGAGGTATTGGGTTCAATCCCCACAAATTTCATAGGGACAATATTTTGATGAAAGAATCTTTAAATTCTTTTTGAAGCAATGAGTCAAATCAATGAGAGTTAAGTTGATTTCATAGGGACTTTACTCAAGCATCAAGTACACCACGACTGGTGGACTCAACTAAAAACCTAAAGTAGTGGTAGTGATGGCACATGCATATGTGGAGTCCATCCAACCACTCTAGGGATCACAATTGATGGCATAAACTATATAATGGAAAGTTAAATGGAGAATCAGATGTCTTTCTCTCTAGTGTGGAGGCTAGGCTCTTATACTTCTCTTTGTAGATGTGTAAAGAGGAGGTTCAATAGGGTGCCAATATCTATTTTCATAGTGATATCATTTGCAACTAGCATTATTGTATCTTCTTTACTCAAATCATTCTTTGAAAGCTTAGGGGATCGAAAGATGTTTATGCATAGGAAACGACAAATGATGATGGAGAAGCATAGAGACAAAGTAAATCGTGAACTTTGAATGTATCACAAGTTCTGCACTTTTATTTCATTGAAGGAGATGATGTATATATTCAAATGTGCAATGCCTATGGTCCTTTATCCAAGTAAATGAAGTAGCTGTTGGTGATGGGCTTGGAACATGCATTCCTCAAAAGGTGGAATCACAAAGGGTCACTAACAAAGAGGACATTCCATACACACTTATATGTTAGAGGAGGTTAGAATTTTCACCCTTCTTCCTAGCATAGAAAAACAAGTTACATATTGAATGCCACATTGGGCATTTAAAATACAAGTTGTCATATTAGGTACTTAGAACATTGTTCTTATACTTTTCTATGAATCTGAAGTCTTCCCTAGATAGTTTGTCCCTTTTTTGAATTTCTCTGGTATCCTAAAGCAAATGTTTGGTAAGTTTCCTACCTTCTCACAAAAAGTGCATTTTTCATTTGCTTAAGCAAACTTTGGTGACATTTTCTCCATCCAAATATGCTACACATTTTGCTTATTGCTAGTAGCATATCCCTAGGATGATATCATTTTTTAATACCTTACGTTTCTTGTTGCAAAGAGTTTATTCCATACTCTAGGGTTGGAGTAGGTTACTTTTATCTCAAGGCAATATCTATATTTACAAAGGAGTTGGGTAGAGCCTTCAAGAGTATTTTTATTTCTTCTTTCTTGGTCACTATACATTGAATGGAATGCATTTGGTGTACTACAATTTTCATCCTATTTATAATCATGCAATATCCTCATGCGGATTAAGTGAAAGCCCATAGAATTGTGCTTTGAGAGTCATTTAATCGTGCTTTGTGTTAGCATCAAAGGTGTTCTCCAACATTTTTCAATATTCATTTATGTTCTTTGCCTCATCTGGATAGTGTATGTATGTGTCACGAAGTGTAATGATAATGATATTATATGCGTGCTATTTGTAAAGTTGACATTGTATCGTTGTCACTTGAGAAAGCTCTTCTAGTTCTCGTTCTATAGGTGCAACATTATTTGTGGAATTTCATACACCTTTGTGTATTAAGAACACTTTTGTGTTGGTTTTTCATGTACAAAAGTTTGTACCTATAAACTTGTCTAAGCCTTTAGAGGCCGATTTTATGTTGATAAGGTCTTACTAAAAATCAATCAAGACTTAAAGCATGATTTACAAAGTGCGTAATCCCCTTACCTTAAGCAAGACTTAAAGCATGATTTACAAAGTGAATTAGCTCAGACCTAGTTATCTAGGAGTGGTTAGAGAGCCAAAAATGTTTTGGAATTTTCTCCCGAATCTTTGTTACAGTGTGAACTTAGAAAAGTTCCATCTAGGCAATGAAGAACTTTACAATCTTATGAGAGCAATATTCCTGATCTCCTGTTTTGAGAACACCTTTTTATGAATGCATGTGCCAAGCCTATCATCAACATCTATTTCACTCACTTGGATGAATGCCCATAGGCACTCTACATTTGTATATATACATCATCTCCTTCAATGGAATAGAAGGAGCACCACTTTTATTATAAAGCAACACTTTTATTATATCCACGTGTCCCAACTTACTTCATCTCTATGCTTTGCCATAGTCATTTCTCCTTCCCTGCGCATAAGCACCTTGTGCTTCTTTTGCCTTTTAATTGGTATCACAGCTTATCAGCATCCTCATATGAGCAATGGTAGAGAACCTCATGCAAACCTGCCTAGACGTTAGCATGGACGTCATGAGTCAAATTTCACGAGGGTATTACTTAGTTCACTGCCTTAAATAGGCATCCTCACATTCGTACTTTCTTTCTTCCTTCCGAATAATGCCGCAAGACATCTCAGGCCCATCGGAAGAATTATAACGAACGTAGTAAGACCAAGAAACACGCTAAAGAGATATTTCCTTACCTCCCATGGCCAACCATTGAAGCGTCTTCTTGTAACTCATCATCAGACTCCGTCCGCTGCAGACCACAATGACAATCCGCTTCCATGTCAAGTACAGAAGAATGACGTTTCCTGGATTTGAAATATCCACCTATACCCATAGCAAGAACGTTGTCATTCTACGTCATCATTCACGGCGTACGACAAAACATGGCATATTAGCAAGTTGTAGGCTACTGAATTTACTGCTCTTTTCGCATAGGCGAGTTGTTTGTAGGGACACAGAAATGGAAAAAGGCAATCGTAAAGCATCTTTTCCTATACCTGTTTCTCTTGGGACACAGAAATCAGAGAAGGCAATAGTGAAGCTGCGATTAATCTCATGCATCTGAGTGCTTTATCTTTTCAAAGCTCAGAATCTTTCCAGAGAAGCATCCTAAGAGATATATGAAGCTCTAACGTACGACTGAAAGACATGATGAACTGCGTTCTTTTTAGCATATGCATATTAGCCATTCGTACCCTACTAACTTTGTTGTTCTTTGCACATCCACGAGTAATTTATCGGGAGAAAAGGCTTGATTATTTCTTCTTTTCAGAGCTCAGAATCTTTGCTTTCCTATACGTGTTACCAGAGAATCATCAAAAGAAATATACGAACTCCTTTTATAACCTCCTGCAGAGGGTTTCGTACCCTGCGTGTACACATGATCTCCACACAGCCTCCTTGGAGAGTTTAAAAACGAATAACTTCGTCAAAAGCTTAATTGATTTATAAGAAATAAACTTCGCATTCTGAATCCAAAGCACGAGTAATGATGTAACTTGGTATTCAGGAAATCGCGAACTTACTGAGAGCATCAAAGGAGCAATGGTAGAACTAGTAGCTTCATTCAATATCTCAAAGAAAGAAGATGAAAACTGAAAAATGGAAATGATAGTCTTATTCGATAGTTCAGTTTCACTCTTCTATCTTGACTTCATCTCTATTCACATTATCGTAGTTTCTGTTACGGCTTCATCTCGAATAATATGGTGCTCGAAAAGTATGTTTTAACACATTGATGAATTTAATTGTGACTCCAAATTTCATGGAAAATGTTGTGATAAGATTTTATAGATATTTTCTCCCGCAAGTTATATTTGAATGCTATTATGACATGGCCTCTTAAAGCGATTCATAAAAATAATCTCGATAAATACTCTGAAATGAGAAACTCGTGTCTCCTTGTGGAATTCTAAAAACTTAAAGCGTTCCTTCTATAGTTATAAGGCCTTTCTATAAAGTCCTAATTCCTACAATAGACCTTGCAAGTCTACTTTTCAATTCTCTTCGTACACCATATATTATGATAGTACCGGCTTGTATTACTGATGAAGCTTTCACATGATATTTCAAGTACATATTTAAGATACACTCCATTCAATTAAAGAATGCGTTTATGGTGCCATGGATATAACAAACCTGTACACCACTAAGGAGCTTTTGCTACATTTACAATAGTCCGGGAATGGATCATGATGACTATGGTTTCTTCAATCAAGTATTCTTTCAACTACTATTTGTCTTTTATGTTTGAATATCGATACATGTTTCTATCATTATCATTACATTTAAACAAGAAAAGTTTTTTTTGGTTCTACATTATTAATAGAAGATATTTTTATCTGGATCATGGTATACTTATTCAAATGATGGTTCTAAGAATCTTCACTTAAAAAAGAATGTGATTGCCTGAATTAGAAAATCATGTGAGGAACACTTCTTTGGTACCTATGGGACTTTGAAACATGGAAAGCTCAGTCCCCTTGGCCTAGAGGTATATATATTGGTGGATATGTACCATTACTCTCTTAATGTGGTGTTAATCTTGGATGAAACATTTTATGGGGTACATAATAGGAAGTAAAGGTATTCTGATTTGAATGCATTTCTAGGCATGCCATAAAACATCAACATACACTATCGTTTAGAGCTCAAAAAAATGGATTCGCTAAAAGGAAGAAGAAATCTCTCAATTACAAGTTGTATGTCAATCTTTACTACATATCTTCTACCTTGAAGCTATTTTTTGTACGACATATGTACTTAATAAGTTTCTCACCAACTTATTGAGATGTATCACTCCATATAAAAGCATGATAAGATGTCATATACTACTTATCTACATGATTTTTTTTTTTTGTTTTCATATGTATTAGAGCTTGAAAAACAACATGCGAAATTGGATAATAGGTCTATTGATTGTATTTTAGTTGCATATAGTTATAAAATTTAAGGCTATTGTCTAGATTGTCTATAAACTAAATGCATTCTCATTAGTTGTGTTGTTCTTCTTATGAAAGATGAAATTCAGCTTGCACTTTTATTTACTCCTGAGACATTCATCATATAAAAGTATGTGCATGATACTTTTTAAGGTCTTTTTATAGATGGAAAATCCAATCCTCTTCTAATAAGTCAATTTCTCAATGTTTAGAGTGTTAAATGATAATTCGAATCAATCTATCTCTTATGCAAATGTACATGATGTGCTTATTGATGAGAAGTGTGATATTGAAGAGGTAAAACTTTCCTAAATGGATCATGTAGAATTTGAGAGATAGCATGTTAGATGCATCTTTTCCATATCATACTTGCTCATGTTCTGATCATCCATATTCTCCATTATATTGTTATGCAATGGATATCTCTAGTATTTGTAATGAGAACGAGGTTGTCTCTGTTGATCAACTAGAGAACTAAGGAAATTTGATGGATGCTATGAAATCTTAATATTATGCTATTATGAAGAATGGTAATTGCTATTTATGTTAGTTTCTTGCAAAAAAAATGTTGGCATAAGTGATCAAATGTATAGTGCTAGGTTTGTTGCCAAAGATTATGCTCAAGAGAGGGGCATTGATTATCATTAGACATTTGTTTGATCATCAAGCTTAAGCTATGTTTAAGATGGATTCAATCTACATAAAAAACCATCATTTGGATGGTGCAATAGACACACTTTGAAGAGTCTTCATTTCATTCATTTATTGTATATTTCTAAGGATCCTTTCTGATCACTTACCCCATGTAAAAGCCTAGAGATTTACACTTATAAAAGGAGAAAAGCAGAGGTCATATTCCATGAGTTTAGGGTATTTGATCAATCAAATCATTTCACCTAAAACCAAGACGTTGTTAGACTTACCTTTATTTTTGCTAGATTGTAGGAAATTTCAATCACAAAAAACCTCAATCACAAGCTGATTTGAATAAAAATCCTCATAAAGAGTCTAGTGGGAGACACCTAGAGTCTATATAAAGACTCACACGTCTTTGTACAATGTCTTAGAGGAATACAAATAAATTTTTGATATTAATGCTTGTTCTTCTTCAATCTCTACAGCATGAGCTTCAACTAAAGTTATTTTGTAGGAGATAGTTCTCTCTCTACAATGCAACAAATGGGATGTGTAAGCATTCAATTAAATGAAATTTTTGTCTAATTAGTTTGTACAAAGTCAAGTAGCATGTGGCTCGATGAATGGTGAAAAATACCGATTTTAATGTCTCAAGTTCTATCTTTGCATTGCCTTGAAAAATCGAGGGTACCATCAATTAGTGTTAAGCTCATTGCAAACACATTACTTCATTGAAACTCCTCTTGTGCATTTTAACTACTAAAGCCTATATATAAAATTCCACCAATAGGAAATTTACTAATTTTAATAACGCTAGCTATTATGAGCATTTGAAGCTGAGAGTTTCATATCACTAAATAGCAAAGTTTTTGAGCTAGTCAATTTGCAAACTTATCTGTTTTGCATCAACTCTTTCTCATTGATGTTCCAATGTACATAGTGGATTTTACTCCACTAATCACAAGAATATAAGGATTAGTTAAGAATCCAATAGTGCAATGGTTAGCCCTATGCTAGTTGGCTAGACCAATCTTCATCACTTGAATCTCACTTTTCTACCTCCTATATGATTCTTGGCTCCAAGGTGAAAACATATGATTTTTTGGAGACTCTATGCACTTATATCTCATCCTACGCAGAATTTACAACAATTTCACATTAGATCTCCATCCTCAATGGTGACATACCTTAAGAAGTCTACGCATTTCAGCCTTGTTGTTCTGTGTAGAAATAGTGTAAAAAAAGGTATGCATATTGATGAAGGCATTGTTAACAATGTACCTTGTGTGAAATGATGCATGCCCTCTTGCTAGCACATGGATTTATGAACAATCAAAGTGAGAGCACCTCATATGTTAAGTGTGCATATAATGAAAATCTCATCATTACTTTGTAATGCGTCTCACTAGTACACACGATAAGCACATTAATGAATTTAAGGCTCATTTGCATGCCTCTTTTGAGATCTGAGATTTATCTTGTTTGCATCATTTCTTCGGAATATAGTTTATGTACTTTGATGGGGATATATAAGTTCAAAAACAAAATACATTGATACATTACGGAAGCACTTTGGACTTCAACATTGCAAATGTATTACTACTTCCACAAACTTGTCTACGGCTGATTCTTCATGATGTTGGAGATGCATTTAATGTTGTTATATTAGTATGGTTTTTATGCCTGAATATGTGGATAACATGAAGTAAAGGGCATGCAGAGATAAATGATGATTCCCCCATGCAATTATTCATGTAAGTGATGCTATGATAGATGATTCTACTAAGGCGAAGTGCTTGAAAGATGGTCTTCATTTATTGACTAATATGAAGGCTTGTGGATAGATCTCAATGCATATCATAATGCAAAGAAGGGGTAGAGCTCAAAAGAAAACAACGAATATTCAAATCAATGGAAAATTGAAAAAAAAGATGGTCTGATATGGTAAGGTATCTAGTTCAACAACTCACTTATGAATCATTTATGTATAGGCATTATGCATATATGACGAAAGTTATAAAAGACCAACATAGTTTGAACATTCCTCATAGAATATATCCCATGGAAGAGGTGACACCTTATATCTTGTGGCCTAGGAAGTCATATCCTCGTCCCCAAGAGAACTTCATCTTATAGGATGGGTGAAATTTTTCCTCCCACATGACTAGAACAAGCTTTCTTTCAACTCGGGGAACCTAGTTTTCCAATTGGAGCAAAGAACGTGCTTTCTTAGTTTTGACGTTGCATATTTATGCAATGCCTCTAGGTCTACTCTTTCACCTCTATTCAATAGATCCCTTGTTTCTCTCATTCCAGTGTCCTCAATTTTGATCCATAGTTTCACCATGATCATTGATGCATATTATAAGTGAACGGTTAAGTTTGAATAAGACATGTAGCAAGAGGTACTAGAGAAAGAAAGCTGGGCATTAATCACTATAATCAAAGCATCCCACTAAAAGAACATAGTCGAAAAAAAATTTTAATATATCATTTTGCATATTTATTTCTTTATGCTTTACAACATTAAAGTTTTGAGATAAATATTCTCTTTTCCTCAAAAATTCCTTTAATTCCTTGAACATCTATAGATTTCCTTCGCCACCTATTTAAAACGTTCAACTTCATGATGACTACGAAATTTACTATTGACACCGTGTTCAATTGGATGCTGGATGAAATGGTCTCTCTCTACATGCACTTGTATTGTTGGCACCAAAATTTTTAAATAACTTCTACTCTCTATAAGATACGTTATTATTGCAGCAACTAGCTATGCAATATATACATTCAAGTATTTCATTGGATTGTTATTCATGCCATATTTCTCAAAATTCAATATTTTCTCTTCATCAACATGTCTTCAAAAGCTTAACTTGTATGCGATACTAGTACATTTATCCTAGATTACCTTTGACCCCTATGCTAAACTTCACTTGGAATTCCTTATCACATTCATAAGATCCTCTCGGATTCTATGTACCTACTTATGCAAACATTCATTTCTTCTTCTACTTTAAGAGTATCAATTTCTTTTCGTTTATCCATTCATAGTTTTTTATATTAAATTTCTACAAAAATTCAGGTTCAGTATTACTATGCTTTCAAATCTATCTTTCATATCGAGTTTCTCTATGTGCATAAAACATTTAACTTGTTCAAACTTCTGATTACTCAACCAAAAATTAAGTTGTGATATATCTATTTATGTGTTTAAATGATAAACCGTTAGTAGAAATCCATTTTTATGTAATAAATAATCGCCATGTTCATCACCCTTAATAATATTTATCATGTGAGCTAATAGTCCACAAAAATCTACGGCACATCTAGAATTTAGTGTTTCTTACCTTTGAAATGTAGTCCTCTATTACTCATGAATAATCATTCCTTTTTTTTTATTCTTATTCCATCTAAAAATTCATTAAAGATTTTTATAGGTTTTAATAGAACCTCCCCAAACATGCACATAGTTGTCTTGAGGTGTGTATGCCTTGTAATGTTGTTCGAGTTTTGTGAGAGCATATATTTAGTACAAGGTAGAATAAGAAGATGAGGAATAAGCTTGCATCATAATACTACATTCAGTGTACTATGAAGTCAATGTATGAAAGATACGTGACCTATTATGACTAAAGGCATACTACACAGTCGGGGGAAACTCTTAACTAACGACAAAAGAGCCTTTTGGGTTGGAAGTGTGTTTAAACAGATCATTATTGTAGTATATGAACAAATCTCCGCATAGAAGTGATGCGATGAAGAATGATCTTGCTTTCATGTATAAGGAAGGTCCAAGCTATGTGCAATGAAATCACTCCACAAAAGAAAGTAAGACCAAAGATTTGCAAAAAGATTCAAACTTCTCCCTACAGAAATCCTTTTTGTAAATGTTTTCACACATAGGAAGAATTGATCCAAGGAGTGGATATTCTCTACCCAACATAATGATAGTGCGACTCAATGTGTTTTATGCGAGCATGGAACATAGTTCTCCTTGCAACTACCAATCCACTCGTTCTATGAGAAAAGAAGGTGGTGGTACAAGAGTGAGAAACACCGAAATGAACCAAAAAAGGTGTTAGGCTACATATACCAAACAATCTCTATGAAAGCTTCCCTATAATCAACCTGAGAACTAGAAGTAGCTAATGTCTAATAGCTCTTGGTCAACCAAGATATGCATGAGATACCAAACATGAATAAAAAAACTTTAATGGAAACATGAGTTTCATAGGTTTATCTATATCATAAAAAGCATTTCAACGTAGAGCTAATGTTTGGCTCTTGGAATAAGATAGCCCTAGTAGTGGGGTACTACTCAAGTAGTGAAAGATATTCTTAATCTTTGTCAATGTTTGAAACCTCGGCTATGCACATATGTGCTCGTTTAAGAGAAATAAAACTGAATACTAGGACACATTGAATAAATAAATCAAGAATCCTAAACCATATTCATAGAGAAAAACGTTAAATCCATCTCCAACATCTTCAAACATCAACCATAAAGATGTTTCTCTAGGAATGGAAATAAGTTTGTAGTCCTAAAGGTAAAAAATGTTGCAATTATGTGTTGAGGTACCTTGTTTCATGAAAAGGCATTGAAGTGTGATCTCTTGTATTCGTTAAATATGACTAGCATTATGCTATTATCGTGAATAATGAGATCATTTAGTCAGAATAGTTAGATAGAGTCTTGTTTGATGACTCTAAGGTGAAAATTTCTTTTTTTCATTCATAGTAATGCTCTTTGACTAGTTATGGAAAATTTAGATATTGGTAGAAGAAAGACTAAGACTTGGTTGGTCACTTTTTAGTTTAGAGTAGGACGACATAGAGATATATCTTACTTGGGAAGAAAAATCAAACTCCTATCTACTGTTTAGACATGAGGATCTTGACTTAGCATAACTTGAAGAGATTGGTACTTATAAATGAGAATATGAGTATCCATGAGTTAAGATGATGGATTTTTATAGACATGAGAATAATTTTGTGTAAAAATACTACTTGTGAGCACGCTCAAGGTTAGGCATACCGAGAGTGGCATGAGGGTGAGTTCATCTTTTAATCTCAACAAGGATTTGTAATCATTTTCCCATTGAAAGTTTCTCAATGATCATATGTTTGATTATATCCATTGAGTCACATTCAAGTTTAGGTAAGCCGATGTTTTAGACTCATGGTTCACATTATTAATACGATAAGTATCGATCATCTTTTTTCAACACAAGAGTCACTTGGATGATGTTACACATCATGGAAGTAGTAGTTTGTAAGTTCAGTGTATTAGATGGTAGACAATATACAATTCTAAAGAACGTTTCTCGTCTATTATTTAGCTTCTCAATAGTTTTTTGAACGGTAAGGATTTTTAGAACAACACATGGATAAATATTTATAAGAGTACATAGAGGTTCATTTAAACACCCACAAATTCATGCTCTCCATATGGATTCGAATTCCGTTTTGAGGACAAATTTCCTACTAAGGGTAAGGAATTGCTACATAATCCTTAGTTCTTGGACTCAAGATCATGGATTCATGGTAAGAAGGATTCACATCTTTAGAGGAGGCACTGGGTACCTACTTTTAGCAAGAGTAGACAATATGCACTTCCAATACTTCGCCTACTCAAGGGAGGTTCTCCTTAGGGAAGTATACCCTTTAACATTTTTGTGAGCATGCATATTGCAATAGTTGCACAGTATTGTAAATATTCAGAGAGAAGATTAATGAAAAATGACAATAGTGGAAGACTAAACCACTCCTTAGTTCGAACAGATGATTACAATATAAGCAAAATAAATGCTCTAAAACTTGATGCTTTGGGTTAACCTACAATTCCAGAACTAAACAGAGTCGATACAAGAGATCCATCCCATACATACAATGAACACAACTGGATGAAGACTTGCACTAATCAATACAAAGGTATAAAGACTTGCTCTAAGGGAAAGAGCACGAAAATACCACTGACTCACACTGAATGACAAAACCAAGCCACTTTTTCACACGATAGTGCTATTAGCACCCCACTGGAAAGCCCACGCTCTGTATCCTCACCACAGAGTGAATTCCTACAGTAGGCTTGTAGCGAAAGAGTGCAAAGAGAGGACCAGAAGAAGACCAGAAGAGATGCGGAAGATACGTACATCCCCCAATGAGTACTAGTCCATTGCTTTTATAGGCTCCAATGGGCCAAGAGGGCCTTGCCAATTTCCCACATTCAATGAATATGCACGGATTGATTGCCCAAAAATTGGAGGGGTAGTTGAAATATGGTTTTGGCCACCAACTTTAATTAGATCCTCAAAAATACGCACTTATGGCTTTGTCAACATGAATGTTTGGCGGCAACACTCATTTATCTTTTTACCTTTTACTGTCACTTTTGAATGCAAGCTGAGGTCTCTTTCTTAACCAAAAAAATCACTCCACCAACTAAGAATGGCCATGCACCACCACCCATAGAATCCAGAAAGAGCTCTCAATCTGTCCATCCTTATTAGCCTTGTTAAGCAATAAACACCATTGTGGGTGGGGGAAGGAGGAAGGCGGAGGGTGGGTGGAGTGGAGAGAGGGTGGGTGGAGTGGAGTATGGGTGGAGTTCGGGGGTGGTGTGGGTGGGCGGGAGGAGGGAGGCAGACGGTGGGTGGAGTTGGGGGGTGGAGTGTCCGTGGAGTGGAGGGTGGGTGGAGTTCGGGGGTGGTGTGGGCGGGGGGAGGAGGGAGGTAGAGGGTGGGTGGAGTTGGGGGGTGGAGGATGGGTGGAGTTGGGGGGTGGAGTGTGGGTGGAGTGGAGGGTGGATGGATTTGGGGGTGGAGGGTGGGTGGAGTGGAGGGTGGTTGGAGTTGGGGGGTGGAGTGTGGGTCGAGTGGAGGGTGGGTGGAGTTCAGGGGTGGTGTGGGTGGGGGAAGCAGGGAGGCGGAGGGTGGGTGGAGTTCAGGGATTGTGTGGGTGGGGGAAGGAGGGAGGCGGAGGGTGGGTGGAGGGTGGGTGGAGTTGGGTGTGGAGTGTGGGTGGAGTGGAGGGTGGGTGGAGTTGGGGGGTGGAGGGTGGGTGGCGTTGGAGGGTGGTGTGGGTGGGGCGAGGAGGGAGGCGGAGGGTGGGTGGAGTTGGGGGGTGGGTGGGGGGAGGAGGGAGGCAGAGGGTGGGTGGATTTGGGGGGTTGATGGTGGATGGAGTGGACGTTGGGTGGAGTGGAGGGTGGGTGGTGTGGATAGGGGGAGGAGGGGGGGGGGGAGAGAGAGAGAGAGAGAGAGAGTAGAGAGAGAGAGAGAGAGAGAGAGAGAGAGAGAGAGAGAGAGAGAGAGAGAGAGAGAGAGAGAGAGAGAGAGAGAGAGAGAGAGAGAGAGAGAGAGAGAGAGAGAGAGAGAGAGAGAGAGAGAGAGAGAGAGAGAGAGAGAGAGAGAGAGAGAGAGAGAGAGAGAGAGAGGAGAGAGAGAGAGAGAGAGAGAGAGAGAGAGAGAGAGAGAGAGAGAGAGAGAGGAGAGAGAGAGAGAGAGAGAGAGAGAGAGAGAGAGAGAGAGAGAGAGAGAGAGAGAGAGAGAGAGAGAGAGAGAGAGAGAGAGAGAGAGAGAGAGAGAGAGAGAGAGAGAGAGAGAGAGAGAGAGAGAGTGAGAGAGAGAGAGAGAGTGAGAGAGAGAGAGAGAGAGAGAGAGAGAGAGAGAGAGAGAGAGAGAGAGAGAGAGAGAGAGAGAGAGAGAGAGAGAGAGAGAGAGAGAGAGAGAGAGAGAGAGAGAGAGAGAGAGAGAGAGAGAGAGAGAGAGAGAGAGAGAGAGGTGCACCATGCTATAAGAGGATCTCTTCTACTGACGTGAACAGTCCTCGATCATTGCGTCCATGCAGATCGTTTGAATTCTTGATGTTTTTGGAGAAAGATGATTCAGTTGCTCGATCGGCATTGTTCTTCCGATTTCTTTTCTCCTCCCACTTGGTTCTATCGTTGTAGTTGTGTGTTCTAGCTCAAATGAGGCAGCAAAATGTTTTGGATTATGCTCCATCGATTTGATTGTGAAGTTCGGCCCAAGATCATGCCCATCGAGGTTTCTACTGATGTAAATCTATTGAGAGAGAGAGAGGGAGGGTGGGAGTGGACGGGGGGCTATGAGTGGGGCACTTCGAGTGGGGGGCTACGAGGAGAGAGAGAGAGAGAGAGAGAGAGAGAGAGAGAGAGAGAGAGAGAGAGAGAGAGAGAGAGAGAGAGAGAGAGAGAGAGAGAGAGAGAGAGAGAGAGAGAGAGAGAGAGAGAGAGAGAGAGAGAGAGAGAGAGAGAGAGAGAGAGAGAGAGAGAGAGAGAGAGAGAGAGAGAGAGAGAGAGAGAGAGAGAGAGAGAGAGAGAGAGAGAGAGAGAGAGAGAGAGAGAGAGAGAGAGGGTGGGGCTAGGCGGGGGCAGGGGACTTTGAGTGGGGTGCTGTGGGCGGGGGGATGGGAAGGAGGGAGGAAGGGAGGGAGAGAGGGAGAGAGAGAGAGAGAGAGAGAGAGAGAGAGAGAGAGAGAGAGAGAGAGAGAGAGAGAGAGAGAGAGAGAGAGAGAGAGAGAGAGAGAGAGAGAGAGAGAGAGAGAGAGAGAGAGAGAGAGAGAGAGAGAGAGAGAGAGAGAGAGAGAGAGAGGAGAGAGAGGAGAGAGAGAGAGAGAGAGAGAGAGAGAGAGAGAGAGAGAGAGAGAGAGAGAGAGAGAGAGAGAGAGAAGAGAGAGAGAGAGAGAGGAAGAGAGAGAGAGATGATAGAGAGAGAGAGAGATGAGAGCAGAGACGAGAGAGAGACGAGAGAGAGAGAGAGAGAGAGAGAGAGAGAGGGTGGGGCTAGGCGGGGGCAGGGGACTTTGAGTGGGGTGCTTGGGGGCGGGGGGCTATGGGAAGGAGGGAGGAGGGAGGGAGGGAGGGAGGGAGGGGGAGAGCTGAGAGAGAGAGAGGTAGAGACCGAGAGAGGAGAGAGAGAGAGAGAAGAGAGGAAGAGGAGAGAGAGAGAGGTGGAGATGAGCAGAGAGAGGAGAGAGAGAGAGACGAGACGAGAGAGCCTGAGAGAGAGAGATGAGGAAAGATGAGAGAGAGAGAGAGAGGAGAGAGAGAGAGATAGAGGAGAGATGAGGAGAGAAGAGAGAGAGAGCAGCAGAGAGAGAGAGAGAGAGAGAGAGAGAGGGTGGGGCTAGGCGGGGCCAGGGGACTTTGAGTGGGGTGCTGTGGGCGTGGGGGCTATGGGAGGGAGGGAGGGAGGGGGAGAGAGAGAGAGAGAGAGAGAGAGAGAGAGAGAGAGAGAGAGAGAGAGAGAGAGAGAGAGAGAGAGAGAGAGAGAGAGAGAGAGAGAGAGAGAGAGAGAGAGAGAGATGAGAGAGAGAGAGAGAGAGAGAGAGAGAGAGAGAGAGAGAGAGAGAGAGAGAGAGAGAGAGAGAGAGAGAGAGAGAGAGAGAGAGAGAGAGAGAGAGAGAGAGAGAGATGAGAGAGAGAGAGATGAGAGAGAGAGAGAGAGAGAGAGAGAGAGAGAGAGAGAGCAAAATTGTGTCGGATGCACACTACAAACCCCCCACATCAAGTCTTTGCACCGTCTCGATGCAACTCCTCCTTTATTTGCTTATTAAATTAAGACTGCAAAGAGTGAATGAAATACGGTATGTACAGTGAATGAAGTTCTTCCATCTTGACTTAACTTTGGTAATTGTTCACCCTAGAGATATTGACCAGGGGTATCCTGTTACCCTCCAAATCTTCTAGATGCACTGCTTTGTGTGGTAATATATTTATCACGCTATATGGTCCTATCCTTTTGGGTGCCAATTTGGTTGAAACCGCTCGGATTGGATGCACCAAAACCAAGGATCCTTTCTGTACTTCGTTGGATCTAAGATACCTATTGTGTAATCTTTTGCGGCCTTCTTGTGTTACCTGAAGTTTTTGCATTGCTCCTCTGTATTCTAATAATGTCACCAGTCTCCTAATGGGAGGTTCAATTCCAATTGTTCTTGCTCCAATTTGTCAATGCCTCTTTTCCATATAGTAAGCGAAATGGAATCTCTCTAGTGGTTCCCCTCTATGTAGTTCTGAAAGCCCAAATTGCACTCATCAATGCTTGTGGCCAAAAGCTTTGATGATCAAAAGATAATTTGCGCAACAACCCAATCAAAATCTTATTGGAGCTTTGTGCTTGGCCATTCCCCCTTGGATAGTAGGCGCAAGTCTTTTTATGAAAGACCTTGTATCTTTCAAATATAAAGTGGAGCAATTGATTTACAAAATGTGTGCCCATATCACTAGTGATTTCCAGTGGGCAACCAAATCTTGAGAAAATACATTTATACAAAAACTTAGCTAGTGTTAAAGCTGTGTAGTCCACAGTAGTTTTAGCCTCTATCCATTTGGTTTCATAACATGTGGCCATCAAAATATACTTCTTACCCCTAGGTTGCCCAATTGGATTAATTGGTCTTATGAAATCAAGACCCCATCGTTCGAATGGGAGCCATCCTATAGATATGACTAATGGTTGGAAATTCAATCTGGTTGGCCTAGGAGCCAATCTTTGACAGATGTCACATTCTTTAGCAAACTTGATCACATCCCAGTAGATATGAGGCCACCATAGTCCTTTGTGGACTATTCTGTGAGCCAAATCCTCCCCCTTTAGATGCCCTTCATTGTGTGTTGTCTCAAGTAAAAGGTTTACCTCCTCTGTATAAACACACTTTCTCAAGATACCATCCTGAAAATATCTATATAAATTCCCATTTATAAGTGAGTACGCTTTGGTTTTAAGGAGTAATCTTCTCTTTTCTATAGGTGTTAAGTGTTCTCGAAGTTTTCGAGTAGTGAGAAAATGGAGAATTCCATCGTACCAATCAACCTAAGTTGCTACTAGGAAGAGATTGCTATCCACCAATTCATCATTAACACATGTTGCCTTCTCTCTCATTGCGGTCTTGCATACTTGATTTGCCATGTAGTGCTCTCTTCCTGGTTTAATATGAATATCAAAGTTGAATTCTTGAGACAGGAGTAACCATCACCAAACCCTTCGAGCCACTCTAGGCTTGTTTATCAAGTACTTCGAGGCCTGATGGTCGGATATGACTATAAAATGTACAAGGAGAAGGTAATGGTGAAACTTTTGAAGAGCAAATACAATAGCCAAACCTTCCCTTTCGATCGTACTGTAGTTCCTTTTTGCCTAGGTAAGTAGCTTGTTGGCATAGGAGATAGGTCTATCAGTCTTGTGTGATGATGTTTGAGCCAAAAACACACCAAAAGCATGAAGACTCACATCTTTATGCACTTGAAACTCCAATGACCAGTTAGGAACAATTAAAAGTGGAGCAGTACATAACCTCAATTTTAGTTCACAAAATGCTTTCTCAGCTTCAAGACTCCATAAGAAGGGGACATTGTTATTGGTAGGCCTTGACAAGGGCTTAGCTATTTCTAAATCCATTTGTATAAATCTTCTATGGTATCTTGCATGGCCCAAAAAACTTTGCACTTCCTTTGGGCTTTGTGGAATAGGCATGTAAAGGATAACAACAACCTTTGCAAGGTCAACCAATATCCCTTAAGCAGATACTATGTGACCAAGAAGAGTGCCCTTAGTGACCAAAAGTGACATTTAGCAGGATTTAACTTTAATCTTGTTCTGAGACATTGCTCAAAGATTTCCTTTAGATTTTCCAAATGATCATGGAAATCTGCTGCTCTATTATCTCTGCCTCAAAACACTGAAAAGTCATCCATGAAAATGCACTGAAAGGTTGTTAGCCACTTGCACAATATCAGATACATTGTTCTATTGAATGAAGCTGGTGCATTTTACAAGCCAAAATCCATACGGGTATAGACATAAGTGCCCCATGGAGTAACGAGGGCTGTTTTGTACCTATCATTACGATGGATCACTATCTGATTGTAGCCACTAAAACCATCTACGAAGCTATATAAAGTGTGTCTGGCTACTTCATCAAGCACTTGCTTTGTGAACGGCTGAGGGAATCCATCTTGAACACTTACCTTATTCAAGGCACGAAAATCAACACAGACTCTTATTTTCCCCCTATTTTACTTGGGTACAATAACCATAGAAGAAAGCCACCTGGAATGTTCTACTGGCACACTTATCCCTGCTTCTTATAGTTTTGTAATTTCCAAATTTACCGCCTCTGCATACTCTGGATTGAGTGGATATGGCCTACTTCCTGCAGGTGCGGCTCCCTCAACTAAGGGTATTCGGTGTAATCCAAGCTCCTCTGGTATCCGTGTTAGATCTTTGTAGGACCATGCGAAGACAATTGTATAAGAAAAAAGTAAAGAAGTTACCTTCTGCAGTAAAAGGGAATAATGCCATAGCCAAGAGGCCAAGTGGACTACTTGAGGGTTCTCTTCATCTCCTAGATTTACTTCTTGAACAAGTGTTTCAGGACTGGTCTTACTTGAGATATCATCCCCACTCTATGGAGGAGTGGAATATAGCTTATACTCTGCAATATGTTCTCTAGTCCACCCTTGAGGTATATCCAAAAAGGGAAGATCTTCTCTGCATTCAGGCTCATAACTTTCCTTCCCTGATACTTATATATTTGATGCACCTTCAAAGTTTGTATTCTAGTGCAAACTCTCATTCTCTAACTTCTTGTGAACTTCATGGCCTTTTTCTGCAACTCCTTCATCTGCAACTTCTTCCTCTATTTCATTGATTTCCACTCTGCAAAATTCTGTACTTTCCATCATCCAATTCAATAATGTATCTTCTTCTTGGGGTAAAGAGGGCATTACCTGAGTGTCCATAGAATACCGAGTAGCTTTCCCTGAGTCGAATCCTTGTTCCAAATGTAGTTGCAGTTGGCTATTGGTATTTGTTGAAATCCACAATTTGTTTTTCCCTCAATCTTGCAAAGCTTTTGCTTGCCTTAGCCAAGGCCTTCTTAAGAGTAAAGGGTAAGAAGTCTCTTGTGGAAGTGCAATAACAACAAAATCTAGAACAAAGTGATAACCCAGTACTATCATCAATACCTTTCTAATAATGCGAAGTGGCGCAACCCGATGTTGATCTGCCAGTGTAACTGTGAATGGTGCCATCCTGATGGGGTTCAAATTCAGAATCTTCATAGTGAAATCTAGCATCAAATTGATGCTAGAGCCTCCATCTATGATCACACGTGTGAGAGCTTCATCCTTTATAAAAGCAAATAACCTTGAGCTTTGGTAGTCTGCCAGGGGTGCAGGAGGAAAATCAACCATGAAACCATCTATGCTAGGTGGGTGGCTCAAGTGAGCAGAGTGTATAATCTTTAATAAGTCACTCCTTATTTTTGGATCCATCTTTATGAGTTCATAGAGACTAACCTTATGATGAATACATTTCAAGATTTGCTCAATGTTTACCACATGTGTGTCTTCTTACAGACTTGTTGATTGATCCCTTACTGAAATAGCCATCCTTTCATACGTTCCTTCAATATCTGCTTGGCCCTTCCACCCAGCCTTCTTTTCCTCCTCTCTATCATGGAGTCCTTGTTGTTCCTCTCTACAGGTTGCTACCACTTGTCTCACTCTAGTCATCATGGCCATTGAAGAAGATGAAACAACATAAGACTGAGTGGTCATACCTTCTACTGGTGGGGAGACTGCAATCATGTGAATTGGAGCAGGGTGGCTTCTTGGACAATCTTTGGTATAGTGATCCTTAGCCTCTGGACAATGCTGATAAGGAGGTTTATCTTCTGGAAGTGAACACCTATTTTTCATATGGCCATACTCACCACAACAATAACACATCAACGGCCTATTATATCGAGGCTTCGTTGGATGATTCTTCTCTCTATTAGGTGCATTTGAAGTACTAGCATAATATGAATCCAGAGCTTGAGGGCTACCTCATTGTTGTGTACCCTTGAGGTAGTAACAATCTCTAGCTTCATGGCCATCCTTTCCACAAAATTGACAACTTACCTTGTTAGGGCAATTAGTATTGGAATGTCCACTGTTGTTACATATTGTACACCAAATATGCCTTCTTATATCCTGAGTGGTCCGCAAATCTTCTAATTCGTGACGAAGTTGGGCTACTTCATCATCAGTGCAACGCGACCGCCGTGGAAAGACCTTCTCTTCTTGGTGATTTTGCTGCATTCTCAATGCCTCGAGTTCTTTCCTCAGTTGCCCAATAGGGTCTAGTTCTATTGCATAATTTGGTTGTGTATCCCCTTCAAAATATTGCCTAGCTTCTTCAATGGATGATTCCACTGCAACAAAATCATTAAGGGTTGCATCCAATCTAAGAAACTCACATAGCTTCTGATGAGATGACCTAGGCAAAGCTTTTTCTATCCATTTTTTAACCAAGAAATCACCTAGAGCATTTGGCAAACGTGCAACAAGTGCTTTTGTCCTAGTATGAAGTTCGTAAAAGGATTCACCTTATGTTAGCCCTAGGTTCTCTAGATGAACTAGAGCTCATTCTGAGGAGTCACTTGGTCCAAATGTCTGTGAGAACGCCGTCTTCAGAGCCTCCCATGTCGCAAAATGGCCATCTGCATATTGATTGTACCATTTGTCAACAACGCCTTCCAACGTGGATGGGAAGAGTACCAACATTGCATCCACTCTATTTTGCAGACCACGTCCACCACATAGGGAGATGAATCTTCTCACATGATCATCAACATCCTCATAAGCTTGTCCCTTAAAGTTAGGGAACTTGATATCGAGTCTAGTGAGTAAGTGAGAGGATACCTCCATTGGCACTTGTGTTTCCTCTGACGTATCTAAGAAGTCTAATGTTATCCTATGCTCTTCCGTTGACAGTGGCATTGCACCCAAATCAATAGATAAATTCAAGGAGGGTAGGGGGATCTAGGTTTACTATTCGAAGGTAAAGATGAGTTTTTAAGGCTCCTCTGTAAACAAAGAGGCTCCTTACCTGCTCAAGTATGGGTCATGCATCTAGTTGCAAGATGCAATAGGTAGAAAATAATGGAAAAGGACTATTTACTATGCTAAGGGCCTCTCAGCGAGATGCAAGTGTCCCATTGGGCATGCCAAACTGTAGAGGAGGCACTGGGGTACCTACTTTTAGCAAAAGGAGACAATATGCACTTCTTGTACTTTGCCTACTCAAGGGAGGTTCTTCTTAGGGAAGTATACCCTTTAACATTACTGTGAGCAAGCAGAAAGAAATAGTTGCACAATATGGTAAATACTTAGAGAGAAGATTAATGAGAAATGACAATAGTGGAAGACTAAACCACTCCTTAGT
>CM035431.1:131139463-131149463 GCA_020310875.1 Ceratopteris richardii | reverse complement strand
TTCAATTTATAAAAGTTAAAAGGTTTTTAGAAAGAGTTCTTTGAGCCTGAGCATTGTGGATAATTGATTTTGACTCGGACCTTTGAGTAAAGAAGTGGTGGAGAACCAAGTCACAAAAGTATGTTGTGAATTGATTGTTAAAAGAGAGCTTGTAAAAGAAATACACCTTTCTAAATAGTGGTTCTTAATAAAAGTCATTTATATAAATATTGGTTTAGATTTCAAGGGTTTGATTCCTTGATAGCTATACATGCACGTGTTAGTTTGGGAGGAGAGTAATCTTTTGAGCACATTGTCTTGTAAGAAATGGAGTTGGGATTAATTAGGAAATTCATTTGCTTACCGTAAATTCATCGAGAGTCATACATGGCATAACAAATTTTTTATTATTGGCTCCAAGCTAACTTTCTGTTCTAATTTGGAACATGGTGTGATGTTTTTCTATATTTTTTGTTGCTCTTTAGTATTTTTCCACAATAATTGAAGTACTCTTGTTATGAGTTTGTGAATTAAATACATGCAAATTGATAGTTGTTTTAAATTTCAACTCAAGACGGATTAAACCTGGTATATGGTTCCTTCAGAAGAAAATGGTCAAGAAACTATGTAAACCTAGATAGGATACAAATTCTAAGGTCTAAAATAATCATTATCCACATACATTTGATGGATGTGGGTACAATGGAATGGGACACTACCTCGAAAGATTTAGACTCAAATGTACGGGACATTTGATGTAGATAATGGATTTTTTTTACTATACAAGTTTTTCATAAATCCTAGTATTGTGAAATAGTATTGTCCTAAATCGAAAACAAGAATACCTTCCGAAGTTTATTTCCCAATACCAAGATTTAGTCGAATTACAAAGATTCAAGTGTGAAAACTCTTTACCTAGGAGATACTAAAGTGTATTCAATATAGAAAAGCGAATTCAACTTGAAACATTATCGTTGACTCATTTGATTGGTGTATCAATTTGCATTTTCTCTTACCGACAATGTACACGTGGATAACGTAACATATATTGTTTTTATAATGTAGGCATTAAATGGCAATGAGCGGTGGTGGACTTTTCCTTGGAAGTGTAGTTCTATGAAAATTCTTTAGTATATGTCAGTTATATACGATATATTTTACTATATGAAGTGTAACAACTACCCAAGGATATTGGTATTCTCATTGAACGATTATTTCTTTTGTCTATTTACTCATGCCAATACTATCATTTTCACGAGAAGATCTACTGTATCATCCATGATTGAAGTACATGGAAATTCAATATCAGTTCTTTGTGGCAGAATTGATCTAAGCTATAATAAAGTCGAGACAAATAAATAATAGACAAAAAGTATAAGAAATACTCTTTTCTTCACAAAAGCATTAGAAATTAGAAATGTATAGATATTTTTCTAGAGCTCCTTAGTGTATTGTACGTATTCAGTTCTTTCATATCAAGGCACATTCGAAGCTTGATTGTGAGTATTGATGTTTCGTCACACTTGTTTATATCATTGAAACAAAAAATAAAGTGCTCATCTAAAAATAGATTATGCGTGACGAAAAGAATCATTCACACGCACCTTACTCACTAGTAGTTTAAGGGCTACTTGATTGAAGGCTTTTCTCAGTTCTTTTTTCGTGTTCTTTGATTAACCTCCTTGTGTTGCTTGTGTGTGTTCCTTTTTGAACCGTTTGTCGTTCAGTACTCGTGGACATCTTTGAAGATCATGTACACGCACGGAATCTCAATGACGTTATAGAATGATTTATAATGTCAAGGCAAACTCAGATGAAATCACGCTGCATATTCGTCTATTTCTTAGAATGCTTCTCTGACAAAAAAAATCAGAAAGCAAAGATTCTGAGATCTGAAAAGAAGAAGCATGTGGTTAAGCACGACTTTACTGTTGCCTTTTCTCATTTCCGTGTCCAGAGAAATGCCTCCCGGATGCGGAAAGAACAACCCAGTCAGTAGACTACGAATGGCTGATATGCAAATGTTTACAAAGAACGTTCGACAAACTGTAGGAGAACGTCTCTGATGGTGTTACTATAAGAAGGTTCCATGATTGGCCATCGGAGGTAAGGAAATATCTCTGTGAGGTTAATTGATCTGCGTACTTCTTGGTCTCAGTAGGTTAATTATAGTTCTTCTGATCAGCGCTTCCCTCTGTGCGGTCGAGTTCAGCTGCAAAGTGAAGAATGACTCCAGTCTCCAGCGAGGAGGTTGTAATGATGCCGGTTGGGAACGATATCACCATCAGAGTAGATGTGGGCTCGACTGTCGAACTTCCTCCGGAATATCAAAACTGGTACTTTAAGAATCCAAGAACAGGTCACAAGGAGAGTCGAGTGAAGCTTAACGACCACGGCACCTATGTGTGCACGGATGGCGCCGACAAAGGTACGATCGACCTATACGATTGCGTCAGTATTCTCGGCATCCTTTAACAATTTTGTCAATATTGTTAGGATCTTTACTTCTATTTAAGATCTTCATTTGCACCTAAGAACGCATATCCACACCTCATGCATTTTCTTCATCTCTATCCTTGCCGATCGTAAATCATCGTGGTAGTCTCCACAAAGACCTATTTCGCTTGTATTGCACTATCAATCTCAGTTTGGGAGTAATAGAACTACTTCATAGCTAGTTTTGCATTTGCTAGAGTGCTCTGTCTGTCTTCGCTCTCTATCTCTCTCAATAACGACGCATGTCTTCAAATGACTATGAGATGAGCGGTGGAACTGTAGCAAGGAATGTCTTTTCGAATTTAAGATACAAGGAATATTGAAGATACAATGTCTTCACTTAAAACTTGGCAATCATGCATGCAATGTTCGGGAAGCTTTGCTTGGATTATGTGTAAAGCGGATGCAGCCATATTTTTTATTTGAACCAAGAGGTCATAGCTCCCTCTATGTGACAACAGGAATATATTTAAGATTACGTATTGAACTTAATTATGCAACTCCTTAAGTATGAAGACAAGATATGTGTATAATCTAACAAAGTTCAGTTATTAAGAGAGATCTAAAATTAGTTTTGGTAGATTCTTAAATTTTCAAACATGTTTCATCTATGCGTTCACCTTCCTACATCAAACTATAATGTAACAAGACCTATAGTAGTATGAGTCAACTTTGTGTTAAGCAAACTATAGGACTCTAGCCTCCACGCTAGAGACTATGACTTCCCACTCTCGAATCAGGTCAATAATATATCATCCTTAGCCAACTTCGTGTTAAGAGAACTAAAAGACCTAAGCCTCCACGCTAGAGGCTAGGACTTCCCACTCTCCACCTAACCTACCATTATATAGTTTTTTGTGATTAACTACGATCTCTAGAGGAGTTAGAGTCCATATTTGCATATCCAATCTCTAACATTGCATTCGGAGTTTCCACTACAGTCCACTAGTGGTAGGTGTACTTCCTTCTTAAGGTTTCTCTCAACTTACGTTTAGTCTTATTGAGTTGAGTGAATCTTCGAGAAGAATTTAGAGATTCTTTGAGAAACATAATCCCCTCATGCTCCTCATGGGGATGGGGCCCAAGACATCCTCCTTCCCATCCAATGTACTTAACCAATAGGCTATGCTTATATATTGTCTAAGACTCCAAAAGTACCTAATTTTATCATTAGTTTGAGCCTTTTCAAGTGAGTTCATAACATTTTCCCAGCCTTGAAGGTAAACTATAATCTAGGAAAAGGGGGTCCCAATCATCTAGGGATAATTTTCAAGATCATATATACACACAATATACATCACAATGTGTAAACTATCATATTTTTTAAAACCCTTGTAGACACATGGCTTAGCAAGCCCCGTGGTTGCTTGCGGAATGTTTGTAGACTTTGAGTAGTCATATCTACTAAACAAATTGATTTAATAAGGAGCTAGATAGCTCTCGGATTTGAGTAGCGACCTCTTATCATTTTATATCCATTTCTTCTTATGTTCTAGTTTCTAAATAGCTATGATTATCTTCTTAATCTCATTTGAATCTCATATCCAAAATCTGCATATTCTAAGGGAATTTGATGGAGGAATGAACAATGGTCTTTGTGTGCATGCCTTGTGAAGGTAGCAAATAGTCTATCTTGTGAAGGTATCAAATAGTCTATCTTCAAGGCATTGGTTCTCAATGTAGGCATAAGCATTTTGAGTGTTATCAAGGTCTCATAGTTCACTTTTTGTGCAAAATATCTTGGGTTGAGACCTCAAGACTTCATAAAATCATATCTTTGTGGGAATGGAGGTATTTGGGATTACGTGTGTGAGGCCATCTATGCTCCAAGGCTACAAAGGGAAGGTGTACATTCTTTCATTTGTGGTATCACAATATTTTCTGCATAAAAAGACATTGAAGGACAACCAAACAAAGCCATTGAAGGACTTGAAAAATTAAAAAAAGTGATTCAAGACCAAGAGCATGCAGTGACCTCAAGGGAAGTCTCCTAGTGAATAAGGAAAGCATGTACTCCATTTGTTTTGTTATTTCTGAAGTACATAGGTAAAAGTTTTGAGATTTTTTAGTCTTCTTTTATCAAAGGGATCTATGAGAGTACGTCTACAATACATCATATTAGAGAGTAGCACTTATATCGAGAAATAAGACAAACACAATGATCAAATTGGAGGTTTAGAATGTTTAGCTTCCTAATTTTGTGGGAACTCATTAGTGGCATAGTTTCTAGCCCTAGATTTGGTGACATTCCAACTCCTAATGAGTTATGGAACTTTGGAGAGTGGAATGAGAGAGATAGAGAAAGTATCTTCATCTTATCCTAGAACATTAACAATACCATGGTAGGGCATATACAAGGTCTAAATACTTCCATGAAGGTATGGAAAACCCTAGAGAGACTTTACTCCACTTCAACCAAAGATAGGAAGATTTGATTGAGAAATCAACTCAATGCCTTGAGAAAGAAAACTAGTAGGAATATAAATGGTTTTATTCTAAAGATCAAAGAAGTTTCTTATGCATTGGGATCCATAGTTTATCACATAGATGATGATGACCTAGTTGCATACACCTTGAGCAGGTGAATGAATGATGAGAATGAAAATTCTTTACAACCTTTATGCATGTGGCCGATGCTCTTCCCAAACTTGATGTATTAGTAGCCTTGATGGTCACTCACAGGATAAACTTTGGAGGCTCAAAGGAAAAGGGAAAAATTGCCCAAGTATTCTATGCACATAAAGGTAGAAGCAGATGAAGGAGTTAAGCGAGAGGAAGGCAAGGGAGAGAACCAAATGGTTATTTTGATGAAGCACAAGGGAGAAAAATCTCTTCACCAAGAGAAAGAGGCTAGTTTCAAAGGAAGAGGATGAACATACACCTCGAATAGAGACAATCAAAACTTAGAATGTTGCTTCATGTGTGGCAAGTATAGCTACTATACAAGGGATTTTTATTGTGTATGAAACTTTGCTGCCTTCTTTTAAAGGTAAAAGATCAAGTGTTAGTCCAAATTAAGCTATTTCTCAACCTCTACGGGTTTCACATCATGATATGGATGATTTCCATTTCTAATGTTGAGTTACATGATGAACTTTTTAATAAGAGGCGTGACATAGAAAAGGCTAGAACTATGCCTCAATAATTGGTGTAGACTTTGAGAGAGAGAAAGTTAGATGCACCTTTGACATATTGTACCTATTGAAGCTCATAATGCTTCCTCTGCATCAAACTGCTATGCAATGGCCAATCATTTCTAAAATCATGAGCTTATACAAATAGAGGTTTTCACACTAATCCCCTCTAATAGTAAGGAATCTTCTAGCTATCCCAACCATTTTAAGATAAAGCAGAGGTCAAAAATTTCATGAAGAAGGGAACCAAAGTGTTTGGATTCCAATGCAATATTTAATTGAAGGAAAGAAAGTTTTGCAGTTGAAGTCACTAGAACATGATCAAACCAAATCTGTTCAAAAAGAGGAAGCATAAAATTCTCAAAATTAGTATTCAAAATGTTTTTCTCATGATTTCACCTACTTAGGACTAGATAATGCATACCTGATAGGGACATCCAAAACTGAGGAGGCAGCTAGCGAGGGAGTAATGACTCTAAGAGAAACTGAGGAGTAATCCAAAATTGAGGAGGCAACTAGCAAGGAGGCAGCTAGCGAGGGAGTAATAAGAAATGAAATAGAAAGGTTTTTGGAGAGTAATGACACTAAAAGAAAGTGAAAAGTAGTTAAGATGTGTTTTCGTTTTAGAATTCCATAGTGATATTTCCTTTTTCTAGAAGAAAAAAGTAAGTTTTAGCTCATTATATATTGATGAAGTAACATAATATTGGTTAAATTGGAAGAGTCCAAACCTTAAAGAAGATATTTCTTGACACCTTCTTTAGTCATTCATAGAAGATATTAATCTGACATCAGTTGAGCTTTAGAATTTGCTACCTATTCACTTTGATCTTCACATCACTGTTACATCTATGTTTTGTCTTTATTAAGCTTTTGATGATGTACACTAATTGTGATCTTACACACTATGGATTCTAATGCATGTGTATCATATATATTTTAGTAGCATTCAAGCTAGATTGTAGAATAATACTCATACACTAGAGGCCTATGTTCCTTAGGGTAGCACTTCATATACCAAGGAGAAATAAGAAAATGATTTAGAATATACTCCTTTCTCACCATTCTTCTTGATTGGGCTTCATACATGATCAAAATATAGGATTTTCCACAAAGCCACGAGGACAATTAAAATAACAATAAAATATAATGAAAATAGGATTTTGTGCAAAGCCAATATATTTGAGATTTTTCAGAGAGATCCACTAAACAGTGCTTCCAATTTGAAATGAGCAATGAGAAACAGGACTTCCTCAAGTGTCTAGATAAGAAAACATGAAGTTTATATATATCAATAACTGATATGGTTTACACGAAAAGATGAACGATATCCATGTACTTTCATTTCCCTCTATTTTCAAAGTATTCATAAAAGGAGGAGACTAATGTGGTGGTAATATGCTATTAGATGACCTAATCATGAAGTATATTATATGCCACATGAAGCGGTTGTAGAACTAGAGTATAAAACATGAACTCCTATAGTGGGTAGATAAGAAAAACATGAAGTTAATACATATGAAGAACTCAATTGTTTGCATGAAAAGATGAACGATATCTATGTGGATATGTTAATCATAAAAGTCATCCACATTGAAATGAGGGCCCTATGCATTTCTATAAATGAACTGAAAGGGAAGATGGAGAATATAGTAACTATGCTCTCTCCAACCCACCCCTTCCCGATCAGCCGAGTTCCTTGCCGATTTGACCAAGGAACCCAATGATGAGTAAAGGAACGCAACAATGAGTCAAGTACCCGATTCTTCTTTACTCATGCAAAGCAATTTATCACTTAAAAATGGATCTAATGATGTGCCCACAAATTGTCAGGTTACTTCCCTAAGGTCTAGAATTCTCTTCTTAGTTGAATACGTAAGACTTTTTAGGGGATGAGAAATATAGAAATAAATATGTAATCTTGATCTTTTTGGAGAATATGCAGTTCTTAGAGAGTAGCTTGTTCCTTTGGAAAAATGCCGACAAGTGGTGGATGAGCTTAAAGGAATCCAGAGAATTCCTAAGATTTGGAATCAATTTGAGGAACTCTTCTGAAAATAGTTCTGACGAGAGAATAAGGACGAACTCAACTAGGCAAAGTGGGAAAAGGTCCTTCAATGAGGATGTCCCCATTAGTTGTATATTTCTCATTATCCAAAATATTTATGAAACTTTAGAATTCAGATGACTTGCATCAGGCCAAAGGCATTACCTATGGCCACAGTAAGAAAATTAAACATGAAATCACGAGGAATGACCCTTATGATTTTGGAAGATGCCATAAAGTTAGAACAAATCTATGAATATCATGCTAAAACTAGGTAACAACAAATTCATCTTATTTTGGAGAATAAAATCTTTAAAAGAAATGGAAAAAATTATGCACTTTCAAGATTGAAGACTTCAAGAATCCTCAATTTTCATGCCCAATACATTATGTTGAAGTTTTATAGAAAGAAAAACTTTGAATATTTCATTTAAGTTATTAAGCTTAGGACATTTAAGTAAAATTTTGTACTCCATAGATACATGGGAAAGCCACCCGTGAGCTAAAAAGAAGGAAAACTTAGAAGTTCACCTTGTACAAACTTTAGACATTGAAAGTAGTAAACTTTGGAAAATTCTCGAAGTCCTACTTGAAGATTGCATGCATTAGTGCTTTTTTCTTGGTTATATGTGGGTCCAAAATTACTTCGGATTGCACGACTTAGTGAAACTCCATGCTTTTATATGAGGTGAAATTGCCAAAGTCATGATGGATGACTTGGACACCAATAACGTTCTGAACTACTCACTGATGAAGAGATTTAAGTTACCTCTGTTGTCGGGGGTTCGTCAAAGGAGGGTACAAGTAGGCGTGCTTTATTTATATGCTTGTAAATTAAACGTTAGGGAGCTTCCACATTCAAGCAGGAACATTTTTCGCATACCTGTTCATGTATAAGGTCATAGTCCTTATATTTTCAAGGGTTTACCATTCAAAATTTGTTTTTACATGATTCTTGCTAAATTCAGGTGAGCTGTCTAAGCCGCAACAATCTCGAGATGAACTTGACAAGTGTTCTGTGTAATTGAGTCAAAGGATCGATGGTAGGATCTTATCTCATATTCTAGGGAGATGAGAGTCAAGTGTGTTACGTGGTAAGGAGAGAAGAAGGAAAAAAAAATCTAGGGATAGGGAGTCGATTTTATAAGGAGAGAGTAAGTTTTTGTTGTTTCTAGGACGAACTACGATAACAGATTGGTAACAGTTTATGAGGAGAACAGCTCGGTAAACAAAATAATGGGGGTGGGGGGGGGGGGGGCAACAGAAGGAGAAAGATAAACAATGGTAGGAAAATGAGAGACGGAACATGCAGCATGAGACAGGTGAAAGGAAATGCCAAGCTGTTTGCTGTTCCTTAAAACTATGTACCAAATTATTATGTTACTAACATAACAGGAACATTGCTCATTATGCAATGGGGAAAAGGAAAAACTTTAGAACAAGACAATCTCAGAAACTTTGAACTAACCGTGTGGGAGTCAATCGTTTCCAAGAATAATCCTAATGCCTTTAATTGAAAAAGTTCTAGTGCAGCTAAAGCTATAAGGATGAACTTTTCTTTGCCATCATTCCTCTTTATTCATTCCCTACGTTTTCTCATTCTATTCCCTCCTCTATGAGGATCCTTTGAAAATGCCTCTGGCAACATGCTCCTATAATTATTCATTCGTACTGATCTTACAACTTCGAAACCGAAAGGAGTTCCTTTGTCGTTAAATATATAAATTACAGTAGAACCCCACCATCTAGATCATAGCATCATCATGACAAATTTCAACTATAAACGCATCTGAGATTCTAGCTATTCACACTTCGATAAGATGAGTACATAGCCCTCCTTTATAGGTGAACAAACAGCAACAAAGGCATTTGATTAGCGAAATCGTCGGACAGTTAAACAATGCAAATCTAAAACAAAATTCTAGCAGTTTATTTAAAGCATTCATTTTTGGTTTCTCATGATTACTTCCTTTAATCAACAGATTTTTACATCACAAAATGCCAAGACAACCAATGCAAAGTTCAGATGATGGTATGAGAAGCTTATAGAAAGTAATACATCAGTTTTATACCAGAAATCTTGACAAGAGAAAACTTATGTACGCGATATCGCAGAAAGATGCATACTTCAGCTTCCATGGCATAACTATAAGCTACTTACAAAAATAAATGCTCTCAATATGTTGTGTAGCCTTTAAGCTCGACCATCAGTGCTAGCAACAGTATTATCAAACCATAGCACGCAATTTGCCGTTTCTCATATGGCTAACGCTTTAAGTTAAGTCAGTGTTGACACCATAAGTATGGCATTTATCTTCAGGAAAGACTCTTGCCAATGTAGAGA
>CM035431.1:131044502-131129463 GCA_020310875.1 Ceratopteris richardii | reverse complement strand
TCTTCAATAGATTTAGAAGATACCTTTCTTGTGATACATATATGCCATGATCTGTATAAGTGACTTCCATTCCAAGAAAGTATGAACTTTCCTAGATCACTGATCTTGAATTCTTTTTCAAGTAACCTTTTTACCTCCTTGATTCCTTCATCTGAAGTACCTCTGATTATAATGTCATCTACATAAATACAAATGTAGATTGTACCTTCCTTTAATCTTTTGATAAGTAGACTTCGATCTGCTTTTGAACTTTGATATCCAAGTTCATTCAGATACTTCACCAGCCTGTAGTTCCATGCTCTTCGAGCTTGCTTCAATCCATAGAGTGCTCTTCTCAACCTGCAAACAAAATTTGGATACCTAGAATCTATAAACCCTTGAGGTTTTTCCATGTATACCTCATTTGATATGTATCCATTCAAGAATGCATTCTTTATATCCAATGACTTAGGGTCCATCCTTTTGAAGCTTGCAATAGCAATGATTGTCCTTATAGTGACATCTTAGCTATAGGATTGAATGTCTCATCATAATCTATGCCATAGGTTTGGGCAAAGCCTTTCACCACCAGTCTAGCTTTGTATCTGGCTATACTTCCATCTGCAAGCTTCTTCACTTTATAAACCCATTTATTTCCAATTACTTCCTTACCATTTGGTTTAGAACAAGTTCCCATGAATGAGGTCTAGTAATCCATCATGTTTGAATCCTTTCTTCTGAAATGGTAACCTGTGTGCTTTACCCATTTGACATGCTTCACATTTATAAACCATATGTTGATTCTGCACGTTGGTAATCCTAATAGTGACTCATTAGCAACCATAGCTTTAATTCCTCTTTCATTGAAGTGACCTAATCTCTTATGCCAAAGATCAAGTTCTGTAATCTGTCCTTCACCATGTGTGAGCAAAGCTTGACCAATGTTTCCTTGAACTCTTAAAGTAAACATTCTACCTTCTTTCTTACCACAAACAATCTGATTATATCCATTCTCTGGATCTTCAACAAATACTCCTTCTTTGTAAACCTGACTTGAAAAACGTTCTTCAACTATTTGTCCCACACTAATCAATGTTTTTAGGTATTGTAGGAACATACAAAACATTGGTTAGAAAATCCTGCTCCACTCTTGCATTTCACTTTTCCAATTGAATTTACACTATGTCTTGTATTATCACCTGTTTGAACACTATGACTAGAAATGCCTTTTTCCAATCTGACAAACAATTCTATGTTTCCTAACAATTATTAGAACATCCAGAGTCAATGTAAAATACCTTTAGATCTTCTCTATCTGATGTGCTGGTGAGTTCATCATCAATGATGTATGACCTTCATCGGTGTATCATTTGCATAATTGTAGTAGGTGGTGTTGTAGGATGATTATGTCCCAACTTCTTCCTCCACCTCTAGCATAGCCTCCTCTTTGACTTTGTCTACCTCTTTGAAAATTACTTTGATATCTTCCACCTCGACCTCTGCTATTATTGTTTTGATTCTCGTTTGATCCTTGTTGGTTATGCCAACAGTCATGAGCCAAATGACTACTCAATCCACAGATCCAGCAAACCTTCTTGTTGTTATTCTGATTACCTCTTCCTCTTCCATTGCAGAACTTTGTCCTTTATCTTCATCTCCCTTCAATTCTTGCTCATGTGCGAGCATCAAACTAAGTAATTGATTCAAATGTGGAACATAATGATTCAAAGAAAGTTCTTATGACAAGACAAAAGGTTTCCACCTTTAATCTCCTCACAAACCTGCAAGTAGTTGAGCAATCAGTCTGTGATCCTGAATATCATCATCTATGGATCCAAGACTATCTGCTAGATCCTTCATCTTAGTGACATAATCACTAATACTTTGACTTGGCTTCTTCTTGAATGTTGTAAACTATGACCATAGACTTGCTTTCCATGCTTTAGTAGTGCTTTGGAAATGATACTCCAATGTATTCCATATATCTTCAGATGATTCCAATCCTCTGATGTGTGGTAGCAAATGATGAGAGATTGTATTGTAGATGTAGGCTTTTGCACTTGCATCCTTCTTCTGCCAATGCTTTAAAGCATCTAGTTCTTCTTTCTTTGGTCGGATTTCATCTTCAAATATTGGCTTCTCTTCTTCACCTGTTACATATATCATGAGATCCTTACTCATAAGTAAGGCTTCCATTCTCATTGCCCATGTGAGGTAATTTTCTCTGTTGAGTTTGTCAATGGAGATATGATTTGCTATACTCCTTTCCTTCTGCTACAACCTCTGAGCTTAATGGATAAAGAATAATACCTTTTGGAGTTCTTTGTGTATGAAGATACTTTTTAAGTAACCTTTTGATGCCTTGTGTCTTCAAATGCTTCAGCTTTCAAAACTTTAATGGAAAACTTTTCAAAACTTCTCTTACCTTTGCCGCCTTCTCCTCTTTAGGACCTTTTTGGCTCTGATACCACTTGATGTGTGAAACATCACAAGAAATAAAATACTAGACAACCTCTATGGTCACCATTAACTCATTGCCACTCCAAACTTTGAGAAGTGATAGCCAAAACCAAGAACTTTACTTCTTCAAAAATTTCTAGTCACTAAAATGACATACCTTCAGTATTTTGCTGATATCTCTTAGCTCAAATATTTTTTCTCCAAGATGTTTTGACGGATGAAAATAGAAGGGAAGAGCTTTCCAACAAGCTATGATATGCTTGACAGGGATCTCTAGAACTCAAGTTATGACCTTCACAAGATGACCCTATATGACTTCCAAAAAAGGAATTTTAGGCTGGTTTAGTAATCCTCAGTGTCTAAAAATGAAAATTCGATGCCTAGCATCAACTTGCAACCAAAAGTCAATGCCACGCATCGACTTTTAGCTTTTTCATCCACTTGTTCATTTTTGAAATAGGCGCGTGTAACCAAAGATATGAATGGAGCACTTTTATGCTAGAAGTAGATACCAGGCATCGACTTTATGCTGAAACTCGATGCCAGGCATCGAGTTGCTCCACAAACATCATCTTTTCAAGAAGATTTAGCAGGAGTTAGAACTTTGAAAATAAAACACACACTTATTAGCATAAACTTGATGCCAGGCTTTGAGTTGCTTGGAAAACTTGAAGTTTTGAAATCAGTTCACAGTAGACAAGCATGGAGATGATGGAGAGAGTCTCATACACAGAACTTTAACTATTTCTTCTCATAACTATGAAAAACTCAGAAGTTTTACAGATGCTTTCTCACTCAGAAAAGCCCGACTATACTGAGTCATACAAAATGAACTCCTTCTCACATTCTATCACTCTCTTCCACTTCTTCTCTCTCATGGTGTGAGTTGATACAAACTAACTTATATAGATTTTCTTATTCTCGTGATTTTTAAAAATCTTCTAGAACTAAAGTGAACTAACTTTACAAATATAATACACTTGTGAATTTGTCCCTTCACATAGGCATGTGGTTTTCTTCTAAAGCTTTGACCTTCAAATATATGTCCAATTAGTGATTGTTTCTCCAACAACATGCATCCTCTTATGTTAACATTTTCTTTCCTAAATCCTCTTTATTGTCTTTGATGAACAAGTCCACGTTTTTATCCAATTTCAACCGTGCTTGATCTGAGACCTTTATTGCTATTAGTTCAATTACACATAATTAATACTTTTACAATTTGCTTGAAAAGAGGATAGTATTTCACCGATACCTATCTTTCTTTTGTCGTTGTGAAAAGAGAAAATATATTATTAATATGAGCTGTTTTAGATCCGTGCTGCAAAAATATAAAAATGATATGTAAAGAGGCACAAAGAGTGGCACATAGAGAGAGAGAGAGAGAGCGAGAGAATGACTCACATTTATGTGGGCATTTCATCTCATTTATTTATAACTTTATTTACAATGCTTTGTTGATTTAATTTATATAATATCATTCATTTTACTCGTTCTAACAAAGCTATGAGGCTCACAGAGAATGCTTGAGGATCTAACGCGCTTGTGCAAGATGCACCCAAAGAACAAGAATACCAAGCCTTCGGGAGTTTGTCCACTCTGGCCCAGAGCAAATACATATGAGGTATCACATTTAAAAATATATCGCACTTCACTAGCTGTAGCTCTCCACTCGTATATTGCTATCGCAAATACATTGATGCTCTCTAACATCCAATAGCTTTACCCAACAAAGCATGCTTCTAGTTTATTTATCCCTATAACAACATAACTCTCTGAAGGGCATGCCAAATCGATATTGATTTGGGGCACAAATAGAAGAGGTTTTCTGAGTGTTCCATGCAGGAAAGCCCTTCTCTAACACATAGCTAGAGAGCAGTAGGAGGCAAAGGCCCTGCTCGAAGCCTTAGTCATTTCTCTTTGGACCGAGGGGAGAGAAAAATGATTCAATTGGCATGAAACCAAGTGGCTTTTATGACACTGATGATCCACTTGAAGGTAATCACAATCCGGTAGTGATCAGAGATGACCACTCCACACTGTCAGAGAGGGAAGGGAGCCCCAACTATTGACAATATTTAGTGAGAGATGGCTCCAATTGAGTCTCGCTTTTTGCAAGTCAACACAAACTTGAGTTTTGAACAAGAGAAACCAACAACATCCTTGATCTCCACCAATTCCACGTGTAACTTCACTTGGTTCGGAAATTCCTTCTACTACCCATCAATCAATCATCCCATCCTCTTCCATCTATCAAAAAGGGACTCCACCGTATTAAAGTCCCCACAAAGAATCTCGTTGAGGGGTAGAGATTCCAAGGACCGCCAAGAGGAAGTTCTTTCCCAAACGTTATTAGGAGCATACAAGGAGATGATGGCCAACTATTAGGGACCCCAAAAAGAAGCACCAACCCATCGATGGTTCTAGTCAGCAAGGGAATCCACAATTCTAGGTTCCCAACTTATACTAATGTCGATAGTCATGCCACCATTTCCCCTTGGGTGTATTGTGGAGAGGTAGACACAAGAGGAGGAAATACTCTTAAGTATCTTTTGTAGTTCGTCCCCTTCAATTTTGATCTCTTGAAAGCAAGTGAAGTCGGGGTTTTTGCTTTTATCATGGATCCACTCGCCAATCAGTATCGCTCTTAAGGGATCCAATAGCCCTCTAACATTGAGAGACACGATAATGATAATCGAAGATTGAGATCTTTGCACGGAGGGGCCTTATCCCTCTTTTTCTTGTTTTGCTCCTCGACTTTCCTTTTTTGAGGGAGAGGGATCCTTACATAGGAGTTTCCCCTAAAAGGGCATCTTCCATTGTATCTCGGCCGGCTACTTTTCTTCGTGACAAGCCTTATTCAAAAAGGAGTGTGTTATCTTTTCGTGATTGTAGAACCAATTATGGAGCTTTCATTAACCTAGCTAGCATTGTTGTTGGTGGTGAGGCCAACCTCTTTGCTAGTGGTGTTTCCTTCTTGGTTGCTCTCCTTGCATTTCGAATCTTCAAGGGTTGCCTCCTTCCTATTCGAAATCATCAAGGCTCGCCCCCTCACTATGATAGTCTACATTGTTGGAAGGATTTCTTCACTTGAGTTACTATATGGAAAAATAAAAGTGTTTTGATTTAAAATCAATTTGTTGAAATCTCTCTCACATTTTTTTTAATTGACTATCTTTTCTTTGAAGTACCTGGAGGCAAAAGATGGAAATATATTCATAACGTAGAATAATGGCAAGAGATATTTGGTTGAACCCTTGAAGTTATCTTTATATTTACCCTTATCTATACCCTCTATAGTCATAATCTTCTTAATTTCATGGATGGCTTTACTTATGAACTATAAAGATGTGTGTTATGTGAATAACTAAGTAAGAGCATACACTTGAGTTTATATGGATGCATTGGCCTAAGATTTTATACATGTTAATGTATCTATAAATGTCTACTCACTTTTGGTGTACTTATTTCTACACATGAATATATCTTAACTTGAGTGTTCATAAGTGAAATTGTCTATTTATTTCATGTGAGTGTAGGAAACTCTATGGTTAAGTGTGTTACCTTATGTGGATATTCTAAATATTTACCTTAATTAAGTAAAGTTATATTACCAACATGCCTAAACCATGCTAATCATGATAATTATTTAACTTAAACCATAATTTAATTGAAACTCTATGAGTATATCCATGAATCTTACTATACATATATATGTGTCAATTATAAATAATAATTTATTTAATTATTAATTGAATTAACTAATATAGATAGTGACACTATAAAAGAAAGAAACATTAAATGTGTTATTTCTATATGGTAGTTATTTTAAATAATAAGTAATATTTAACTTAATTAATATGTAATATATTTAATATGTTATATTTTAGTTAATGTAGGTTTTTCATGTTAATAATAAAAAACTAAAAATTTATACGTTAATAAATCTCTAGTTTACTCTAAGTTAGTTTAAGTTAATAGGAGTTAGCTTAGGAATGCATGACTTAGTGTTAGTTTGCATGACTAACTGAATTAGGAGGAAGAACACGTATGTAGTTAACTAAGTTACTATCTATATGTATGATTATTCATTTTTTTTTCTAATGTTCTTCTGTAGGTACATACGAGAGAGAGAGATAGAGAGAGAGAGAGAATGAGAGAGAGAGAGAGAGTTCTATCACCTTCTTCCCCCTCCTCCAGCAGCATATTGCGCACAAAAACGGGAGATCAGAGAGAGAGAGAGAGAGAGAGAGAGAGAGAGAGAGATTACTAGGACCTTCTTCTTCCCCCTCCTCTTCCATCTCTAATGGAAGGTCTTGCACTCCAGACCCCCATTACAGACGACACTGAACCAGAGGTGATGAGAGAGAGAGAGAGAGTGTGTTTCACCTCCCCCCTCCTCCAACAGAGCGTCGTGCACAGACAACCGATAGAGGCGAGAGAGAGAGAGAGAGAGAGAGAGAGAGAGAGAGAGAGAGAGAGAGAGAGAGAGAGAGAGAGAGAGAGAGAGAGAGAGAGAGAGAGAGAGAGAGAGAGAGAGAGAGAGAGAGAGAGAGAGAGAGAGAGAGAGAGAGAGAGAGAGAGAAAGAGAGAGAGAGAGAGATAGAGATAGAAAGTCAACTCCCCCTGCTCCATCACTACAGGCAGACGCACGTGAGCGATAGAGAAAGAGAGAGAGAGAGAGAGAGAGAGAGACAGAGAGAGAGAGAGAGAGAGAGAGAGAGAGGGAACGAGTAAGGAGCAGGAAAAAAGAGAAAGAGAGAGAGAGAGAGAGAGAGAGAGAGAGAGAGAGAGAGAGAGAGAGAGGGAACGAGTAAGGAGCAGGAAAAAAGAGAAAGAGAGAGAGAGAGAGAGAGAGAGAGAGAGAGAGAGAGAGAGATGAGGAGAGAGAGAGAGAGAGAGAGAGAGAGAGAGAGAGAGAGAGAGAGAGAGAGAGAGAGAGAGAGAGAGAGAGAGAGAGAGAGAGAGAGAGACTTGGTGTTAGCTTAGGAATGCATGACTTGGTGTTAGTTTGCATCACTAACTGAATTAGGAGGAAGAACACATATGTAGTTAACTAAGTTACTATCTATATGTATGACTATTCATTTTTTTTCTAATGTTCTTCTATAGGTACATAGGAGAGAGAGAGAGAGAGAGAGATAGAGAGAGAGAATGAGAGAGAGAGAGAGTTCCATCACCTTCTTCCCCCTCCTCCAGCAGCATATTGCACACAGAAACGGGAGATCAGACAGAGAGAGAGAGAGACAGAGAGAGAGAGAGATCTATCACCTTCTTCCCCCTTCTCCAACAACAGATTGCACACAGAAACAGGAGATCACAGAGAGAGAGAGAGAGAGAGAGAGAGAGAGAGATTACTAGGACCTTCTTCTTCCCCCTCCTCTTCCATCTTTCATGGCAGGTCTTGCACTCCAGACCTCCATTGCAGACGACACTGAACTGGAGGTGATGAGAGAGAGAGAGAGAGAGTGTTTCACCTCCCCCCTCCTCCAACAGAGCGTCGTGCATAGACAACCAACAGAGCCGCGAGAGGGAGATGGAGAGAGAGAGAGAGAGAGAGAGAGAGAGAGAGAGAGAGAGAGAGAGAGAGAGAGAGAGAGAGAGAGAGAGAGAGAGAGAGACAGAGAGAGAAAGTCAACTCCCCCTCCTCCATCACTACAGGTAGACGCACATGAGCGATAGAGAGAGAGAGAGAGAGAGAGAGAGAGGGAACGAGTAGAGAGCAGACAAAAAGAGAAAGAGAGATAGAGAGAGAGAGAGAGAGAGAGAGAGAGAGAGAGAGAGAGAGAGAGAGAGAGAGAACGAGTAGAGAGCAGAGAGAGAGAGAGAGAGAGAGAGAGAGAGAGAGAGAGAGAGAGAGAGAGAGAGAGAAGAGATGTATATGCATAAGTATATGTGTGTGCATGCGATCTTGTGCATGTGATCTTGTGCATGTGTAAAATGAATGCATGTATGCATGTATTATGCATGTATGCATATATATATGTTAGCAAGTTCAGTGCATGAAAAGCATGTGCATATGATGTGCATGTGTGACAGAATTTCGTATGTATGCATGTAAAACGCATGTATGCATAAGTTATTATGCATAATTGTATGCATGTTAATATGAATGTATGTATGCATGATTTTATGCATGTGAAATGTAAGTGTATATGCATATTTAAGAATATGATGCATGTGTGCATGTTTATAAGCAGTATAGGTTAGTTTATGTGCATATGTAGTATATACATGCATAAGAGATGTATGAAGTGTTAGTATGCATGTATGCATGAATGTATGCATGTATGCATGAATGTATGCATGTTAGTATGAGGATGAATGTTTACATGATTGTATGCATGTATGTTAGTATGCATGTATGCATGAGTGTATGCATGGTAGTATGAGGGTGAATGTTTACATGATTGTATGCATGCAGTATGCATGTATGCATATATATGTTAGCAAGTTGAGTGCATGAAATGCATGTGTATGTGTGGAGTATTCATGTGCATGTATGTATGTGAAGAATATATGTATGATAGCATGATATGTATGCATGTCAAGTACATGTATGCATGAGTGTTGTATGCATGATTGTGTGTTTGCATGTATACATGTGTATGCATGTGATGCACAAATGCATAAGCATGGAAGTTAGGATGTGATATGAAGCATGTATGCATGTGCATATGTAATTTTAAAAAGGCATGCATATGTTTAGTTTATGTAAGCATATATGTTAAAAATGTGTGCATGAATGTTAAAGTATATGCATGCATGAATGATGAAGCATGAGTTGTATGTGAGTGCATGTGTATATTAGAATTAATGAATATGCATATGAATATGAAGTTTAGTGTATCCATAATTGTATGTATGCATAAGCATATCTATTTGATTATGATGTGCACAAATACATATGCATGTATGTTAGGAAGTTAGAAGTCTATGAATACATGTGTTAGCATAGGTTTAAATTGTGTTAAGTATTGAATGTTAGATTAACAAATGAGTGTTTTATATTAATTAAAAACATACTTATGTTTTTTCCTAATGTTCTTCTGCAGATCATTGCAAAGGAGATTACAAGATTACAAGATTGAAGCAGCATATGATATTAGAAATTATAAATTTGTATAGGAATATTCTCTGGGAATTGTATTAGATCTTATGATAAGCTTTTGGATAGGTTTATAATTGATCCTAAAATTTTGCATACTTTCATTTTACGATTTAGTAATAATTAAAAATAGAAGAACTAGGGAGGAAATGATTTTGCTAACATATTTAGAAGCTCTAGCTAAGTATAAGAATGCACTTCGTTACGGCCCGTAGTGTTCTATTTTTCATGAATACAAATATTGCTTCCACTAGTAAAAACCCAGTTAAAAAGAAGATAGATAACTCTTTTGTTTTAAATACGCTTTTACCTACACCATTAGAAAACAATACTGCTCAAATTAACAAAAACAAGAATAATATAGAAGAGGTAGAAAAAGTAAATGATCTTATTGTATTCGAAAAATTATACACTTTACCTAAAAATTATAGACTATCTAGTTTTAAAACCATTTTTTTCTATCGCTTTTCCTCAATCCAACAAGAAAGAAATCTTATTTCCACCTATTCCTAATACAAAAAACCAATCTGAAAATAACAAAATAGTTATTATTAAAAATTGTATTATTGAACAGAAATCTAATTTAATTACAGAAGAAGAATTGATTTTCACAGCATATCAAAAGGCTAGGAATATACTTTCATAAGAATCTTAGTTCTTAAATTCAATTTAAATAGATTAAAAACCTTTAGCTTTTATCACTCATAAACTGAAATCTCAATCCAAAACCCGAAGCATACTTAGAAGCACCCTGTGTGTAGTCACATGGTTAGGTTAGTGTGAATCTTTTAGGTGAACATCTACCTCCCTTCACACTCGTCTACGACGACCTTGGTGAGCCTAACGTGAAATGTGATGATAGTATGTTTAGGGTTTGCTTTGTATTTTTCAGTTTTATTTTAAATAATTAATTTTATCTTCTTCTTGTATGCAGGAAAATGAAGAAAGAAGATGCAACTAAACGTGAAGATTTTGCTGCTTACTTTTTTTCCTAGGTGTTGAGGGCTGATCTTATGACCTGAGCACCTCCATAGGAAGAAGGATATCTAACCATAGGAACTTCCTCACTTCACTCCCCCCCCCCTCCCCCCATCAACGTAGAAGAAGATCAAGACTTTTTCAAATTCACATTTATCCTGTATTTAGGAAAGATAGTTTTTGTTTAAAGCACTTAAACATCTTCATATCAGATCTTAGGAAAGTTTTATAAAAAGATTATTTTTACAGCATCCGAAAAGAAAGATTTTATTTTGAAACAGAAAGATTGTTTGTTTCTTTCATTGCACAAAAAGATGTCTATAGCATAAAAAGGGTTTTAGATTTAGGTTCTTTTGATTTATAGTTGTTGCTCTTATATCTTTCTTGTTTTATCCACAATTAATCATAGAAAATATTAGTAAGAAAAATAGTTAAAAAAACAAAAGATTTAAATCAAGAAAATTTATTTTTTATCTACTTTATTAAAGAAACCTTTAGAATTAAAAAGGTTTAAAAATTTAATTTCTAAAAAGTTCTAAAAAATTAAAGATTTTTAAAGTAATAGAAAAATCTATTTATAAATTCAAAAGATCAAGACAAAGAGATAAGTATAAAGTTAAGAAACAAAAATATTTAAGAAAAGAAGTTAGTACTAGTAAAAACCTAGGATTATGTAAAGCCAACATCCGTGAATTTATCAACTAGTGATAGGTTTAGGCAGTTTAGAGAACAATTAGAACCTGCTATTAGGGATCTTCTACTCCATTCAAAGCGTTATCAAGAACCCAAAATGTAGGAGATGTTAAAAAATATGATGAGTGAGAAGCAAGGAACACGCATAGTCCAAGCCATTTTAAGAGAAAAAGGCAAATTCATTGGCTTAAACATTATTGAATACCTGGATGCATTTGAGGAGCAAGTGCAAATCTAGGGTTTACTTGATGATGTTTTAGTCAAATACTTTGGCCAAGATGTTTCTACTTCAATTCTAGAAAGTATACAAGAGCACGCCAATAAAACTTGGGAAGAATTTAGAAAAGAATGACATAAGATGTTCTATCTTGAGGACTTTAGCCAACATAGTCAAGAACGTTTTTTGCCTTAGTTAAACACTGTTAAAAGCAATGAGTCCTTAACTCATCTTCACGGAGAGTTTATGAGCTGTTTAGCTCAACTCCTTGAAGATGATAGAAATGCAATAAATCCACATGTAATTATATATTTCCTTAAGATACTAAGTCCTGAGGATACGGCTGAGGTTGATAGACGTACAGAGGAGCCAGGAAAAAGGTATGGGCTGACTGACGACTCGAAAAAGTCAAAAAAGAAATAGAGGTTGTTGCTCAAATGAAGCAAAGGCAAACGGTTTTGTATGCTCGACCTAATGCTTGTCAACCTAGGGAGACACCTACTGCAAGGCAATTCGATAGAATTTCAACTAGATATTCTATGTAAATAGATGGAGAATGTCAAGAACATGTAGGAATCTCTTTCAAAAGAGGTTGCCCAACTGAATAACAAGGTATACTCCATGAGATTTAATGATCCTTGGGCTAGCAGTAGTGGTGTAGGGCAAGCGCCACCTATACGACGAGTTATGCCTTAATACATTCCTCCTCAACCAGTCTTCCAGCTAGCTCCATAATTTGCTGCTCAGCCAGCCTTTCAAAGAAATACTAAGAGAAAAGGGACTAGCAGAAAGTGATGTGTATGGTGTGATAGTCAGGAGCACACAACTTTTGCATGTCATGAATTAAAAAGCATGAAGGAAAATCAATTAGTTGTAGAAATTGATAGAAGATTTTGTGACTTCAGGTCACCTCTTCCTTTATCGGTCAATTGAGGCAAAGGAGGAATGAAAAAGCTATATGAAAACTTAGAGTCTCTAATGCAACTGCCAGCACCACGGCTGCTAGATTAGAGCCAGTCGATGATAGGCCTCCTCCTATGCCTAGCCAAAATCCGTATTCAATAGAGGCACTAGTACAAGCTAGAGATGAGATAATGTATAAAACCGCTTGGAAATCTCATATAGATCAAGCCTTTGTTTTTTCTCACATTGCTAATGTTGAGGAGAAACGTAGACGAGATGATATGCAGGATGATATAGAAGGAGGGATAGGAGAGTGACTAGGAGACAAACAAGAGAGGATGATAGAAAACTGATAAAAAAAGTTCAGTTTGAGGATACAAATTTATCTCAAGAGGAGAAAAGAAAGATGATAAAGGAAGGCAAAAAGCCAATAGATGAAAATATTCAATCATAAGAAGAACATAAGAAATCTGAAAAGAAAACTCTAAAACTAAAAATAAAGTCTGCAGCCTATGAATAAAGTCACTATTAGGAATGTAGGAACAGGTCCCATTGTAGATGAGTTTGCCAAGGCATTTTCTGGTCACTCGATCTATTCAATGGGAGACATGTATTCAGGGTATGATCAGTTTCAATTAGCTATTGAGAGTCGAGATGTGACCACGATGAAGACAACTTTGGGTTTAGTATGCATGTGTACTTTACCACAAGGAGCAACAAATTCTTTGGCGCACATGATGAATGCTATGAATCTAGTCTTACATGACCTTATCCCAAAGGTGATGATGCCTTTTATTGATGACATTCCAATAAAAGGGTGTGTGGAAAAAGAAAAAAATGAAAGTTTAGATTCATCAGGTTGCAGAAAGTTTCTTTCTAGCCATATTTATGATTGTGAAAAGATATTTGAGAGATTTGAAGAGGTTGGAATAACTTTCTCCCTAGAGAAATCTACTTTTGGTGTTAATGAAGTGCTGATAGTTGGACATTTATGTGGCCATTACGGTCGTAGACCCTATCCAATAAAAGTTGATGCCATTAGTAGGATTTCTGAATGATGTCGCAATGTTAGTGAAGTAAGGAGATTCTTAGGTGCATGTGTTTTCTATGTCATCTGGATCCCTCACTTTGCTCATGTAGCGAATCCACTTTATGATTTATTAAGAAAAAGAAAGAAATTCTTTTGGACAGATGAGCATTCTAGAACGATGAAACCTCTAAAGCAATTGATTGTCAATGCTCCTATTTTGAAACATATTGACTATACAAGAAATAAGCCTGTAATCCTAACCCTTGACACTAGTCCTATTGGTATAGGCTGGGTCATTGGGTAGGATGATGAGGAGGAGCAAAGGTACACAGTTCACTTTGGAGCAAAGATCTTGCATGATACTGAAAGGAACTATCCTGAAATTGAGAGAGAATTATGGGGATTAGTTAAAGCTTTAAAAATAGATAAGGAATACTTTATAAGAGACAATGTAATAGTAGAGACTGAGTGTTGCCTGTCGTACATGTCACATGTACTCATGATTTTCTTATTGGGAAGTGTATTGTCTTTCGTAACACAATAGCATGGGAATGTTGTTGTCACATAGATTTTTTTGCAGAAGTATAGATGGTAATATAGAGGCATTAGATGCAAAGGATGAATGTATGCCCTTGCTTGACAGGCGATCTTTAGGCTCTGTTATGTACATATCCTTTGGAAGCAAGTTAATATTGTAGAAAGATGCCTTCAGGTAGCTAGCACTTGGGGTAGAATCATGAAGGGAGTTCCATTTTCCTTTTGAGTTCCAAGCCACAATTCTTCTACCTCTAATGTCTTGAATAACTCCCACATAGGCTTTGCCATGACTCTAGAATCCATAGTGGCCTTGTTTAAAGAAGATTTAAGAGGTCAAGTGAGCAATTTTAAAGCCAATTTTATTGTTAAATGTATTATGACGTGCTTCAGAGTTGTTGGACTTGTGAATGTGAAATGAGAAAGGGGTTTAAAAATTAGCTTTTGAAGAAGAGAATTGAACTAAGCTCTTGAAAAAGCTTTCTTAAACAAATGAGAGGGAGAGAAAGAATGAGTCCATTAGAAGCCCTCAATCCACTATAGTTTGATCAGAAAGATCGGCTAATTGGAGTTGAATGGAAATATGATTTATAAAAATAATGCAAATAATATGTATAAAGATGTTCTTATGATCCAAAAGCAATAATAGGTCTCAAAAATTTTTTACGATAAGGAAATGGAAGCCAAAATCATGGCAAATGCGTGAATCGTAAGCATGTATAACCACATAATTTGCGAGGTATTGAAGTTTTGTTTATGAGGAATTGTGTTGTTTATACACATTCTTAAAATATTAAGACATAACATTATTGAGGAAAATTATTTATGAACACAATGGAACATCAATGAGGTACATTAAAAGTTCTTTTTCAAAGCTTGAGATTGCTAGTTGACTTAAAGGCAATGTTTCATAACAAATGAATTCAATTATTGAGAATGATGCTACAAATTTTACAAACTTTAAATGTACAAATGACTTTTCTTATACCCCGTGGATCTTTTCTGTGGATCTTCTCTCCAGGTTGTGGCTGGTTTTTTGATATATTATATGAAGTGATTGCGGATTTTTGAAGTAAAGGGAAGCAAAGTTATTGCTGTGAAGACGTGAAGTGAAGCTTGTACCGAAGAATTGAAGTAAAGTAAAGACCAAAGACCAAAATTGAAGTAAAGATTCTGGCACGAAGATCGAAGATAAGTGGAAGGGTGTCTTCTCGCATTGTAGCAAGAAGTCTATATTGTATCAGTGATCTGCAATCTAGTGGAGTATCTCGTATTATTGAGATTTATTGGACGACATCAGTTGTATATTCATTGTATCATGAGCAAAGGTCATTTGTTTGGCATTTCGAGTACTAGTGATTTATTTTTTAGAGATCATTGTATTTGTCATTACACTTTGGTGACACATACGCCCTACGACTTCATTCTATGAGACGTGACCAAGTGCTTTCGAGATTTTCTCCTCCAAGGATGGGAGCCTACGTATGTACGATCATCCTACCATGGTGAGGCACCCAACGTGCATACACTGCTCGATGCACAAGGGGGACACACACATACCTAGGTGAGGCATGATTGAACCCCGCACCACTCTTCCCCTTCTTAGACCTCCTTGGATCTTGCCGACACATTCATACTTGCACCATAATTGAGAATTGTTGCATCTAAAGCAGGCATGCATGAATATGTATGTGCGCAAGATTTTAGAGCCCATTGATGCACATCTAAGTGCACATAAGCGAAATCGTAGATGCATTATCAAAATTCAGTTTGAATTTAGGTGGAGAAATCTCTTCATCAGATGCCCGATACCTTTCCTTTGCACCATTGTGTTTTTTGATGCATTCCAAGTATGCATTTATAGGGCCCACTACACAGCCATGCATAGGTACATGTTGGATAACCCATGCACTTGGATCTCTTTTTGGAATTCATAACTTCTTGCAGACATGAAGATTGGTGGTCATGTGTTCAAAGGCCCCATAGGTTTAGAGGGGGTGGATGTGGTCTAGATTCAAAATCAAGCATAGAACTAAGAAGGATACATCAAATGAAGATGGCATTCATCCGGTATCAAATCAAACAAAGAAAGAAGATACAACACTTATTGCAATCTAGGAATGGAGGAGGATGCTCATCAAGGATTCATCATTTTCTCCCTTAGTTTCCCGCATACAAGGGGGTGTTTTTTCTTCTACATAGAAACGTCTAAGTCACCATCACTACTAAGATAGACAAGAGCTTCTTGATGAAGGGATAGGACACCAAGTTCTTTCAACTTTTTGTTTAAATCATCTTTGACAAAACTGATAATTGTATTCTAGTTGAGAGAGATGAGATTCAGATCTGAAGCACTATAGAATTAAAGAATTATACGATTAAAGAAAGATGAGTAATATCTAGAAAAAAATCATATTACAAAGAAAAGAGTCATAAATCACTTAGAAAGTGCAGGGTTCTCTCAATAAAATCCATATTATGTTGATCAGTGCGGAAAAATTTCTTCATTGAGCCCGATGAAGGACTTTGAATGTTTAGATCATCTCAAGGAAATTGGAGGAACACATGTCTATGAGGAGAGAAGGAAAGAAACCACGAAAAAGCATTCTCATCAAATGAAAGCCATACAACATACTTGCCACTTCAACTATTTTTAGGAACCAAGTTTTGCTTCCTTTGTAGATTGAAAACTTATATTCTTGCAGGATTTGAGCTTCGGATTTGAACAGAATCCGAGACATAACAAGGACGCAACATGTTTTGGGGATGGAGGACTGGTGCTATGGACGGGGAAGCCTTGCCAACTACGGAGATATTTAGATCTGATGATCGAGAAAATCCTTGTTAAATCAAATAAGGAATAAGTTCAAAAAAATATAGTTCAAAAACACTATGAGGAGAGGCAATCCCTTTATGCTGAGGATGATTAGGCAACAAAAAGAAGGTTTCTTCTGATCGTAGTGGAGGTTGGAGGCCCAAAATCTAGATTCGTTGCATCTTGTGGTGTCATAAGAAAGATTTCTGCAGATCTGGATTCGATCTTCAACAAGAGCAAACGAATGCATATCTAAACCACTGCCTACAGACGAGTAAACAACCGAAATGATGGAGTAGATGCAGTAGCACATTTGTAAGGTAGCAGCACTGTGGAGCAATAGAGCTCAAAGGAGAGAGGTGCACCGAGAAAAAGGATATGATGTTCTTTTGGGAAAAGAAGAAACTTCTATACCTAGCCTAGTCGCTTTTACTTTCAAGAAAAAGGAAACAAAAGCTTCGAGAGTTCTGGACAGAACAAGGGGTAATTGTTAACTTTATATGGAAAGGAAAAAATGATGGAAAATTCGAGTGCTAGAATCGGGTGGGCTTGAGAGCGTAAGAAGATCGTAAGGGGTTGGTGGGCAAATGATCAATGTGGTAGCGCTCTTGTTAGACTTGCGCTAAAGATTTTCTTAGAGAGAGTCAAATATGGATGTTGACAGGAGATGATTCACATATGTGAGCAGAGAGGAAAGAGGGAGTTGAATGAAGCAACAGGAACAGATCAAAGAAGAAGCTCATGTTCAGTTTCAGATTTTAATTCTTTCCTGCAAAAAATTAATGAAACTACTTTGTGCTGCAGCATTAACTTCATGTTTTAAGGTTTTTGTTTCTCGAGTCATTATGCTAGGCTTTATTTGTTTATGTCTATACTCTCCTATCGATGGTTCTATAGACTCTAGTGATGCAAAGGTTTCTTTTCCTATAAAGCAAATGTGATTTTTTTTCTAGAAACGGTGCTTCTTGCACAATGCCCAAGTTAGGATTAATCCGCATATATATTTCAATGTTTTATTCTAAGGCCATTGCAATCTCTTCATTATTTAGTGTATTAAGGAACTCAAACTCTGTTCGAATCTCAGAATTGATTTCTCAACAAATGCAATCCTTTGAAAGTCATTGCCGAGAATGCACGTACTATTCTGGATGGCCTGTAAGGATGTCTTCGTGTATTTTTAAGAGTATTGGCCATATATAACAGGGAAATCTGAAGGAATGTTTGGATGGTCAAAGAGCATAAAAATGTAACACACTTATGTTTCATCATGAATGTGTTCGTGTCACATATGCTTATCGGTCGTTACCTCGTTTATACCCACAAGCGCTTGACAATGCTTTTGCCATAAGAATCAAAGTAGAAACACATGAAGTACGACATGTATGATAGGATGGAATGTATGTATGTTCACAAAAAGGATGAATTCAATGCTGATAGTCATAATTATAAAAGCATTGCAGTTTGAGCCCTCATCAGAAGAAGAATTTGCAAACTTCTTATGCCTAAAAGCTTTTATGGTCTGAAACTTTACGCATAAACTCTCACTAGAACGTGTGTTCAAATTAATCGATGCTTTTATGCACGTTAGCTCATTGGCAAAACAGTTAAAGGTCAAAGTATGCCATATATTTTTTTTTTCAAAAAAAAATCCCACGACAAAGCTACAGATAGAAAATATATATTTATGAGGTTTTCGACTTGAAAGGAATGTACCGTCAGACATTTCCAATTGCCATATATGTTTAGTAGCTACGCCAAAATGTCTCTATAAGTTTGACCAAGGTGTCGTGTTCAATCCTTGTGAACATGTTCAGAACATTGCTTATGATCGGTAGCTAATGATGTGGGATCCAAATCTTTTAGATATGGATGAATGATGATATCCTCCTTGGATGAATAATTGTGTATCGTTGTTCTTGTAGCTTCTACTGGCTAACCAATGAGCTAATTGTGGACCAAATTTAAGGGTTCTCTCTTTTAGTGCCTCGAGAACTTGATATTTTCTAGATTAGAAAGGAAGTTAGTTTAATGGGTAGACCATTAGTAGATCCAATCCTTTCAAAGTTCTAGATGTTATGGGCACGTTATGATTGTGTATTCATCTCCAAATACCTACTCTTTTATGTGCAGCCAACTACAATCCTCAATCAAATTTATTGCAATTTGTATGTTTGATCGATTCAGCATGTCTTGACTTGTGCATTCATATCCTTTGGCTAATCCAAGGGTAAGTATAAAAAAGAATCAATTATTCATATTGGATTTGATATGTAAGACAAATTAAATTTTTTTTTTGTTCTTACAATATTCTATGCAAGTGATATCGAAAGGAGATGGTCTAGTTACTTCTCTTAGTTAATGGCTTGATCTCTTTTAAAATTTGTCCCTTTATATTGATGTTTGGGGTCTATGAAAGCACGCAAAAAACATAAGGAAGAGGAAGAAGCTTGGAGCACAACGGAGAATACTCAATTTTTTATGAGGTGAATGTTCAAAGATCAGTAACCTATTATGGTTTTATGTGTACGTACGAGCGGAGGAAAAGAAAACCTCCTAAAGAGGGAAAAAAATGCCTTGATGGTCCTAAGTGTGTACACAAAAATCACTACAGAAATTTATCAACAAATCCCCCCTTGGAAGTGATGTGGTGAATATGAAGCTGGCACTCATGTATAAGCAAGTGCCAAGGTATCTAGAAAGGGATCAATCCACAAAAGGAAGTAAGCCCAAAGCTTTGAGAAAAGCTTCAAAATTCTCTAGAGGTAGAGCCTTTGTGAAAAGATATGCAATGTTATCTTGTGTGGGCACGCTTGCCAAACTAGTTCCTCCAACAGAGAACCTCTCCATGACATGATGATGATGCACCTCAATTTGCTTTGTGCAAGCATGAAACACTCATTTCCTTGCAACTACCAATGTGCTCTAAGTGCCATCGAAGATGGTGGTGGAAAAGACTAACAACACCCAAATCAGCCAAAAGACATCTCAGCCACACACACTCAAAAGTTGTAGGGAAAGTCGTTTGATACTCAGCCTCATAGCTAAAGTGTCAATAGTAGGCTGCTTCTTAATGAATCAAGATATGCATGAGCTGCAAGTTATGAAGCAAAAACAATAATGCAAACACAAGTATCAAAGCAACAAGCCTTATTAGAGCTTGAAAAAGCATGTAAATTTGGAAGTAGTGATACCCCCTTGGGATAAAACAATCCAAGCGACCATGTACCACTAAAAGAGTGAAACATACACTTAGTAGCTTACCAATGCTTGAAACCTTGGCAATGCATAAATTTTCTCATCTATGAGACAAAAAACTTAGTATCATGCAAAGTTATGCATAGGTAAGTCAAGCATAATTGGTAGATACCTCTATTCACTCAACTATACGATCTAGTGAACTCTTGAGGACTCAACCCAAAATCCTTTGCAAGTGAAACCTATATTATAGGATCTAACTAATGCAAGTCAGGTGAGTCAAAATTCTTACTCCTACTTTCAGAGCCAATGTTTTGAAGATAGAATACTTGTTGCATTCAATAGGCATGCACAAAGAGACCATTGATCATTCATTGATTTTTTCCTTTCTTAATATGAAAGGAGCATTTAGAGGACAATTATACGTTTCTAAAAAAACTAAAGATCACAAAAATGGATAAAAAAGGATAAGGAAGATTTTCTCAACACTAAGAGTTATCTAACTCCCCCACAGAAAAATATGTGAGATATATATGGCTACTCAAAATATAGAGAATTACTCAAGAAAGAAAGGGTTTATCTCATCCATGTCAAAGAAACAAACTACTATTTCCCTATCTCCCATAGAAGCTCAATACATAAAATTATAACAAGTTAGATGTGAGGTTATTGGCTCTAGAATCTCATGATTCAATGAGTTGAATTTTTATGTCAATCGATTTTAGATCACATGTAACAACATCACTAGTGCGTACCTATCTTCCAATCCTATGCTCTTCCAAGCACATAGAGGTACATTATCACTATATTAGGAAGAAATGTTTGGGTACCAAGGTATAAGTGACGAAGGATTAGTTTTCTAACATGTTCACCAAAGCATTGGACTCAATCAAGCCAACAAAGTTTCAAAAAGGCATTTGATTGATCAACCTAGCTTGAAGACTTCAACATTGAACCTTTAGGGGGATGCTCAAAATGAAGATCCAACCTTGGAAGATCATGAGCCCTTTGGGTGGTTGAGACTTGGAGCAATGAGAAGTAAGAAGTCACGCTTGAGAATTCATGCTCAAATTTAATTTTCAAATCCCCCTCAAATCAATCATTTATCAATACCATACCTAGCTACGATAAAGCCTACAATCTAAGAAAGGAGATCCATATCATTTAGACAATCTTTACAAAATCTTATAAACACAAACTCTACTTCAAATTTGTATGATCCCAAGTGTATTTTCTCTCATAGGAGTTGAATAAGGTAGTTGATCCATTTCTATGCAAGATTCTTGCTTGCTTGAGGATTTTCATCATGCTTTCTATTGCCATGTCTCTCACTAAGATTTCCACGTGTAGGAGCTTGTTTGCTTTGAGGGATAAGTAGAGTTTCTTGATTATTTGAAATCCATTTCTTGTAATCTTAGTTAAGCTATTATTGTCCTCTAATGTTTTCTTAACTTCAGGTCTAAAATATGCATATTTTGAGAGGATATCATTCTTGAGTGAACAATGGTCTCTATGTGCATGCCTAGTGAAAGGAACAATTACTCTATTTTGGAGGCATTCGTTCACAAAGTAGAATAAACAAATTTTAGTAATATAACTTGCCTTATGAACTTATCATAGTATAATTGTACTGTGATAAATATCTTGGGTTCATTCTCTCGGTTTTAGTATGCAAAGGCCATGACATTCCCATCTATTCTAAAATGATATTCCTCAAGCTTGTATGTGAGAATGCCAAATCATGAAAAGAGATGCATAGAAGCGTATTGAATCTTCCATGAAGAAGCGGCCATGGGTACTACGATGAGTTAAGAATATCAATGGTTTTCAACCATCTCCTCCATGTGAGGGACACTTTCATTTCCGTTTTTCTCTCTCTAAAACAAAACATTTTCTAGGGTATGGACATTCTACCTACATGAAGATAGTGGGTATTCGATAATTAGAAAGTTGTAGAGAGAGAGACATAAAGAGAGAGAGAGAGAGAGAGAGAGAGAGAGAGAGTGAGAGAGAGAGAGATCACATTACCCCCATGAACATGGGTCTTGAATGGGGGAATTTGGGAAGTTTGTAATCCTTGTATCCAATAACTTTAGGCATATCTTAATGGATCACTCATAGGGCTAATTTTAAATGTTAGAAGCACATATCCCCTTCCACACTTTCTTGATGGCTTTGGGTGTAATCACATTCCTAAGGGTGAGTGACATTGAATTTTTTTACAACACAATGCTTGTTTCCAAGTGTTGAAATAGACAAGCTTGAGATATTTAGAGACAGCTTTTCATATAGAAAATCATGGGGAATGGGAAAGAGGGATGAGTGATGTCTTCATATAACCAATGAAATCTCTTGCACCATGATGCAACACCATGATATTGGCCATTTTCACATTATTTCAAATCTTTATATCAGTCATTTAACAAAGCAGGATTTTTTTCTTGTACTTTTAAAAATGGGTGAAAAATCGATTTAAACATGAGATCTTATTTGATCTTGGATGAGTTGAGTTTTTATCCCTCCAATTGATCCTCTTGGCATACGGGTCTTCTTGGCAAGGAAGATGGGGAATCTTAAATATGTGCACTGTAAGCTTTTTCTCTATTATTTCAAGGATCCATAAAGGTTTATACTTCGTTGCCTCTCTCAAGAACGAGTCATACAAGATGATGGCCCATTAGAATATCTATAATGATAAAACATATACATCAAATTCATGGTCTAGATTCTTGAGCTTTTTTGGACTTTTTTGCTAATGTCTCTAATTCCATTCTTAGTATTATCTATGATATTTAACACATCAAGATATGCCTAGATCTATATTTTAGGTTTACCTCTCATACTTGTGAGTAGAGAAGAATTTGATGCACATTTTTTGAATCCATATTTTTTAAAATACTCTACCAATACGATGCTCAAACATATAAAAGCTTATTGTATACAACATAAATAATTGTTGAGTCTATTGAAATATTCTTTGACATCCAACATCATATAGGCCCTTGAATAAGTAGAATTTGCAAGAAAGGGCCATCCTGACATTCATGTTATACTTGACCTTTGAAGGCACATTCATAAGATGTGCATACTTGATTGTTACAACATAAAGATCCATTATACAAATGAAATATGTCTGGATAGATGCATCACTTGTTTGCATGTAAAAAACTACAGATGAGTGCATTAAAAGAGTCACATTTTAGCACGTCATGAATTTTATTGAAAAAAATAGAATCTATTATAGAATCCTTACTAGCCAAATATGAAATATAGAATTCATAGTCAGTTAATTATTTGATCCAATGCTTTTGCCTATTGTTATATGGTTGCTTGAAAATGAATTTAAGATATTGATGATATGTTTTGAATTCGAACTTAACCCCTAATAATAGATGTCTCCAATGCTTAAGTGCATGTACAATAGCAAGCATTTCTGACCCTGAATACGATAATTTAGTTGATGTTTTCTTAATTTTCTAGACTCTTATGCACCCACTCTACCATCTTGTGAAAGAATACATCCATTTCACTAGATGTTGCATCACATGCAACCAAAAAAAAGTTTCCCATTTTTGGTATTTTCAAAGAAAAAGTTTCAATGAACTTTTGTTTCAATGATTCAAATGTCTTTTGACAGGCTTTACTCCACACAAATCTTGAATTCTCATTAGTCAAGTCTATGTGTGGATTAACTATTGTAGAAAAAAATCCTAAATATATGCTCTCTCTTATTGCACCAATCCTAAAAAAACTTCTACCACCCTTAAAGTTATAGAAATCTGTCAATCAACTATTGCTTTACTTGAGCCTATTCTATATGAGTTGCGTCTTCATATATAAATCTTCCTATGTAAATGAGGTTTTCCTTGGAAAAGAAAGAACTTAATCCTCTTTCCAATTAATTTTTGTTCTCTAAGTGTTTGTAAAGACTTCGTAATATGTATATCACACTCATCTTCATCTTTAGAGTACAAAAATACATCATAAAAAAATACACAGATGAATTCATCCAGATAATGATGAAAAATATTCTTCATGAGGCACATGAACGTGGTAGGAGCATTTGTTAATCCAAAAGGTAAAATTGTAAACCCTAGTGGCCATAACATATATGGAAAGGTGTATTGGGTTATTCATCTATGTCAGGGAGTGGGTACCTATTTTTCATTATTCTCTCATTCAACCCTATTTGATCAATACATAATCTAAACGACCCATTTCTCTTATTTTAAAATAAAAGCCGAAGTTGAATCACTTGTTCTGATTAGGCCTTTCTTCAAAACATGATTTAATTGAAGCTTAAGTGGCTTTAGATCATCTATGTTGAATCTATAGGGTGGTCAAGAACATGGTTCACTCCCTCAATATACATTGATCCTACCTGAAGATATACCACATAGATCTTCTGGAAATATATTTGCATATTCTATCAAAATATTTTCTATGTCATTTAGAAGCTGTTCATCATTATCTTCCTCATATAGAGTATGAACATACACTATAAATGTTTTGTAGCCATCACAAAGCCTCTATTTATATGCAAAACAAAAATGAGAAGAGGCTTTCGATTATGTGCACCACCTACAATGTGGAAAGATTCAACATCTATCCTTGAAGTGATTGTTCTTTGTTGACAATTAGATGTTTCAAAATGTTGAACTCGTTAGTTCATACCTACAACTTGATCACTCTATTTCATTTCAATCACATGGAAACTCTTAGAAAAACTCCTATAAGAAAAGGTGAATCCTAAGTCTTCAATGTAAGCTTTTGTATAATTTAGTCATCCATCGACCACCTCAACATGTGTTTTTATTTGCATATTTAAGGATATTACTAGAGTCTATTTTGAAATATAGAAAACAATGAATACTATTTGAATAAGTTAGAAATCTGAATTTCTTTTTAGAAATCATAATTACGGAAGCCCTTGGGAAAGAGCTAGTCATTATAGAATGTAAACTAGAGTTAGGGCGCCTACCTCTATCATATGCCTTATCCATTGTTGCACCTTGCTCAACAATGCTTATTTCGTTCACTTATGCAAGCCAAAATAATACCTTCTTTGCGAGCTCATATGTCCGATGTCCTTGTTCACCACAATGGAAATCAAAACTTAGTCTTTCTGCTCACTCAATAAAATCAAGGTCCTACTTCGAGTGAATGGGTGGACACCTTCTTTGGGTTTCTACTTAAACACTATTCTTACCTTGATTATAAAAAGATGAAGTCTTCTTTGAATTATTCACGTTTTTTTTTGTGGTAGGTCTCTATTAGTTATGTCCCATTGCAATTAAATTGGTTCTATTCAACTTTTTCATATTGAACTTCTCCATCTTCTCAAATTTTTTTGCCATCACTACAACATCCAAAAATTTGAAACATCCATATCCATTCACTTGATAACAAAGTTCCTCACAAAGCCCTTCATTAATCTTGCTCTTCAAAGCATCCTTGCTAACCTCCAATGCATATTTGTGAATTTTCCAAAACTTCTTTTTATACACATTAATAGACAAGGTATGCTTATCAATCTCATGTTCATGAAAACTAAAGACCTCCATCTTCTTCTCCATATAGTGATGTGAAGAGAAGCAACATCTTTTCTACTTGCTCCATCAATTCCCTCCGTAGAACTCCTATAGAATGAGTCCACGTCTACCACATAGGAAGTAGGGATTCTCTTGAAAAGGAATGTAAAAAGCCCCTTGATTTGAGAGAAAAATGGTCTTCAATATGGACATTTCAAAGTGGTTTCGCTTTCAATTTGTGAGTTTTTTTTCAATATGTACGTAATTGAACTTGATTTAAGAGCAAACTTGGCTTCAATATGGACAATTCAAAGTGGTTTTGCTTTCCATTTTTGAGGATTTTTTCAATATGTACTTAACTTAACTTGTTGAGAGAAAAATTGGCGTCAATATGTACATTTCAAAGTGGTTTCGCTTTCAATTTGTGAGGCGTTTTTTAGATGATTTTTGTTCGATTGAGTACTTAATCGAATTGAACTATGTAATTATGTAAAAATACGAATATTCACTCTATCATGGCACCCTTTTCCAATTTGATCATGTGTAAAAGTCATGTACACCATTGTACTAACAAAAAGTTACAAGAAACCACCCTAATCTTCAGGAGGATTAGCTTTGAAATAATGACTTAAAACCACTTCATTTTGCTTCTCAATGTTTTTCACATTTCAAGTTTGGTGGACACACTTCAATATCATGGAATAATTTTCATCCAAAAGACATTCAAAATACGTTTGAAAATTGTAAATCAAATTAGATTGCACACCTCAAAATCACAACATGCACGAGTTCGAGGATATATATATATATATATATATATATATATATATATATATATATATATATATATATATATATATATATATATATATATATATATATATATATATATATATATATATATATATATATAGAAGCTTATCAAAAAAACTATTCTTACAATGGTTCAAAAACTTAAACTAAATCTTTTTTTTTTTGGCTTTAGGGCATACTAAATAATTCCCTAAATTCGAGGTGAATATGGCCAAGTCATATACACCTCATGCCAATGCTTGAGTACAACGATCCTAAATATGGCCCTTGTACTTTTCAAAGAAACTCATAATTTGTACGCATTTCATTTGCAAAAGTACATTTTTTGTTTGCATTTGAGGTTAGGTGATCTCCATAGAAGGTTCATGAGTATGTCTTGCATTTCATAATTTGGAAATGCACTAATTGTTTATACTTCATGAGCACAATTTTGACTCTTTGATTGTTGAAATTCTTCATAGAATATCACATCAATGAGTCCCTCCCCAAGCCTTTTGCATGCACACTACCCTTCCTTCTTGCAAAATGGTCAATTTGATTCTTCTCCTACAATGACATGAAGATAAATCAAAACCTATTAAACAAGGCACAAAATCTAAACAATCTGGTTGCATCATCCAATCACACTCATGTTTCTTCATTGATTTCAATGGTTCCTTCACATTTGAAGTCTAGAACTTTGGAAGGATATGATAATTCCTTTTGACCATTTTAATCCCCTCATTGGTGCCCATTTTATTGGATCAATATGGTTTTCTATTTTGGACAACTCTTCAAAATCATTCATTTATTCTGCGAGTAGGATAGTATTTCATCATAGTACACATGTCTATATTCGAATGCTCTATGGATGAATATTATATTCTACAAATTAAAGATAAATTCAGATAAGAATCACTATAGTAGACGAGAAATGTTATGTAAAATAGGTACCGGTACTAGCAAGATGAGTGTGCTAGCTAATACATCTTTTATGATAAATAGGTTGACTAGTATGGTAACTAGCACAATCTCTCTAGTGCTAAAAATGGAGCTATGGACAATAGCACAATCAATATGCTAGATAGCAAAGTCATTTTGTTAATAGAAGTCTATGACATTTAGCTCAATAATCATACTAGGATCTATGCATATGAAAAATTGATAGCATGGTAACTAAAACCATCTTTATTCTAGATAGCAATGGCACCATGCTAGCTAGAATCAATGATTTTTAACATAATCATTATGATAATTAAGAATGATAGTAGCGTAACTAACATAATCAATATGATTCCTAACACATGCTCTATGCTAATTAGCATACTTAGTGTGCTTTTTAACAATCCATGTGCTTCCTAGAAAGGCACTTTGATAACTAGCATATTGAATATGCTTACATGCATAGCTATTATGAAAAGTAGGAAGCCTAGTATGCTAATTATGAGAATGAGTTCACCTCCATGGCTAATATGCTGATTAACATAGAAATCAATCTACTTACCACAATATATATTCTAGTTAGTTAAGAAGCTATGCTAATTATCACGTGTGCTGTCTTGTACCTCAAATATGACATCTAGCACAAATTTTCTACTCATATCATATTTACTATGCTTGCTAGAAATACATTCGTGAAATTGGCATCAATTCTATGTTAACTCGTTTTGTTTTACAATGCTAATCATTGTGTAGGTACGCAAATCAGCATAATTATGAACCTAACTAAGACAAAAGAAATATGCAACCTATCATATTGAATTTGGTAAACATAATATTTTGACATTCAAGTGACAATTCATTGTGTAATGATCCTTGGCATTAAGACAATGTTGACATGGAGATTGCCTTTAGGCAGAGACCATAATTTGCTTTGTAGGTGAACGTATCCTTTGGACTTGAATGTGACATAGCAATCTGATGCAAAGGAGGCACTATGAGAGCTTGATGGAGTAGGATATGATAGAGGTGCATCTAGTTTGCTACCACACAAAGTCTGCACCAGCCATTTTGGCATAGTTTTTGCCTCCTCAATATCAGTTGTCTCATCAACAAGTGCATCATGTAAATCTGCATCAGAAATAGGATGATTTTCATCATCACATGAAACCTGCAAAGGTTGAGAAGATGCTTCATTTCGACAGGACTAGGCTCTCCACCTGTAAAAAGAGGCAGCAAAGTATCATACATGTCTTTGTCACTAACAAATGTCTCCTTAGTATATGAAAGTAATAACTGAATAGCATCTTCCACAAACACAACATCACGGCTAACAAGCATGCATTTAGTATAAGGATGATATAGACGATATCCTTTACTTTAAGAACTGTACGCAACAAAAATACATTTTACAGCTTTATCATCCAATTTTCTACGATGTTGTTCACTCACTAATGCATATGCCAAACAACAAAAAAAAACATAGATGAGCAACAGTTGGCTTGCGCTCATGCCAATCCTCAAGCCAGAAACTATGTGGTAAAGCGTGACTCTTGATTATACACGGTGTCATCTCTATGAGTGACCTATTCTTTCGTTCAGCAATTCCATTCTATTAAGGTGTATACGAGACTCTAGAGTGGTGTTTTATCCCAAGTTCTGCCAGAAATGCATTCAAAATCAAAAGACATATATTTTCCCCCTTCGATTAGAAGGGAGGGTGCCCATTTTACATGCTCACAAATTTTTAGCCCAAACCAAAAACTGTTTGAAGCACATGAACAATTCAGACTTTTCCGTCAATGGATAGACCCATGCATGCGTGGAAACATCATCGATGAAAGTCACAAATTAAAGATAATTTCGAAAAGAAGGTATCTGCATAGGACCACAAGCACCACTATGTACAAGGTGCAATTTCTGAGTAGCGCGTACTGAACCATCTTTTGGAAAGGAGGAACGCTACATTTTGCCCAAAATATAGCCTTTTCAAACATGTTTTCCGGGTGCCTCTAGTTTGGGCAAAGAGGACACCATTTCACATTTGTGTAGGAGTAGCAAACTAGCAAAATTCAAGTGAGGAGAGCGTGCATGCCAAAGCTTTGAATCCGACACAACCAAAGAATCATGTACTGCACATGCGGAATCATTCACAGATCTTTCATAGTCTATGAGCTTATACAACCCACGACATACAATGCCAAAAGCCATAATCACATTGCCATTTGATAGATCATGAACTGTGCATCTGTCATCAACAAATTTCACATCCAAGCCAATTAAGTGTGGCACAAAGATGGAGAGAGAGAGAGAGAGGGAGAGGGACAGACGCGTATTTATGTGGGCATTTGATCTCATTTATTTATGACTTTATTTACATTGTTTTTTTATTCAAGTTATATATTATCATTAAGTTTATTAGTTCTAAAAAAGCTATGAGGCTCAGAGAGAATGCCCGCATAATGAATATCTACGTAATGTTTGAGTAAGCATGTTTATAATAATGTGACTTGGTAAGGGATCTCCAAAGTTAGACAAGATCAATACGAAAAGCATAGATCATTATTCTTCGCACACATAAAATGATAAAATTATTGTTCGTACACATAAAATCGCTTTTAGGTGTATGCGACTGGGAAACTTAATCTTAGATTCAAGGAAAGAAAAAGCATGAAAATAGTTCCGTAAGAATTGAACATGAATGCAGGAATAAATTAGAACTCCGATCATCTTGTGTGGTAGGTCACAAGTTCAATTCCCACAATCTATATTACAGCCTAGGATGTAGGCTTGGGCAAGGTGGACAGAATGTGCATGAGTTGCTCTCAATGGTGAGCCCAACAAAGATTAGAGTGTATCTCCCAATCCCTGGGTCATATTTAGACTTGTAAAATGCTATTAAAAGCACTTGATATGAGTGTTCCAATAGAAGCACCTAGATTGAGGATCCTAGATACCTTGCATGGGTGAGAACTATGTTCACGAGACCACGATTGAGAGAAAGACAAGTCTGTAAGCTAGTGTCCAAGAACAAAAATGCAAGGCTCAAGATACCAAGGCTCAGAGCAAGGCAAGCCCATAGGCAAGTGGCCAAGAAGTCGAAAGGCAAGGTTCAAGAGACCAAGGTTGAAAACAAAAAGGTTCAAAAGAGTGTGCAAGGGTGAGGAAATCAATTCAAGAGATTGATCATTGAGAACAACGATTCCTAGAAGGCGAGCAAAGTGTTAGAATTAAACAAAATGATAGGCAAGAGATGGTTGAACTACATCGTAAGAGAAAGGATTAGGAGGTAATCCCCAACCGTGGCTTTTGAGGCTAATGGTTAATCCATCACACTCTAAACTGGCAGGTCATGACCTGGAATCCCATATGATAGGTCATACATCCATGGGATCCATTTATCGTCTACTTTTGAGGGATAATATCAATCGAATGAATGGATGATTGAATTTGAACCATCACTCCAAAACCTAATGCGTTAAACACTACAGTACACATGCCCAAATCCCTTGCCTTATAGTGTAACAAATCATCTTTTATAGTGGAACAAATCATCTTTGAGTAATAAAGGTGATAGTTACACTTCATAGTAACTTTTTTTCGTTTTTTTTTTTTTTGTCAACAATAGGTGTGGCTTAATTTCCTCACCGCCTCCTATGTAAGTTTTTCATCTCATAAACACTACATCAGTATAATTGAATATAAGAGACCTCTATAACGTGCAATAATGCAACGCTTTGAACCACTTTATTGAGATGAAGGTAGAAGCGAGACTCTTTCAAGACCTCCATTTCTCAAATCATCAATGAATTAGGTTCCATGTGTTGTTCTTATTTATATTCTTGTTTCTTAGGTTTGTGATAGTCTCTGAAAGTTCTTTGTCATAAAGAACCATACATTGAAGTGGAAAGCCCTCCTGTTTATGATTATGTGGACATTACACATGCATCCTCTTATGTTACCATTTTTATTCCTTAATCCTCTTTATTGTCTTTCATGAACAAATCCACTTTTTATCCAATTTTAACCGTGCTTGATCTGAAACCTCTATTTCTATTAGTTCATTACACATAATTATTACTTTTACAATTTGCTTCAAAAGAAGATAGTTTTCACCGATCCCTATCTTTCTTTTGTCTGTGTGAAAAGAGAAAAGAAAATATCAATAATATGAACTACTTGAGATCCCTGCTGGAAAAATTAAAAAATCATACATAAAGAGGCACAAAGAGTGGAACATAGAGACAGAGAGAGAGAGAGAGAATGACTCGCGGTTATGTGGGCATGTCATTTCATTTATTTATAACTTTATTTACATTTCTTTCTTGATTTAATTTATATATTATCATTAATTTTATTAGTTCTAACAAAGCTATGAGGCTCACAGAGAATGCTTGAGGATCTAAAGCGCTTGTGCAATATGCACCCAACGAAGAATACAATCCTTTGGGAATCTATCCACTCTTCACCAAGAGCAAATACATATCAGGTCTCACATTTAAAAATGTACCGCTCTTCACTAGCTCTAGCTCTCCACTCGTATATTGCTATCGCATATACATGGATGCTCTCTAACATCCAATCGCTTTACCCAACAAAGCTTGCTTCTAGTTTATTTATCCCTATAACAACATGACTCTCTCAAGGGCATGACAAAATCAATATTGATTTGGGGCACAAATAGAAGAGGTTTCCTGAGTGTTCCATGCAGGAAAGCCCTTCTCGAACATCTAGCTAGAGAGGATTAGGAGGCAAACGCCTTGCTCCAAGCCTTAGTCATTTCAATTTAGACCGAGAGGAGAGAAAAACTGTTCTGATTGGCATGAAACCAACAGCATTTTATGACATTGATGATCCGCTTGAAGGTAATCACAATCTGGTAGTGATCAGAGATGACCACTCCACACTGCCAAAAAGGGAAGGGAGCCCCAACTACTGACAAAATTTTGTGAGAGATGGCTCCAATTGAGTCTTGCTTTTTGCAAGTCAACACAAACTTGAGTTTTGAACAAGAGAAACTAACAATATCCTTGATCTCCACCAGATCCACGTGTAACTTCACTTGGTTCCGAAATTCCTTCTCCTACCCATCAATCAATCATGCCATCCTCTTCCATCTATCAAAAAGGAACTCCACCATATTAAAGTCCCCACAAAGAATCTCATTGAGGGGTAGGGAGTCCAAGGACTTCCAAGTGGAAGTTCTTTCCCAAACTGTATTAGGAGCATACAAGGAGATAATGGGGAACTATTGGGGACACCGAAAAGAAGCACTAACCCATCGATGGTTCTACTCAGCAAGGGAATCCACAATTCTAGGTTCCCAACTTATACTAATGCCGATATCCATGCCACCATTTCCCCTTGGGTGTATTGTGGAGAGGTAGACACAAGACGAGGAAATACGGTTTATGCTTTTATCATAAATCCACTCACCAATCAGTATCGCTCTTGAGGAGTCCAATAGCCCTCTAACCTTGAGAGACATGATAATGATAATCCGAGATTGAGATCTTTGCACGGAGGGGCCTTATCCCTCTTTTTCTTGTTTTCCTCCTCCACTTTTGTTTTTTGAGGGAGAGGGATCCTTACATAATAGTTTCCCCTAAAGGGGCAACTTCCATAGTATCTCGACCGGTTGCTTTTATTCGTGGGAAGCCTTATTCGAAAAGGAGTGTGTTATCTTTCCGGGATTGTAGAACCAATTATGGAGCTTTCATTAAGCTAGCTAGCATTGTTGTTGGTGGTGAGCCCAACCTCTTTGCTAGTGGTGTTTCCTTCTTGGTTGCTCTTCTTGCATTTCGAATCTTCAAGGGTTGCATCCTTCGTATTCGAAATCATCAAGGGTTGCCTCCTCACTACGATAATCTATGTGATTCATTCCCTATGGTTAATCTAGGTTATTGACCTCCTTTTCCAAGTTGCAAATGTGTGTCCACTCTTGTCGGTCAATCGCAAATACCTATGAGGTTTCACATCTAGTAATATATCGCTCCTCACCAGCTCTAGCTCTCCACTCGTATATTGCTCTCGCAAATAGGCGGATGCTCCTGCAATGTCTTGGAAAGAAATAACAGACTCCAGTACGTGATAACCAATGTTTACGCTCTATTCATAATTAAGAGAGAAATGATTCTGCTATTCTACGTGGCCGTTGACACCTTCACCTATCTAAGTTTGTATTTCAATTCTACTTTCGACACCTCGAGCCTCCAAAAGAGAGTTGAAAAAATCCAAAGGAAAAAAAAAAAAGAGAAATTGTGTCGAATGTCAAGTTTCCTCATAGACCATAACCCAAAACCAACGTGGAGGAGACAAGCTGGCCATGAGAAGGAAAATTGTTGAAAGAGGTGGACTTTTGTATGCATGTGATAATGAAAGATACTGTACGAAATCCAAATTAGTTATATCTTACGAATTTGAATTCCATTCGCAGTAGACTGTTGCTTACCCAGCAGATACATCTTTGATGGCACAGAGGCAAGTATATGCAAAGCGTGCATGCAAACTTTGTGTCCCTTACTCCAAAGTGACATTGATCCGGTGCTGCACGTGAACTTACCTGTCCGAAGTGACATTGATCAGGTGCTGCACATGAAATTACTTGTCCATCTATACTTCTTTTATAGGGAGACAGAAGGCGCAGAGCTATCTTTCAAAGCGTTACTATTAAATCGCACCAGCTCAAGGCCTTGCGATGTATTCACGAAAACAATAAAAAATATGGACTGGCGAAGACACGAATCCAGCGTCTTAGTAGAAGCAGAGTACACGGGTTCAGGGAAAAGACAGAGCATGAAAATCGTTCCATAAGAATTGGACATGAATACGGGAATGCGATTGAACTTACAAAACAGAAACATTGGAAATCCATCAACGATTTTACAGTAGTCTTGAAACACCCTGTAGTAGCCTATGCGCAGTGCAGTAGTAATGAAATACAAGAACTAGTGATGTATAATGGTTTTACAGTGAAATGAAGATCTTTGCAGACAGCTGGAGGATGCCCAAAACATAGACGCCTACATAAACGTCAATGCCACCGCCGGCTCCGTCTTTGCACACGTAGGTGCCCTTGTCCTTGAGCTTGAGGGGACCCTTCTTGTGACCAGTTGCAGGATTTTTGAAATAGCAGTTCTGCTGGGCTGGTGGCAGCTCAACCGTGGCACCCACGTCCACCTCGATAGTAACATCCACCTCAACTGGTATGATAATCACCTTCTTACTTGAGTCATTCTTGATCTTGCAGTTGGCCTCCACGGCGCTAAGCGCCGCGCTCATCAGCAGCGCGCAGGCCAGCGATGACACGAGAGCTCGCGAGCCCATGGATGAAGTCCTAAGAGGAAAGCTAAAGAAGGCGAGAGTGAGTCGTGCAGAAGCTGTAAGGCAACGTATCTGGGTATGTGTGCTTCAGAGATGCAGGTGCTGCATTCGCAACCGATACAGCCAACAATCTTACAGTTCCTCTGTGCCATCTTTCCCTGCCAAATAAAGACAATGTCGCTCTCGACGCCGACCGTCTCGCCTTGGGCCAACTCGTCAAATTCGGTCGTTCATGGTCCCCCTTCTTATGAAAGGAAGACGACTGGCGGTCTGCGTATGCTGAAATGTCCCTTGTCATTGATACAAGCAAGTGCCTTCTCATGGCCTGGCCTGCACACAAAATGAGGGCTTGCACATCGCAGGAATCACTGCGTATAGAGATTGCCTATATGTGGACTTGAAATTTCTCCCAGAGCAATAATTCGTACGTTCCTGTCAAGGCGTTGACAATGGTAATGGATAGAAACACATTTGTTAGCATACGGTGCAAATCATTGTAGAGTCAAAGAGAGATGATGTGAGATATCTCATAGACCGCGAAATCAGCACAAGCTCAACAGAAATTTAAGGGAGGGCCTTAAAATGCATGTACATAATATGAAAAAAAGAAGATGGCTTAAGGTTTTCACTACAATATTCACAGCTGAAAAAGCTCAACCACGAGAATCCTCTATGCAAAAAAACAACCCAAAAAAAAACACACGCATTCCAATAGTGGCACGAATGTCTTACTTCTTTTTGTATGGGTATTGATATTTAGGGAGTCTCCTCATGTTTCATGGAAGGTCTGAAGGCTGAGTACACCGCCTTGTTATTTTGATTCTAGAGTATTGATGAAGCTCAAAGCCAAATACAACAACCATATGGGTGGCTGCAAACCATAAAATGATACCGAGCCATAAGTACATACGTGCCATACATAGATCATACATCTATGAATATCTACGTAATGTTTGCGTGTGCATGTTTATAATAATGTGACTTGGTAAGGGATCTGAAAAAAATAAACAAGATCAATACGAAAAGCATAGATCATTATTCTTTGCACACAGTAAGTGATAAAATTATTGTTCGTACACATAAAATCCCTTTTACGTGCATGCGATTTGGATACTTAATCTTAGATTTTACGAGCACCTTTTTGACATGATGCAAAAGAGGCACTATGGGAGCCTGATCGAGTAGGATATTGTAGAGGTGCATCTAATTTGCTACCACACAAAGTTTGCACCAGCCATTTTGGCATAGTTTTTGCCTCCTCAATATGAGCTATCTCATCAACAAATGCATCATGTAAATATGCACTAGAAATAGGATGATTTTCATCGTCACATGAAATCTACAAAGGTTGAGAAGTTGCCTCATTTGGACGAGGACTAGGCTGTCCACCTGTAAAAAGAGGCAGCAAAGTATCATACATGTCTTTGTCACTAACAGATGTCTCCTTAGTACATGAAAGCAATGGTTGAATAGCATCTTCCACAAAAACATCACAGCTAACCAGAATGCATTTAGTATGTGGATGATATAGTTGATATCCTTTACTTTCAGAAGTGCACGCCACAAAAATACATTTTAGTGCTTTATCATCCAATTTTCTACGATGTTGTTCACTCACTAATGCATATGCCAAACAACAAAAAAAAACACAGATCAGCAACAGTTGGCTTGCTTATAATGATAATGTGACTTGGTAAGGGATCTGAAAAAAAATTAAAAACAAGATCAATATGAAAAGCATAGATCATTATTCTTCGCACACAGTAAGTGATAAAATTATTGTTTGTACACATAAAATCCCTTTTAGGTGTATGGGATTTGGATACTTAATCTTAGATTTTACGAGCACCTTTTCGACACCATTTAATCAATTTCTAACATTGATAGAAATGATTACGTGCAGACGTATTGTGGCTGTTCTTTTTTTTTCTCCTTTGAGTGTGTACGAATTGTAGGAATCAAAATCCTCGCCAATAGCCCTCAACCTATTTCCACTCTAAGTTTTCACAGCCATAGACTCTAGTAGGCGATTCAAATATTTATAATTCATGCAAGTAAAACATTTTTATCTTCCTCGTCTTCTTCTTATATTAATCTTACATTTGATCCTTCGTCAAGCAATACAAATGTGTTTGAAGCCATGGGTTTAATCTCTGCAAGTTTTCGAACATCCAGTTGTTCGATTGAATAGTTATGATTTATGGAAGTAATATGTCTTTCTCTTCTTCATCTTCGTCTTATATTGATCTTATATACTTGATGCTTCATTTAGGCAAAATGAATGTTTCTTAATCCATGGGTTGAAGATCCAACTAAAGTCTTTGAAGTTCTAGTTGTTCTATTGGATAATGGTGATTGTGTACATACATAAACAAAGAATAAGCGAGCACACAACCATACATACATAAGTGCATGAATACATCCTACATACATGAACATCTGTGTAGAATCTTCAGTATGTATTGATGCATAAATACATCGTACATTGATGAATATCCTGTAACTTTTCAAGTATGTATTGTTGATATATTTCGATGGTGATATGTGTCAACACTTAGAACCACTGAGGCAAATTTTTCCCTCTTTAGGAGGTTCCTTTTTCCCCTTGACTTGTACACATGGCTATAAGTTTAACAAGTTACTTATATTTGTACATCCACTTGGCAATAGATTATGTATTGTTTTGTGCTCTAAACCTTTTATTCGTCCTTGTGCTATTCCTGTGCTTTTGTAGACGTCAAGCTCAAGCATTTGGTAATAGAAATGGTCATGCCTTCCAATGTCATGTCCTTGGCACTCGTCTAGTCATAGTCTGAGAATTGTCCATTTATATTCCTTTCCTCATTGGCTAGGAGGGCCACTTGCTACTTAGATTTATTAGGATACAACAAAGTTGTGAATGGCTTCCACATCTCATCGAGATTTTGAGAATGTAGTCATTGATATTGGTTGAGTTTCTCCCACTTTTCAATTCGTTCATCAATTGAATATCTCTCACCTATCTAGGTGTTGCGTATACCCCGTTCATGGTCTCCCATATCTTCATGCTTGTTCTTTGGACTTGAATGTGACCTATGTAGAGCGATAAGAGACTCTTTGTGTGACTACAACTCCTCAGTATGGGGAAGCAAGAGGGCTACCACATCTGGTTAGTATGGGATGCCCTAAGATGACAACCACATCCAAGTAGGTGGCCACATGTTCTTTGGCTTGCACTAGGGTGTAACACCACTCTTTGGGCAACATATGGATGGCCACCCCTTTGATAATATATAGACAATCACCTATTGACTTCAATAAGAGTGACCATCTCCTCTTACACATGGTGACCAAATTCATGAGGATAGCTACCTATGTGTATTGGATCACCAACCACTCTTGGATTACCTCTTATGAACCCAACCTATGAGCTTCAAAATAAGAATTACCTCAAGTAGGAAAGGATTATGTGTTCCTATTGTATTGGTCCTCCTTGGAAACCATCATGGTGACCAAACCGACCATCCGCTCACCTTACTACCTACGTGATCACCCACTCTTAGCTTCAATCCATTCTTGGAAGCCACACAATAGTAACGTCTTATGTTCTTGGTTACGTGACCAGAAGCTCATAGATTCATTCTATGAGATTTTGAGAATGTAGTCATTGATATTGGTTGAGTTTCTAAAACTTTTCAATTCATTCATCAATTGAATATCTCTCACTTATGTAGGTGTTGGGTATAACCCGTCCATAGTCTCCTATATCTTCATGCTTGTCCTTTGGACTTCAATGTGACATAGCAATCTGATGCAAAAGAGGCACTATGAGAGCCTAATCAAGTAGGATATGATAGAGGTGCATCTAATTTGCTTTCACACAAAGTCTGCACCAGCCATTTTGGCATAGTTTTTGCCTCCTCAATATCAGCTCTCTCTCATCAACAAGTGCATCATGTAAATCTGCATTAGAAATAGGATGATCTGCACCATCACATGAAACATGTAAAGGTTGAGAAGTTACCTCATTTGGACCAGCACTAGGTTGTCCACCTATAGAAAGAGGGAGCAGAGTATCATACATGTCTTTGTCGCTAATAGATGTCTCCTTAGTACATGAAAGCAATGGCTGTATAGAATCTTCCACAAAAATAACATCACAGCTAACAAGAATGCATTTAGTATGTGGATGATATAGACGATAGCCTTTACTTTTAGAACTATACCCAACAAAAATACATTCTATTGCTTTATCATCCAATTTTTTGTGATGTTGTTCACTCACTAATGCATATGGCATACAACCAAAAACACACAAATGAGCAGCAGTTGGCTTGCCATCATGCCAAGCCTCATATGGAGTGATAGACTACAACGATTTAGTGGGACAACTATTGAGTATATATGCGACACACATGACAACCTCAATACAGAAACTATGTGGTAAAGCGTGACTCGTGATTATACACCTTTCCAAATCCATGAGTAACCTATTCTTTCGTTCAGCAACTCCATTCTGTTGAAGTGTATACGGCACTCTACACTGGTGTTTTATCCCAAGTTCAGCCAGAAATGTATTTAAATCAGAAGACATATATTCCCCTCCCCCCTTGATTAGAAGGGAGGGTCCCCATTTTACATGCTCACATATTTTCAGCCAAAACCAAAAACTATTTGAAGCACATTAATAGTTCAAACTTTGCCTTCAATGGATAGACCCATGCATGTGTGGAAAAATTGTGGATGAAAAGTCACAAATTAAAGATAATTTCGAAAAGAAGGTATCTGCATAGGACCACATACATCACTATGTACAAGGTGAAATTTGTAAGTATCCTGAACTGAACCATCTTTTGGAAAGGAGGAACGTTGTATTTTGACCAGAATATAGCCTTCACAAACATGTTTTCCCGGTGCCTCTAGTTTGTTCAAAGAGGACACCATTTCATATTTGTGCAGGCATAACAAACTAGCAAAATTCAAGTGACCAGAGCATGCATGCCAAAGCTTTGAATCTGACATAGCCTGAGAATCATGTACTGCACATGCAAAATCATTTACAAATCTTTCATAGTATATGAGCTTATCCATCCCACGACATAAAATGCCAGAAGCAATATGCATATTGCCATTTGACATATTAGAACACTCTAGTTTTGGAGTAGAGACCTCTGCAACAACCATTCTAGCTTCTTTCTTCTTTGCCTCTTCAATAGTCAGTTTTGGACAGTTCTTTTTCTATGATCATTTCCTTCATAATACTTGCAAAATAATTTCTCCTTTTTTATTTGTTTTCATCTTTTTCTTCCCTCTTTGATTGTGGAGAATTAGCATATTTCTGCTTATTAGTTGAAGAGCTCCATTTTCTGTTGCTCTTCTCACTAACCAGGAAAGCTTGATCTGCAACTCGCATAATGGATCTGTTCTACCTAGACTGATCTTCTTGAAAGAGAATACAGACTAACTCCTCAAATGACAAGGCATTTGGATTGCCTTTCATCATTAACAAAAGAAAAACTCTGATATGAATCAGGAAGACCATTCAGAAGGGTCTCCAACAGTGAGATATCTAGTATAACCTCATCAGTAGAAATCAATTGCTCCTTCAAGTCTTTGATCTTTGTTAGAAAAATGACCATCGAAACACCTTCATTCATATGCTCTCTCTCCAATTGTTTTCGAAGGTAAGCAACACGAGCCTCATTCCCTACTTGGTATAGTGTGGTAAGTGTATCCCAAGCATCCTTAGCTGTTCTGCAAGAGCGAATGTGAGGAATAGTGGCATGTTTGACAGACAAAGCTATCAATGCATGTGCCTAGGCATCTCTACCATCCGAATGAATTTGCTCTGCAGTAGGTGCAGCACAAACCGCAGCACAAATAGGAATATGTAGAAAATCATCATTTTTGACACCTTCTCCATCAGTTTCAATACCTAAAGTTGTAAAAGTTGTAGGTGTGATAGTACATTTTTCAACACCTGCACAATGTTCCATAGTCATTTTGCAACCAATACATGTCGCATCATATAAGCCCACAATAGGTAGTTAGTACCATGCAACTTATGCTCAAGAGCCAACATATGGAATATATCATTGCTTTAAGCCATGGTCCACGACTAGAATACCTTGATGAAGAAAATTGAATATATCTCAAAAAGTTGAAAATAACTTCCCACACAAATTCTACTAAACATGTAGTAGACTTGGAGACTCTTATACTAGCGAACCAAAACTGGTATATACCTTTGGCACAAAAAGACAAAATAGCATACATAAGCATTGTGATAGTGCAATCAAAGGTCGAAACGAGCTCATATCACGATCTCGACACCACATAGCAAAGCTATTTTGAATCAAAAAGACGCTGAGTATGCTCACCAAAATTCGTTCAATTCAGAGACTACAATCGGAGAGGTGTTGACAATGCCCTAGATGAAGCGGTGACCTGATCTAATACCAATTGTTGGAGCTAGATGTCTAGGAAACCACGTGATCAGCACAAGGAAGAAGAAGAAGCTTGGAGAAAAACACACAATATTGAATGTATTGCCACTAGAATGTACAAAGATAAGTAGCCCATTAGGGTAATAGGGATATATACAAGCCAGGGGAAAACATCCTCCTAAAGAGGGAAAAAAGTGCCTCGGAGGTCCTGGTGTGTTCACACACATCATTACCTAAATATATCAACAAGAAAGTACTTGATTATGATGTTACTACTACACACACAGGTAACCAATATCATAGATATGTGGTTAAATATAAAAATCATTCACTTGAAGAATCTCAATGGATTCATAAAACATCACTAACTCCACATTATGATCATTTGATTTGTGCTTATCATTCACAATCACATTAAATTCTAGTTTTCCAGTTCCATACATGTGTTTTTACATGGAACATGCTTATGCTTGTTCGTTGATGGGACATGTGATTTTCCATCCATGTCTATTTTATTCTTATCAATTGAAGTCAATTGCTCGTCAACTGGGAGGCATGTTATATTTTGTCGAATATTGGACAGTTAAATGGGTTTAATGCATTGAGGTTTTTAATGTGTTTTTTGTTTGGACTTAGCAGGTTAAGATCCATGAGGGTGTGACGGCCCATGGACTTATTCGACTATTTTTGGAGATATTTGGAAGCATAGTTTTAGAAGATAGTTATTTTTCGAAGAAACTATTTTTAGTTATTTTTGTAAAAATAATAGGTCACTTTAGAAAGTGATGTTTTTTGTAAAAACTGAAAATTATGATTTTTTAAATAAAACAAAAGTAGGGTTTTCAAAGCATTGTTGGGAAAATTCCCACCTTCAAGTTGACATTCAAAACAATTGAAACATTTTGATTGGTTATCTCTAAAACTCTCTCAAACATTTTCATAAAGTTGTTTGATTTGAACTCGCCACTTTGTAAGTGTTTATAGGTACAAGTTAATGAAGATTATATGTGTCCACACTAGGGATTACCCTATATGCCATTTAGATGTGTGATTGAACCCATTACTATGGGGGGGAGGGGTATGAGTAGAAACCTATAAGTTTAGCGAAACATATGGGTATTTTGGTAACTATGTGAGTATGTGTGAGGGTTTCAATGTGTATATATATGTGTAGGTATGCATGGGTGTGATATGTGAACATTTGATTGAACATTAACACACACTTGATTTGGAAATTATATGATAACAATTAATTAATATTTCTAATAATTTTAACATTAGTTAATTTATCTAATAATATGCATATGTAACTATTACGGCATTAGACCGTAGTGTTAACTTCAATTAAAAGTATTAAAGATTTATTGAGATGAAAATGAATAAATTAAAATGAAAAATCAAAAAGAAATTAGTTATTTGTGGTGTGTATGAGTGCTTGTTTAAAGAGTGGTGCATAGGAGATGTGTAATTAAAGTGATATTGAAAGTGTGATGTGAGTGAAGTGTGTGAATAAAGAGTGGACTATGTGAATGTGATTAAAGAGTGGTGGGTGTGAATGTGTTAAAGTGTGAAGTATGTGTGTTATGTGCTTAAAGTGTGCATAAAAAAGAGTGATGCATATGCATGTGTATGAGGTTATATATATGAATGTCCTCGTTGTTTTCTTCTAATGATTTTTTGCAGGTATTCTCCTTTTCTTCTTTTTTCTCTAATTATGTGTCCATTTGCATGTTTGAATTAAATTTATTTATGCATGTGTATGCATTATATTAAGTGAATGTATAAATGTGTATGCATTATATTAAGTCCAATATTCCATAAAATATAACATGCCTCCCAGTTGACGAGCAATTGACTTCAATTGATAAGAATAAAATAGACATGGATGGCAAATCACATGTCCCATCAACGAGCAATCATAAGCATGTTCCATGTAAAAACACATGTATGGAACTGGAAAACTAAAATTTAATGTGATTGTGAATGATAAGCACAAATCAAATGATCATAATGTGGAGTTAGTGATGTTTTATGAATCCATTGAGATTCTTCAAGTGAATGGTTTTTATATTTAACCACATATCTATGATATTGGTTACCTTTGTGTGTGGTAGTAACATCATAATCAAGTACTTTCTTGTTGATATATTTAGGTAATGATGTGTGTGAACACACTAGGACCTCCGAGGCATTTTTTTCCCTCTTTAGGAGGTTTTTTTCCCCGGGCTTGTATATATCCCTATTACCCTAATGGGCTACTTATCGTTGTACATTCTAGTGGCAATACATTCAATATTGTGTGTTTTTGTCCAAGCTTCTTCTTCTTCCTTGTGTTGATCACGTGCTTTCCTAGACATCTAGCTCCAACAATCGGTATTAGAGCAGGTCGCCGCCTCATCTAGGGCATTGTCAACACCTCTCCGATTGTAGTCTCTGAATTGAACAAATTTTGGTGAGCATACTCAGCGTGTTTTTGATTCAAAACAGCTTTGCTATGTGGTGCCAAGATCGTGATATGAGGTCGTTTCGACCTCTGAATGCACTATCACAGTGCTTATGTAGGCTATTTTATCTTTTTGTGCCAAAGGTATATACCAGTTTTGGTTCGCTAGTATAAGAGTCTCCAAGTCTACTACAGGTTTAGTAGAATTTGTGTGGGAAGTTATTTTCAACTTTTTGAGATATATTCAATTTTCTTCATCAAGGTATTGTAGTCGTCGACCATGGCTTAAAGCAATGATGTATTCCGTATGTTGGCTCTTGAGGATAAGTTGGATGGTACCAACTACCTATTGTGGGCTTATATGATGCGACATGTATTGGTTGCAAAAGGACTATGGAACATTGTGCAGGTGTTGAAAAATGTCCTATCACACCTGCAACTTTTACAACTTTAGGTATTGAAGCTGATAGAGAAGGTGTCAAAGATGATGATATTCTACATATTCCTATTCGTGTTGCGGTTTGTGCTGCATCTACTGCAGAGCAAATTCATTCGGATGGTAGAGATGCCTAGGCACATGCATTGATAGCTTTGTCTGTCAAACATGCCACTATTCCTCACATTCGCTTTTGCAGAACAGCTAAGGATGCTTGGGATACACTTACCACATTGTACCAAGCAAGGAATGAGGCTCGTGTTGCTTACCTCCGAAAACAATTGGAGAGTGAGCATATGAATGAAGGTGATTCGATGGTCATTTTTCTAACAAATATCCAAGACTTGAAGGAACATTTGATTTCTGCTGATGAGGTTATAATAGATATCTCACTGGTGGAGATCCTTCTGAATGGTCTTCCTGATTCATATCAGAGTTTTTCTTCTACTCTTTGGTTAATGATGAAAGGCAATCCAAATGCCTTGTCATTTGAGGAGTTAGTCTGTATTCTCTTGCAGGAAGATCAGTCTAGGTAGAACAGATCCATTATGCGAGTTGCAATTCAAGATTTCCTGGTTAGTGAGAAGGGCAACAGAAAATGGAGCTCTTCAACTAATAAGCAGAAATCTGCTAATTCTCCACAATCAAAGAGGGAAGAAAAAGATGAAAAGAAGTAAAAAAAGGAGAAATTATTTTGCAAGTATTATGAAGGAAATGATCATATAAAAAGAACTGTCCAAAACTGACTATTGAAAAGGCAAAGAAGAAAGAAGCTAGAATGGTTGTTGCAGAGGCCTCTACACCAAAACTAGAGTGTGCTAATATGTCAAATGGCAATATGCATATTGCTTCTGGCATTTTATGTTGTGGGATGTATAAGCTCATACACTGTGAGAGATCTATAAATGATTTCACATGTGCAGTACCTCAATTTGCTTTGTGCAAGCATGAAACACTCATTTCCTTGCAACTACCAATGTGCTCTAAGTGCCATCGAAGATGGTGGTGGAAAAGACTAACAACACCCAAATCAGCCAAAAGACATCTCAGCCACACACACTCAAAAGTTGTAGGGAAAGTCGTTGGATACTCAGCCTCATAGCTAAAGTGACAATAGTAGGCTGCTTCTTAATCAACCAAGATATGCATGAGCTACAAATTATGAAGCAAAAACAATAATGGAAACACAAATATCAAAGCAACAAGCGTTATTAGAGCTTGAAAAAGCATGTAAATTTGGAAGTAGTGATACCCCCTTGGGATAAAACAATCCAAGCGACCATGTACCACTAAAAGAGTGAAACATACACTTAGTAGCTTACCAATGCTTGAAACCTTGGCAATGCATAAATTTTCTCATCTATGATACAAAAAACTTAGTATGATGCAAAGTTATGCATAGGTAGGTCAAGCAAAATTGGTAGATACCTCTATTAACTCAACTATACGATCTAGTGAACTCTTGAGGACTCAATCCCAAAATCCTTTGCAAGTGAAACCTATATTATAGGATCTTACTTATGCAAGTCAGGTGAGTCAAAATTCTTACTCCTACTTTCAGAGCCAATGTTTCCAAGATAGAATACTTGTTGCATTCACTAGGCATGCACAAAGAGACCATTGATCATTCATTGATTTTTTCCTTTCTTAATATGAAAGGAGAATTTAGAGGACAATTATACCTTTCTAAAAAAACTAAAGATCACAAAAATGGATACAAAAGGATAAGGAATCTTTTCTCAACACTAAGAGTTATCTAACTCCCCCACAGAAAAATATGTGAGATATATATGGCTACTCAAAATATAGAAAATTACTCAAGAAAGAAAGGGTTTATCTCATCCATGTCAAAGAAACAAACTATTATTTACCTATCTCCCATAGAAGCTCAATACATAAAATTAGAACAAGTTAGATGTGAGGTTATTGGCTCTAGAATCTCATGATTCAATGAGTTGAATTTTTATGTCAATCGATTTTAGATCACATATAACAACATCACTAGTGTGTACCTATCTTCCAATCCTATGCTCTTCCAAGCACATAGAGGTACATTATCACTATATTAGGAAGAAATGTTTTGGTACCAAGGTATAAGTGACCAGGGATTAGTTTTCTAACATGTTCACCAAAGCATTGGACTCAATCAAGCCAACAAAGTTTCAAAAAGGCATTTGATTGATCAACCTAGCTTGAAGACTTCAACATTGAACCTTTAGGGGGATGCTGAAAATGAAGATCCAACCTTGGAAGATCATGAGCCCTTTGGGTGGTTGAGACTTGGAGCAATGAGAAGTAAGAAGTCACGCTTGAGAATTCTTGCTCAAATTTAATTTTCAAATCCCCCTCAAATCAATCATTTATCAATACCATACCTAGCTACGATAAAGCCTACAATCTAAGAAAGGAGATCCATATCATTTAGACAATCTTTACAAAGTCTTATAAACACAAACTCTACTTCAAATTTGTATGATCCCAAGTGTATTTTCTCTCATAGGAGTTGAATAAGCTAGTTGATCCATTTCTATGCAAGATTCTTGCTGGCTTGAGGATTTTCATCATGCTTTCTATTGCCATGTCTCTCACTAAGATTTCCACGTGTAGGAGCTTGTTTGCTTTGAGGGATAAGTAGAGTTTCTTGATTATTTGAAATCCATTTCTCGTAATCTTAGTTAAGCTATTATCGTCCTCTAATGTTTTCTTAACTTCAGGTCTAAAATATGCATATTTTGAGAGGATATCATTCTTGAGTGAACAATGGTCTCTATGTGCATGCCTAGTGAAAGGAACAATTAGTCTATTTTGGAGGCATTCGTTCACAAAGTAGAATAAACAAATTTGTGTAATATAACTTGCCTTATGAACTTATCATAGTATAGTTGTACTGTGAAAAATATCTTGGGTTCATTCTCTCGGTTTTAGTATGCGAAGGCCATGACATTCCCATATATTCTAAAATGATATTCCTCAAGCTTGTATGTGAGAATCCCAAATCATGAGAATCCCAAATCCTCAAGCTTGCTAATGTCTCTAATTCCATTCTTAGTATTATCTATGATATTTAACACATCAAGATATGCCTAGATCTATATTTTAGGTTTACCTCTCATACTTGTGAGTAGAGAAGGATTTGATGCACATTTTTTGAATCCATATTTTTTAAAATACTCTACCAATACGATGCTCAAACATATAAAAGCTTATTGTATACAATATAAATAATTGTTGACTCTATTGAAATATTCTTTGACATCCAACATCATATAGGCCCTTGAATAAGTAGAATTTGCAAGAAAGGGCCATCGTGACATTCATGTTATACTTGACCTTTAAATGCACATTCATAAGATGTGCATACTTGATTGTTACAACACAAAGATCCATTATACAAATGAAATATGTCTGGATAGATGCATCCCTTGTTTGCATGTAAAAAACTACAGATGAGTGCATTAAAAGAGTCACATTTTAGCACGTCATGAATTTTATTGAAAAAAATAGAATCTATTATAGAATCCTTACTAGCCAAATATGAAATATAGAAATCATAGTCAGTTAATTATTTGATTCAATGCTTTTGCCTATTGTTATATGGTTGCTTGAATATGAATTTAAGATATTGATGATATGTTTTGAATTCGAACTTAACCCCTAATAATAGATGTCTCCAATGCTTAAGTGCATGTACAATAGCAAGCATTTCTAGACCATGAATACGATAATTTAGTTGATGTTTTCTTAATTTTCTAGACTCATATGCACCCACTCTACCATCTTGTGAAAGAATACATCCATTTCACTCCAAGTTGCATCACATGCAACCAAAAAAAAGTTTCCCATTTTTGGTATTTTCAAAGAAAAAGTTTCAATGAACTTTTGTTTCAATGATTCAAATGTCTTTTGATAGGCTTTACTCCACACAAATCTTGAATTCTCATTAGTCAAGTCTATGTGTGGATTAACTATTGTAGAAAAAAATCCTAAATATATGCTCTCTCTGATTGCACCAATCCTAAAGAAACTTCTACCACCCTTAAAGTTATAGAAATCTGTCAATCAACTATTGCTTTACTTGAGCCTATTCTATATGAGTTGCGTCTTCATATATAAATCTTCCTATGTAAATGAGGTTTTCCTTGGAAAAGAAAGAACTTAATCCTCTTTCCAATTAATTTTTGTTCTCTAAGTGTTTGTAAAGACTTCCTAATATGTATTTCACGCTCATCTTCATCTTTAGAGTACAAAAATACATCATCAAGAAATACACAGATGAATTCATCCAGATAATGATGAAAAATATTCTTCATGAGGCACATGAACGTGGTAGGAGCATTTGTTAATCCAAAAGGTAAAATTGTAAACCCTAGTGGCCATAACATATATGGAAAGGTGTATTGGGTTATTCATCTATGTCAGGGAGTTTGTACCTATTTTTCATTATTCTCTCATTCAACCCTATTTGATCAATACATAATCTAAACGACCCATTTCTCTTATTTTAAAATAAAAGCCGAAGTTGAATCACTTGTTCTGATTAGGCCTTTCTTCAAAACATGATTTAATTGAAGCTTAAGTGGCTTTAGATCATCTATGTTGAATCTATAGGGTGGTCAAGAACATGGTTCACTCCCTCAATATACATTGATCCTACCTGAAGATATACCACATACATCTTCTGCAAATATATTTCCATATTCTATCAAAATATTTTCTATGTCATTCAGAAGCTATTCATCATTATCTTCCTCATATGGAGTATGAACATACACTATAAATGTTTTGTAGCCACCACAAAGCCTCTATTTATATGCAAAACAAAAATGAGAAGAGGCTTCCGATTATGTGCACCACCTACAATGTGGAAAGATTCAACATCTATCCTTGAAGTGATTGTTCTTTGTTGACAATTAGATGTTTCAAAATGTTGAACTCGTTAGTTCATACCTACAACTTGATCACTCTATTTCATTCAATCACATGGAAACTCTTAGAAAAACTCCTATAAGAAAAGGTGAATCCTAAGTCTTCAATGTAAGCTTTTGTATAATTTAGTCATCCATCGACCACCTCAACATGTGTTTTTATTTGCATATTTAAGGATATTACTAGAGTCTATTTTGAAATATAGAAAACAATGAATACTATTTGAATAAGTTAGAAATCTGAATTTCTTTTTAGAAATCATAATTACGGAAGCCCTTGGGAAAGAGCTAGTCATTATAGAATGTAAACTAGAGTTAGGGCGCCTACCTCTATCATATACCTTATCCATTGTTGCACCTTGCTCAACAATGCTTATTTCGTTCACTTATGCAGGCCAAAATAATACCTTCTTTGGGAGCTCATATGTCCGATGTCCTTGTTCACCACAATTGAAATCAAAACTTAGTCTTTCTGCTCACTCAATAAAATCAAGGTCCTACTTCGAGTGAATGGGTGGACACCTTCTTTGGGTTTCTACTTAAACACTATTCTTACCTTGATTATAAAAAGATGAAGTCTTCTTTGAATTATTCACGTTTTTTTTTGTGGTAGGTCTCTATTAGTTATGTCCCATTGCAATTAAATTGGTTCTATTCAGCTTTTTCATATTGAACTTCTCCATCTTCTCAAATTTTTTGGCCATCACTACAACATCCAAAAATTTGAAACATCCATATCCATTCACTTGATAACAAAGTTCCTCACAAAGCCCTTGATTAATCTTGCTCTTTAAAGCATCCTTGCTAACCTCCAATGCATATTTGTGAATTTTCCAAAACTTCTTTTTATACACATTAATAGACAAGGTATGCTTATCAATCTTATGTTCATGAAAACTAAAGACCTCCATCTTCTTCTCCATATAGTGATGTGAAGAGAAGCAACATCTTTTCTACTTGCTCCATCAATTCCCTCCATAGAACTCCTATAGAATGAGTCCACGTCTACCACATAGGAAGTAGGGATTCTCTTGAAAAGGAATGCAAAAAGCTCCTTGATTTGAGAGAAAAATGGGCTTCAATATGGACATTTCAAAGTGGTTTCGCTTTCAATTTCTGAGTTTTTTTTCAATATGTACGTAACTGCACTTGATTTAAGAGAAAACTTGGCTTCAATATGGACAATTCAAAGTGGTTTTGCTTTCAATTTCTAAGGCTTTTTTCAATATGTACATTTCAAAGTGGTTTCGCTTTCAATTTCTGAGGCATTTTTTAGATGATTTTTGTTCGATTGAGTACTTAATCGAATTGAACTATGTAATTATGTAAAAATACGAATATTCACTCTATCATGGCACCCTTTTCCAATTTGATAATGTGTAAAAGTCATGTTCACCATTGTACTAACAAAAAGTTACAAAAAACCACCCTAATCTTCAAGAGGATTAGCTTTGAAATAATGACTTAAAACCACTTCATTTTGCTTCTCAATGTTTTTCACATTTCAAGTTTGGTGGACACACTTCAATATCATGGAATAATTTTCATCCAAAAGACATTCAAAATACGTTTGAAAATTGTAAATCAAATTAGATTGCACACCTCAAAATCACAACATGCACGAGTTCGAGGATATATATATATATATATATATATATATATATATATATATATATATATATAGAAGCTTATCAAAAAAACTATTCTTACAATGATTCAAAAACTTAAACTAAATCTTTTTTTTTTGGCTTTAGGGCATACTAAATAATTCCCTAAATTCGAGGTGAATATGGCCAAGTCATATACACCTCATGCCAATGCTTGAGTACAACGATCCTAAATATGGCCCTTGTACTTTTCAAAGAAACTCATAATTTGTACGCATTTCATTTGCAAAAGTACATTTTTTGTTTGCATTTGAGGTTAGGTGATCTCCATAGAAGGTTCATGAGTATGTCTTGCATTTCATAATTTGGAAATGCACTAATTGTTTATACTTCATGAGCACAATTTTGACTCTTTGATTGTTGAAATTTATCATAGAATATCACATCAATGAGTCCCTCCCCAAGCCTTTTGCATGCACACTAACCTTCCTTCTTGCAAAATGGTCAATTTGATTTTTCTCCTACAATGACATGAAGATAAATCAAAACCTATTAAACAAGGCACAAAATCTAAACAATGTGGTTGCATCATCCAATCACACTAATGTTTCTTCATTGATTTCAATGGTTCCTTCACATTTGAAGTCTAGAACTTTGGAAGGATATGATAATTCCTTTTGACCATTTTTATCCCCTCATTGGTGCCCATTTTATTGGATCAATATGGTTTTCTATTTTGGACAACTCTTCAAAATCATTCATTTATTCTGCAAGTAGGATAGTATTTCATCATAGTACACATGTCTATATCCGAATGCTCTATGGATGAATATTATATTCTACAAATTAAAGATAAATTCAGATAAGAATCACTATAGTAAGACGAGAAATGTTATGTACAATAGGTACGAGTACTAGCAAGATGAGTGTGCTAGCTAATACATCTTTTATGATAAATAGGTTGACTAGTATGGTAACTAGCACAATCTCTCTAGTGCTAAAAATGGAGCTATGGACAATAGCACAATCAATATGCTAGATATCAAAGTCATTTTGTTAATAGAAGTCTATGACATTTAGCTCAATAATTGTACTAGGATCTATGCATATGAAAAATTGAAAGCATGGTAACTAAAACCATCTTTATTCTAGATAGCAATGGCACCATGCTAGCTAGAATCAATGATTTTTAACATAATCATTATGATAATTAAGAATGATAGTAGTGTAACTAACATAATCAATATGATTCCTAACACATGCTCTATGCTAATTAGCATACTTAGTGTGCTTTTTAACAATCCATGTGCTTCCTAGAAAGGCACTTTGATAACTAGCATATTGAATATGCTTACATGCATAGCTATTATGAAAAGTAGGAAACCTAGTATGCTAATTATGAGAATGAGTTCACCTGCATGGCTAATATGCTGATTAACATAGAAATCAATCTACTTACCACAATATATATTCTAGTTAGTTAAGAAGCTATGCTAATTATCACGTGTGCTATCTTGTACCTCAAATATGACATCTAGCACAAATTTCTGACTCATATCATATCTACTATGCTTGCTAGAAATACATTCGTGAAATTGGCATCAATTCTATGTTAACTCGTTTTGTTTTACAATGCTAATCATTGTGCAGATACGCAAATCAACATAATTATGAACCTAACTAAGACAAAAGAAATATGCAACCTAGCATATTGAATCTGGTAAAGATAATATTTTGACATTCAAGTGACAATTCATTGTGTAATGATCCTTGGCATTAAGACAATGTTGACATGGAGATTGCCTTTAGGCAGAGAGCATAATTTGCTTTGTAGGTGAACGTATCCTTTGGACTTGAATGTGACATAGCAATCTGAATGCAAAGGCGGCACTATGAGATCTTGATCGAGTAGGATATGATAGAGGTGCATCTAATTTGCTACCACACAAGGTCTGCACCAGCCATTTTGGCATAGTTTTTGCCTCCTCAATATCAGCTGTCTCATCAACAAGTGCATCATGTAAATCTGCATTAGAAATAGGATGATTTTCATCATCACATGAAACCTGCAAAGGTTGAGAAGATGCTTCATTTGGACAAGACTAGGCTCTCCACCTGTAAAAAGAGGCAGCAAAGTATCATACATGTCTTTGTCACTAACAAATGTCTCCTTAGTATATGAAAGTAATAAGTGAATAGCATCTTCCACAAACACAACATCACGGCTAACAAGAATGCATTTAGTATGTGGATGATATAGACGATATCCTTTACTTTAAGAACTGTACGCAACAAAAATACATTTTACTGCTTTATCATCCAATTTTCTACGATGTTGTTCACTCACTAATGCATATGCCAAACAACAAAAAAAACATAGATGAGCAACAGTTGGCTTACGATCATGCCAATCCTCATATAGAGTGATAGACTTCAATGCTTTAGTGGGACACCTATTCAGTATATATGCGACACACATGACATCCTCAAGCCAGAAACTATGTGGTAAAGCGTGACTCTTGATTATACACGGTGCCATCTCTATGAGTGACCTATTCTTTCGTTCAGCAATTCCATTCTACTAAGGTGTATACGAGAATCTAGAGTGGTGTTTTATCCCAAGTTCTGCGAGAAATGCATTCAAAATCAAAAGACATATATTTTCCCCCTTCGATTAGAAGGGAGGGAGCCCATTTCACATGCTCACAAATTTTTAGCCCAAACCAAAAACTATTTGAAGCACATGAACAATTCAGACTTTTCCTTCAATGGATAGACCCATGCATGCGTGGAAACATCATCGATGAAAGTCACAAATTAAAGATAATTTCGAAAAGAAGGTATCTGCATAGGATCACAGGCACCACTATGTACAAGGTGCAATTTCTGAGTAGCCCGTACTGAACCATCTTTTGGAAAGGAGGAACGCTACATTTTGCCCAAAATATAGCCTTTTCAAACATGTTTTCCGGGTGCCTCTAGTTTGGGCAAAGAGGACACCATTTCACATTTGTGTAGGCGTAGCAAACTAGCAAAATTCAAGTGAGGAGAGTGTGCATGCCAAAGCTTTGAATCTCACACAACCTGAGAATCATGTACTCCACATGCGGAATCATTCACAGATCTTTCATAGTCTATGAGCTTATACAACCCACGACATACAATGCCAAAAGCCATAATCACATTGCCATTTGATAGATCATGAACTGTGCATCTGTCATCAACAAATTTCACAACCAAGCCAATTAAGTGTGGCACATAGATGGAGAGAGAGAGAGAGGGAGAGGGACTAGACGCGTAGTTATGTGGGCATTTGATTTCATTTATTTATAACTTTATTTACATTGTTTTTTTATTCAATTTATATATTATCATTAAGTTTGTTAGTTCTAAAAAAGCTATGAGGCTCAGAGAGAATGCCCACATAATGAATATCTACGTAATGTTTGAGTAAGCATGTTTATAATAATGTGACTTGGTAAGGGATCTCCAAAGATAGACAAGATCAATACGAAAAGCATAGATCATTATTCTTCGCACACATAAAGTGATAAAATTATTGTTCGTACACATAAAATCGCTTTTAGGTGTATGCGACTAGGAAACTTAATCTTAGATTCAAGGAAAGAAAAAGCATGAAAATAGTTCCGTAAGAATTGAACATGAATGCAGGAATAAATTAGAACTCCGATCATCTTGTGTGGTAGGTCACAAGTTCAATTCCCACAATCTATATTACAGCCTAGGATGTAGGCTTGGGCAAGGTGGACAGAATGTGCATGAGTTGCTCTCAATGGTGAGCCCAACAAAGATTAGAGTGTATCTCCCAATCCCTAGGTCATATTTAGACTTGTAAAATGCTATTAAAAGCACTTGATATGAGTGTTCCAATAGAAGAACCTAGATTGAGGATCCTAGATACCTTGCATGGGTGAGAACTATGTTCACGAGACCACGATTGAGAGAAAGGAAAGTCTGTAAGCTAGTGTCCAAGAACAAAAATGCAAGGCTCAAGATACCAAGGTTGAGAGCAAGGCAAGCCCATAGGCAAGTGGCCAAGAAGCAGAAAGGCAAGGTTCAAGAGACCAAGGTTGAAAACAAAAAGGTTCAAAGGAGTGTTCAAGGGTGAGGAAATCAATTCAAGAGATTGATCATTGAGAACAACGATTCCTAGAAGGCGAACAAAGTGTTAGAATTAAAAAACATGATAGGCAAGAGATGGTTGAACTACATCGTAAGAGAAAGGATTAGGAGGTAATCCCCAACCGTGGCTTTTGAGGCTAATGGTTAATCCAACACACTCTAAACTGGCACGTCATGACCTGGAATCCCATATGATAGGTCATACATCCATGGGATCCATTTATCGTCTAGTTTTGGGGGATAATATCAATCGAATGAATGGATGATTGAATTTGAACCATCACTCCAAAACCTAATGCGTTAAGCACTACAGTACACACGCCCAAATCCCTTGCCTTATAGTGTAACAAATCATCTTTTATAGTGGAACAAATCATCTTTGAGTAATAAAGGTGATAGTTACACTTCATAGTAACTTTTTTCGCTTTCTTTTTTTGTCTTACAATAGGTGTGGCTTAAGTTCCTCACCGCCTCCTATGTAAGTTTTTCATCTGATAAACACTACATCAGTATAATTGAATATAAGAGACCTCTATAATGTGCAATAATGCAACGCTTTGAACCACTTTATTGAGATGAAGGTAGAAGCGAGACTCTTTCAAGACCTCCATTTCTCAAATCATCAATGAATTAGGTTCCATGTGTTGTTCTTATTTATATTCTTGTTTCTTAGGTTTGTGATAGTCTCTGAAAGTTCTTTGTCATATAGAACCATACATTGAAGTGGAAAGCCCTCCTCTTTATGATTATGTGGACATTACACATGCATCCTCTTATGTTACCATTTTTATTCCTTAATCCTCTATATTGTCTTTCATGAACAAATCCACTTTTTATCCAATTTTAACCGTGCTTGATCTGAAACCTCTATTTCTATTAGTTCATTACACATAATTATTACTTTTACAATTTGCTTCAAAAGAAGATAGTATTTCACCGATCCCTATCTTTCTTTCGTCTTTGTGAAAAGAGAAAAGAAAATATCAATAATATGAACTGCTTGAGATCCCTGCTGGAAAAATTAAAAAATCATACATAAACAGGCACAAAGAGTGGAACATAGAGACAAAGAGAGAGAGAGAGAGAGAGAGAGAGAGAGAGAGAAAGAGAGAGAGAGAGAGAGAGAATGACTCGCGGTTATGTGGGCATGTCATTTCGTTTATTTATAACTTTATTTACATTTATTTCTTGATTTAATTTATATATTATCATTAATTTTATTAGTTCTAACAAAGCTATGAGGCTCACAGAGAATGCTTGAGGACCTAAAGCGCTTGTGCAATATGCATCCAACGAAGAATACAATCCTTTGGGAATCTATCCACTCTCACCAAGAGCAAATACATATCAGGTCTCACATTTAAAAATGTACCGCTCTTCACTAGCTCTAGCTCTCCACTCGTATATTGCTATCGCATATACATGGATGCTCTCTAACTTCCAATCGCTTTACCCAACAATGCTTGCTTCTAGTTTATTTATCCCTATAACAACATGACTCTCTCAAGGGCATGAGAAAATCAATATTGATTTGGGGCACAAATAGAAGAGGTTTCCTGAGTGTTCCATACAGGAAAGCCCTATTCGAACATCTAGCTAGAGAGGATTAGGAGGCAAAGGCCCTGCTCCAAGCCTTAGTCATGTCAATTTAGACTGAGAGGAGAGAAAAATTGTTCTGATTGGCATGAAACCAACCGGATTTTATGACATTGATGATCCGCTTGAAGGTAATCACAATCTGGTAGTGATCAGAGATGACCACTCCACACTGCCAGAGAGGGAAGGGAGCCCCAATACTGACAATATTTTGTGAGAGATGGCTCCAATTGAGTCTTGCTTTTTGCAAGTCAACACAAACTTGAGTTTTGAACAAGAGAAACTAACAATATCCTTGATCTCCACCAAATCCACGTGTAACTTCACTTGGTTCTGAAATTCCTTCTCCTACCCATCAATCAATCATGCCATCCTCTTCCATCTATCAAAAAGGAACTCCACCATATTAAAGTCCCCACAAAGAATCTCATTGAGGGGTAGGGAGTCCAAGGACTTCCAAGTGGAAGTTCTTTCCCAAACTCTATTATGAGCATACAAGGAGATAATGGGGAACTATTGGGGACCCCAAAAAGAAGCACTAACCCATCGATGGTTCTACTCAGCAAGGGAATCCACAATTCTAGGTTGCCAACTTATACTAATGCCGATATCCATGCCACCATTTCCCAGTTGGGTGTATTGTGGAGAGGTAGACACAAGACGAGGAAATACTCTTAAGTATCTTTTGTAGTTCGTGCCCTTCGATTTCGATCTCTTGAAGGCAAATGACGTCCAGGTTTATGCTTTTATCATAGATCCACTCACCAATCAGTATCGCTCTTGAGGGGTCCAATAGCCCTCTAACCTTGAGAGACACGATAATGATAATCGGAGATTGAGATCTTTGCACGGAGGGGCCTTATCCCTCTTTTTCTTGTTTTCCTCCTCCACTTTTCTTTTTTGAGGTAGAGGGATCCTTACATAATAGTTTCCCCTAAAGGGGCAACTTCCATAGTATCTCGACCGGTTGCTTTTATTCGTGGGAAGCCTTATTCGAAAAGGAGTGTGCTATCTTTCCGGGATTGTAGAACCAATTATGGAGCTTTCATTAAGCTAGCTAGCATTGTTGTTGGTGGTGAGCCCAACCTCTTTGCTAGTGGTGTTTCCTTCTTGGTTGCTCTTCTTGCATTTCGAATCTTCAAGGGTTGCATCCTTCGTATTCGAAATCATCAAGGGTTGCCTCCTCACTACGATAATCTATGTGACTCATTCCCTATGGTTAATCTAGGTTATTGACCTCCTTTTCCAAGTTGCAAATGTGTGTCCACACCGGTCGGTCAATCGCAAATACCTATGAGGTCTCACATCTAGTAATATATCGCTCCTCACCAGCTCTAGCTCTCCACTCGTATATTGCTCTCGCAAATAGGCGGATGCTCCTGCAATGTCTTGGAAAGAAATAACAGACTCCAGTACGTGATAACCAATGTTTACGCTCTATTCATAATTAAGAGAGAAATGATTCTGCTATTCTACGTGGCCGTTGACACCTTCACCTATCTAAGTTTGTATTTCAATTCTACTTTCGGCACCTCGAGCCTCCAAAAGAGAGTTAAAAAAATCCAAAGGAAAAAAAAAGAAAAAAAGAGAAATTGTGTCGAATGTGAAGTTTCCTCATAGACCATAACCCAAAACCAACGTGGAGGAGACAAGCTGGCCATGAGAAGGAAAATTGTTGAAAGAGGTGGACTTTTGTATGCATGTGATAATGAAAGATATACGAAATCCAAATTAGTTATATCTTACGAATTTGAATTCCATTCGCAGTAGACTGTTGCTTACCCAGCAGATACATCTTTGATGGCACAGAGGCAAGTATATGCAAAGCGTGCATGCAAACTTTGTGTCCCTTACTCCAAAGTGACATTGATCCGGTGCTGCACGTGAACTTACCTGTCCGAAGTGACATTGATCAGGTGCTGCACATGAAATTACTTGTTCATCTATACTTCTTTTATAGGGAGACAGAAGGCGCAGAGCTATCTTTCAAAGCGTTACTATTAAATCGCACCAGCTCAAGGCCTTGCGATGTATTCATGAAAACAATAAAAAATATGGACTGGCGAAGACACGAATCCAGCGTCTTAGTAGAAGCAGAGTACACAGGGATTCAGGGAAAAGACAGAGCATGAAAATCGTTCCATAAGAATTGGACATGAATACGGGAATGCGATTGAACTTACAAAACAGAAACATTGGAAATCCATCAACGATTTTACAGTAGTCTTGAAACACCGTGTAGTAGCCTATGCGCAGTGCAGTAGTAATGAAATACAAGAACTAGTGATGTATAATGGTTTTACAGTGAAATGAAGATCTTTGCAGACAGCTGGAGGATGCCCAAACCATAGACGCCTACATAAACGTCAATGCCACCGCCGGCTCCGTCTTTGCACACGAAGGTGCCCTTGTCCTTGAGCTTGAGGGGACCCTTCTTGTGACCAGTTGCAGGATTTTTGAAATAGAAGTTCTGCTGGGCTGGTGGTAGCTCAACCGTGGCACCCACGTCCACCTCGATAGTAACATCCACCTCAACTGGTATGATAATCACCTTCTTACTTGAGTCATTCTTGATCTTGCAGTTGGCCTCCACGGCGCTAAGCGCCGCGCTCAGCAGCAGCGCGCAGGCCAGCGATGACACGAGAGCTCGCGAGCCCATGGATGAAGTCCTAAGAGGAAAGCTAAAGAAGGCGAGAATGAGTCGTGCAGAAGCTGTAAGGCAACGTATCTGGGTATGTGTGCTTCAGAGATGCAGGTGCTGCATTCGCAACCGATACAGCCAACAATCTTATAGTTCCTCTGTGCCATCTTTCCCTGCCAAAAAAAGAGAATGTCGCTCTCGACGCCGACCGTCTCGCCTTGGGCCAACTCGTCAAATTCGGTCGTTCATGGTCCCCCTTCTTATGGAAGGAAGACGACTGGCGGTCTGCGTATGCTGAAATGTCCCTTGTCATTGATACAAACAAGTGCCTTCTCATGGCCTGGCCTGCACACAAAATGAGGGCTTGCACACCGCAGGAATTACTGCGTATAGAGATTGCCTATATGTGGACTTGAAATTTCTCCCAGAGCAATAACTCGTACGTTCCTGTCAAGGCGTTGACAATGGTAGTGGATAGAAACACATTTGTTAGCATACGGTGCAAATCATTGTAGAGTCAAAGAGAGATGATGTGAGATATCTCATAGACCGCGAAATCAGCACAAGCTCAACAGAAATTTTAGGGAGGGCCTTAAAATGCATGTACATAATATGAAAAAAAGAAGATGGCTTAAGGTTTTCACTACAATATTCACAGCTGAAAAAGCTCCACCACGAGAATCCTGTATGCAAAAAAACAACCCAAAAAAAAACACACGCATTCCAATAGTGGCACGAATGTCTTACTTCTTTTTGTATGGGTATTGATATTTAGGGAGTCTCCTCATGTTTCATGGAAGGTCTGAAGGCTGAGTACACCGCCTTGTTATTTTGATTCTAGAGTATTGATGAAGCTCAAAGCCAAATACAACAACCATATGGGTGGCTGGAAACCATAAAATGATAACGAGCCATAAGTACATACGTGCCATACATAGATCATACATCTATGAATATCTACGTAATGTTTGCGTGTGCATGTTTATAATAATGTGACTTGGTAAGGGATCTGAAAAAATAAACAAGATCAATACGAAAAGCATAGGTCATTATTCTTCGCACACACTAAGTGATAAAATTATTGTTCGTACACATAAAATCCCTTTTAGGTGCATGCGATTTGGATACTTAATCTTAGATTTTACGAGCACCTTTTCGACATGATGCAAAAGAGGCACTATGGGAGCCTGATCGAGTAGGATATTGTAGAGGTGCATCTAATTTGCTACCACACAAAGTCTGCACCAACCATTTTGGCATAGTTTTGCCTCCTCAATATGAGCTATCTCATCAACAAATGCATCATGTAAATTTGCATTAGAAATAGGATGATTTTCATCGTCACATGAAATCTACAAAGGTTGAGAAGTTGCCTCATTTGGACGAGGACTAGGCTGTCCACCTGTAAAAAGAGGCAGCGAAGTATCATACATGTCTTTGTCACTAACAGATGTCTCCTTAGTACATGAAAGCAATGGCTGAATAGCATCTTCCACAAAAACATCACAGCTAATCAGAATGCATTTAGTATGTGGATGATATAGTTGATATCCCTTACTTTCAGAAGTGTACGCCACAAAAAATACATTTTAGTGCTTTATCATCCAATTTTCTACGATGTTGTTCACTCACTAATGCATATGCCAAACAACAAAAAAAAACACAGATCAGCAACAGTTGGCTTGCTTATAATGATAATGTGACTTGGTAAGGGATGTGAAAAAAAATAAAAAACAAGATCAATACGAAAAGCATAGATCATTATTCTTCGCACACAGTAAGTGATACAATTATTGTTCGTACACATAAAATCCCTTTTAGGTGTATGCGATTTGGATACTTAATCTTAGATTTTACGAGCACCTTTTCGACACGATTTAATCAATTTCTAACATTGATAGAAATGATTACGTGCAGTAAGTGATAAAATTATTGTTCGTACACATAAAATCCCTTTTAGGTGTATGCGATTTGGATACTTAATCTTAGATTTTACGAGCACCTTTTCGACACGATTTAATCAATTTCTAACATTGATAGAAATGATTACGTGCAGACGTATTGTGGCTGTTCTTTTTTTTTTCTCCTTTGAGTGTGTACGAATTGTAGGAATCAAAATCCTCGCCAATAGCCCTCAACCTATTTCCACTCTAAGTTTTCACAGCCATAGACTCTAGTAGGCGATTCAAATATTTATAATTCATGCAAGTAAAACATTTTTATCTTCCTCGTCTTCTTCTTGTATTAATCTTATATTTGATCCTTCGTCAAGCAATACAAATGTGTTTGAAGCCATGGGTTTAATCTCTGCAAGTTTTCGAACATCCAGTTGTTCGATTGAATAGTTATGATTTATGGAAGTAATATGTCTTTCTCTTCTTCACTTCGTCTTATATTGATCTTATATACTTGAAGCTTCATTTAGGCAAAATGAATGTTTCTTAATCCATGGGTTTAAGATCCAACTAAAGTCTTTGAAGTTCTAGTTGTTCTATTGGATAATGGTGATTGTGCACATACATAAACAAAGAATAAGCGAGCACACAACCATACATACATAAGTGCATGAATACATCCTACATACATGAACATCTGTGTAGAATCTTCAGTATGTATTGTTGCATAAATACATCGTACATTGATGAATATCCTGTAACTTTTCAAGTATGTATTGTTGATATATTTCGATGGTGATATGTGTCAACACTTAGAACCACTGAGGCAAATTTTTCCCTCTTTAGGAGGTTCCTTTTTCCCCTTGACTTGTACACATGGCTATAAGTTAAACAAGTTACTTATATTTGTACATCCACTTGGCAATAGATTATGTATTGTTTTGTGCTCTAAACCTCTTATTCGTCCTTGTGCTATTCATATGCTTTTGTAGACGTCAAACTCAAGCATTTGGTAATAGAAATGGTCACACCTTCCAATGTCATGTCCTTGGCACTCGTCTAGTCATAGTCTGAGAATTGTCCATTTATATTCCTTTCCTCATTGGCTAGGAGGGCCACTTACTACTTAGATTTATTAGGATACAACAAAGTTATGAATGGCTTCCACATCTCATGGAGATTTTGAGAATGTAGTCATTGATATTGGTTGAGTTTCTCCCACTTTTCAATTCGTTCATCAATTGAATATCTCTCACCTATCTAGGTGTTGTGTATACCCCGTTCATGGTCTCCCATATCTTCATGCTTGTTTTTTGGACTTGAATGTGACCTATGTAGAGCGATAAGAGCCTCTTTGTGTGACTACAACTCCTCATTATGGGGAAGCAAGAGGGCTACCACATCTGGTTAGTATGGGATGCCCTAAGATGACAACCATTTTGTGTTGCAAACTCCATGCTTATGCCCACCTCGCCTTTTAATGATTTCCATGGGACATCCAAGTAGGTGGCCACATGTTCTTTGGCTTGCACTAGGGTGTAACACCACTCTTTGGGCAACATATGGATGGCCACCCCTTTGATAATATATAGACAATCACCTATTGACTTCAATAAGAGTGACCATCTCCTCTTACACATGGTGACCAAATTCATGAGGATAGCTACCTATGGGTATTGGATCACCAACCACTCTTGGATTACCTCTTATGAACCCAACCTATGAGCTTCAAAATAAGAAGCTACTTCGTATGAATCTCATGCATAGGCAAATACCTCAAGTAGGAAAGGATTATGTGTTCCTATTGTATTGGTCCTCCTTGGAAACCATCATGGTGACCAGACCGACCATCCGCTTACCTTACTACCTACGTGATCACCCACTCTTAGCTTCAATCCACTTTTGGAAGCCACACAATAGTAACGTCTTATGTTCCTGGTTACGTGACCAGAAGCTCATAGATTCATTCTATGAGATTTTGAGAATGTAGTCAGTGATATTGGTTGAGTTTCTCACACTTTTCAATTCATTCATCAATTGAATATCTCTCACTTATGTAGGTGTTGGGTATAACCCGTCCATAGTCTCCTATATCTTCATGCTTGTCCTTTGGAATTGAATGTGACATAGCAATCTGATGCAAAAGAGGCACTATGAGAGCCTAATCAAGTAGGATATGATAGAGGTGCATCTAATTTGCTATCACACAAAGTCTGCACCAGCCATTTTGGCATAGTTTTTGCCTCCTCAATATCAGCTCTCTCTCATCAACAAGTGCATCATGTAAATCTGCATTAGAAATAGGATGATCTGCACCATCACATGAAACATGTAAAGGTTGAGAAGTTGCCTCATTTGGACCAGCACTAGGTTGTCCACCTATAGAAAGAGGGAGCAGAGTATCATACATGTCTTTGTCGCTAATAGATGTCTCCTTAGTACATGAAAGCAATGGCTGAATAGAATCTTCCACAAAAATAACATCACAACTAAGAAGAATGCATTTAGTATGTGGATGATATAGACGATAGGCTTTACTTTTAGAACTATACCCAACAAAAATACATTTTATTACTTTATCATCCAATTTTTTGTGATGTTGTTCACTCACTACTGCATATGGCATACAACCAAAAACACACAGATGAGCAGCAGTTGGCTTGCCATCATCTCAAGCCTCATATGGAGTGATAGACTACAACGATTTAGTGGGACAACTATTGAGTATATATGTGACACACATGACAACCTCAATACAGAAACTATGTGGTAAAGCGTGACTCGTGATTATACACCTTTCCAAATCCATGAGTGACGTATTCTTTTGTTCAGCAACTCCATTCTGTTGAAGTGTATGCGGCACTCTACACTGGTGTTTTATCCCAAGTTCAGCCAGAAATGTATTTAAATCAGAAGACATATATTCCCCTCCGCCCTTGATTAGAAGGGAGGGTCCCCATTTACATGCTCACATATTTTCAGCCAAAACCAAAAACTATTTGAAGCACATTAATAGTTCAAACTTTGCCTTCAATGGATAGACCCATGCATGTGTGGAAAAATTGTGGATGAAAAGTCACAAATTAAAGATAATTTCGAAAAGAAGGTATCTGCATAGACCACATACATCACTATGTACAAGGTGAAATTTGTAGGTATCCCAAACTGAACCATCTTTTGGAAAGGAGGAATGCTGTATTTTGACCAGAATACAGCCTTCACAAACATGTTTTCCTAGTGCCTCTAGTTTGTTCAAAGAGGACACCATTTCATATTTGTGCAGGCATAACAAACTAGCAAAATTCAAGTGACCAGAGCATGCATGCCAAAGCTTTGAATCTGACATAGCATGAGAATCATGTACTACACATGCAAAATCATTTGCAGATCTTTCATAGTGTATGAGCTTATCCATCCCACGACATAAAATGCCAGAAGCAATATGCATATTGCCATTTGACATATTAGCACACTCTAGTTTTGGTGTAGAGGCCTCTGCAACAACCATTCTAGCTTCTTTCTTCTTTGCCTCTTCAATAGTCAGTTTTGGACAGTTCTTTTTCTATGATCATTTCCTTTATAATACTTGCAAAATAATTTCTCCTTTTTACTTCTTTTCATCTTTTTCTTCCCTCTTTGATTGTGGAGAATTAGCATATTTCTGCTTATTAGTTGAAGAGCTCCATTTTCTGTTGCTCTTCTCACTAACAAGGAAAGCTTGATCTGCAACTCGCATAATGGCTCTGTTCTACCTAGACTGATCTTCTTGTAAGACAATACATACTAAGTCCTCAAATGACAAGGCATTTGGATTGCCTTTCATCATTAACAAAAGAAAAACTCTGATATGAATCAGGAAGACCATTCAGAAGGGTCTCCACCAGTGAGATATCTAGTATAACCTCATCAGCAGAAATCAATTGTTCCTTCAAGTCTTTGATCTTTGTTAGAAAAATGACCATCAAATCACCTTCATTCATATGCTCTCTCTCCAATTGTTTTCAGAGGTAAGCAACACGAGCCTCATTCCTTGCTTGGTACAATGTGGTAAGTGTATCCCAAGTATCCTTAGCTGTTCTGCAAGAGCGAATGTGAGGAATAGTAGCATGTTTGACAGACAAAGCTATCAATGCATGTGCCTAGGCATCTCTACCATCCGAATGAATTTGCTCTGCAGTAGGTGCAGCACAAACCACAACACAAATAGGAATATGTAGAATATCATCATTTTTGACACCTTCTCCATCAGCTTCAATACCTAAAGTTGTAAAGTTGCAGGTATGATAGGACATTTTTCAACACCTGCACAATGTTCCATAGTCATTTTGCAACCAATACATGTCGCATCATATAAGCCCACAATAGGTAGTTAGTACCATGCAACTTATGCTCAAGAGCCAACATACGGAATACATCATTGCTTTAAGCCATGGTCGACGACTAGAATACCTTGATAAAGAAAATTGAATATATCTCAAAAAGTTGAAAATAACTTCCCACACAAATTCTACTAAACATGTAGTAGACTTGGAGACTCTTATACTAGCGAACCAAAACTGGTATATACCTTTGGCACAAAAAGACAAAATAGCCTACATAAGCATTGTGATAGTGCGTTCAAAGGTCGAAACGAGCTCATATCACGATCTCGGCACCACATAGCAAAACTGTTTTGAATAAAAAACACGCTGAGTATGCTCACCAAAATTCGTTCAATTCAGAGACTACAATCGGAGAGGTGTTGACAATGCCCTAGATGAAGTGGCGACCTGCTCTAATACCAATTTTTGGAGCTAGATGTCTAGGAAAGCACGTGATCAGCACAAGGAAGAAGAAGAAGCTTGGAGAAAAACACACAATATTGAATGTATTGCCACTAGAATGTACAAAGATAAGTAGCCCATTAGGGTAATAGGGATATATACAAGCCTGGGGAAAACAACCTCCTAAAGAGGGAAAAAAGTGCCTCGGAGGTCCTAGTGTGTTCACACACATCATTACCTAAATATATCAACAAGAAAGTACTTGATTATGATGTTACTACTACACACACATGTAACCAATATCATAGATATGTGGTTAAATATAAAAATCATTCACTTGAAGTATCTCAATGGATTCATAAAACATCACTAACTCCACATTATGATCATTTGATTTGTGCTTATCATTCACAATCACATTAAATTCTAGTTTTCTAGTTCCATACATGTGTTTTTACATGGAACATGCTTATGCTTGTTCATTGATGGGACATGTGATTTTCCATCCATGTCTATTTTATTCTTATCAATTGAAGTCAATTGCTCGTCAACTGGGAGGCATGTTATATTTTGTGAAATATTGGACTGTTAAATGGGTTTAATGCATTGAGGTTTTTAATGTGTTTTGTGTTTGGACTTAGCAGGTTAAGATCCATGAGGGTGTGATGGCCCATGGGCTTATTCAACTATTTTCGGAGATATTTGGAAGCATAGTTTTAGAAGATAATTATTTTTCGAAGAAAGTATTTTTAGTTATTTTTGTAAAAATAATAGGTCACTTTAGAAAGTGATGTTTTTTGTAAAAACAGAAAATTATGATTTTTTAAATAAAACAAAAGTAGGGTTTCCAAAGCATTGTTGGGAAAATTTCCACCTTCAAGTTGACATTCAAACCAATTGAAACATTTTGATTGGTTATCTCTAAAACTCTTTCAAACATTTTCATAAAGTTCTTTGATTTGAACTCGTCACTTTGTAAGTGTTTATAGGTAAAAGTTAATGAAGATTATATGTGTCCACACTAGGGCTTACCCTATATGCCATTTAGATGTGTGATTGAACCCATTACTATGGGGGGGGGGGGGAGGGGTATGAGTAGAAACCTATAAGTTTAGCGAAACATATGGGTATTTTGGTAACTATGTGAGTATGTGTGAGGGTTTCAGTGTGTATATATATGTGTAGGTATGCATGGGTGTGATATGTGAACATTTGATTGAACATTAACACACACTTGATTTGGAAATTATATGATAACAATTAATTAATATTTCTAATAATTTTAACATTGGTTAATTTATCTAATAATATGCATATGTAACTATTACGGCATTAGACTGTAGTGTTAACTTCAATTAAAAGTATTAAAGATTTATTGAGATAAAAATGAATAAATTAAAATGAAAAATAAAAAAGAAATTAGTTATTTGTGGTGTGTATGAGTGCTTGTTTAAAGAGTGGTGCATAGGAGATGTGTAATTAAAGTGAATTTGAAAGTGTGATGTGAGTGAAGTGTGTGAATAAAGAGTGGACTATGTGAATGTGATTAAAGATTGGTGGGTGTGAATGTGTTAAAGTGTGGAGTATGTGTGTTATGTGCTTAAAGTGTGCATAAAAAAGAGTGATGCATATGCATGTGTATGAGGTTATATATATGAATGTCCTCGTTGTTTTCTTCTAATGATTTTTGCAGGTATTCTCCTTTTCTTCTTTTTTCTCTAATTATGTGTCCATTTGCATGTTTGAATTAAATTTATTTAAGCATGTGTATGCATTATATTAAGTGCATGTATAAATGTGTATGCATAATGATATAGATCAGATGCATATTCATGTTAGTAGAAATGCATTAATAAATGTATGATAGCATAAGTATGTGATTATGTTAGCATGCATGTAAGTGTATGTTAGCATGAACATATGAATATGTGATAGCTTATGAAAGTAAGTTAGTGTATGTTAGCATACATGTATATGTTCATGAGTGCATCTAAGTGTGAATGTATGCATAAGAGTGATGTGAGAAAGCATGATTTTATGTTTTATAAGATATACTTATGATTCCTAATGATTTTTTGTAGACATTGAAGAATATGAAAAAGTCCATGGGCCGTCACACCCTCATGGATCTTAACGTGCTAAGTCCAAACACAAAACACATTAAAAACCTCAATGCATTAAACCCATTTAACAGTCCAATATTCCATAAAATATAACATGCCTCCCAGTTGACGAGCAATTGAATTCAATTGATAAGAATAAAATAGACATGGATGGCAACTCACATGTCCCATCAACGAACAATCATAAGCATGTTCCATGTAAAAACACATGTATGGAACTGGAAAACTAGAATTTAATGTGATTCTGAATGATAAGCACAAATCAAATGATCATAATGTGGAGTTAGTGATGTTTTATGAATCCAATGAGATTCTTCAAGTGAATGATTTTTATATTTAGCCACATATCTATGATATTGGTTACCTGTGTGTGTAGTAGTAACATCATAATCAAGTACTTTCTTGTTGATATATTTAGGTAATGATGTGTGTAAACACACTAGGACCTCCGAGGCACTTTTTTCCCTCTTTAGGAGGTTTTTTTCCCCGGGCTTGTATATATCCCTATTACCCTAATGGGCTACTTATCTTTGTAGATTCTAGTGGCAATACATTCAATATTGTGTGTTTTTCTCCAAGCTTCTTCTTCTTCCTTGTGTTGATCACGTGCTTTCCTAGACATCTAGCTCCAACAATTGGTATTAGAGTAGGTTGCCGCTTCATCTAGGGCATTTTCAACACCTCTCCGATTGTAGTCTCTGAATTGAACGAATTTTGGTGAGCATACTCAGCGTGTTTTTGATTCAAAACTGCTTTGCTATGTGGTGCCAAGATCGTGATATGAGGTCGTTTCGACCTCTGAATGCACTATCACAGTGCTTATGTAGGCTATTTTATCTTTTTGTGCCAAAGGTATATACCACTTTTGGTTCGCTAGTATAAGAGTCTCCAAGTCTACTAGAGGTTTAGTAGAATTTGTGTGGGAAGTTATTTTCAACTTTTTGAGATATATTCAATTTTCTTCATCAAGGTATTCTAGTTGTCGACCATGGCTTAAAGCAATGATGTATTCCGTATGTTGGCTCTTGAGGATAAGTTGGATGGTACCAACTACCTATTGTGAGCTTATATGATGCGACATGTATTGGTTGCAAAAGGACTATGGAACATTGTGCAGGTGTTGAAAAATGTCCTATCACACCTGCAACTTTTACAACTTTAGGTATTGAAGCTGATGGAGAAGGTGTCAAAGATGATGATATTCTACATATTCCTATTCGTGCTGCGGTTTGTGCTGCATCTACTACAGAGCAAATTCATTCGGATGGTAGAGATGCCTAGACACATGCATTGATAGCTTTGTCTGTCAAACATGCCACTATTCCTCACATTCGCTCTTGCAGAACAGCTAAGGATGCTTGGGATACACTTACCACATTGTACCAAGCAAGGAATGAGGCTCATGTTGCTTACCTCCGAAAACAATTGGAGAGTGAGCATATGAATGAAGGTTATTCGATGGTCATTTTTCTAACAAAGATCAAAGACTTGAAGGAACAATTGATTTCTGCTGATGAGGTTATACTAGATATCTCACTGGTGGAGATCCTTCTGAATGGTCTTCCTGATTCATATCAGAGTTTTTCTTCTACTCTTTGGTTAATGATGAAAGGCAATCCAAATGCCTTGTCATTTGAGGAGTTAGTTTGTATTCTCTTCTAGGGAGATCAGTCTAGGTAGAACAGATCCATTATGCGAGTTGCAATTCAAGCTTTCCTGGTTAGTGAGAAGGGCAACAAAAAATGGAGCTCTTCAACTAATAAGCAGAAATCTGCTAATTCTCCACAATCAAAGAGGGAAGAAAAAGATGAAAAGAAGTAAAAAAAGGAGAAATTATTTTGCAAGTATTATGAAGGAAATGATCATATAAAAAGAACTGTCCAAAACTGACTATTGAAAAGGCAAATAAGAAAGAAGCTAGAATGGTTGGCAGAGGCCTCTACACCAAAACTAGAGTGTGCTAATATGTTAAATGGCAATATGCATATTGCTTCTGGCATTTTATGTTGTGGGATGTATAAGCTCATACACTATGAGAGATCTGTAAATGATTTCGCATGTGCAGTACATGATTCTCAGGCTATGTCAGATTCAAAGCTTTGGCATGCATGCTCTGGTCACTTGAATTCTGCTAGTTTATTATGCCTGCACAAACTAGAGGCACCGGGAAAACATGTTTGTGAAGGTTGTATTCTGGTCAAAATACAACATTCCTCCTTTCCAAAAGATGGTTCAGTTCGGGATACTTACAAATTTCACCTTGTACATAGTGATATATGTGGTCCTATGCAGATACCTTCTTTTAGAAATTATCTTTAATTTGTGACTTTTCATCCACGATTTCTCCACACATGCATGGGTCTATCCATTGAAAGCAAAGTTTGAACTATTAATGTGCTTCAAATAGTTTTTGGTTTTGGCTGAAAATATGTGAGCATGTAAAATGGGGACCCTCCCTTCTAATCATGGAGAGCTAAATGCAAAGAAGTTTCCAATCATGGAGAGCTAAATGCAAAGAAGCTAAAGAGTCCTTGGAACACCATGGTATATGTTGTCCATCAGAACTACATACAATCCTGAAGCTAATGGCAAAATAGAGAGAGGACATCCATCTATTATAAAATTTCTAGTTGAAGCATCTAACAGGGATATTAAACAATGGCCTAGATACTTATCATTTGCACTTTGGGCAGATAGGATGACATTTACACAAACCAGAGCTTAAATGCCTCATGAGTTAATGTATTAGCAAAAGCCTATTTTTCCAAATCATACTCAAATCCTCACTTGGAAATCACTTCCTTGGAATGATAATATGAAGAGAGAGGAACTCTTAAGTGTAGATGAGGTAGTACAAAAGATAAGAGAATCAACATTAAGAAACAAAATTTATTATAGTGCACAATAGTTCTCTCTCTCTCTATCTCTCTCTCTCTATCTCTCTCTCTCTCACTCTCTCTCTCTCTATCTCTCTCTCTCTCTCCCCCTTCTCGTAGCCACCACCACCTCCTCCTACTCTCGCCCGCAATTCCTGCTACTGCCCCCACCTAGAGCCCCACCTGCAGCTCCCCTGCCACCCCCTCCTACTTCTGCCCACATTCCCTGTTGCCACCTCCACCCGCAGTCCCCCGTAGCCCCTGCCACCCCCCGCCCATAGCCCCACCCATAGCCCCCTGCAGCCCTCGCCCGCCCACAACCCTCGTAGCCCACCCTCTCGCACTTCCCTCTCTCCCCCACCCATAGCCCACAACACCCTGCCATCCCCCTCCTTCACCAAAGATGATAGAGGACGGTCAGGTTGCTTTACATTTTTGTTGTGGCCATTTGCAAGAAATTGAGTCCCTAAAAGAACAGCTTTAAGCAAAGAATGAAGAAGTGTGTGAGTTGCATAAGATTAATTTGGATCTTACAAAGCAGAGGCTTGAGATATGAATGCATACAGTTTTATCCAATGTTACAGTCGGAAGGGGTCAAATTTCACAGGGGAGGATCTGTATTCACATGTAGTTTAGAGATTGGAAATCTTTGTCAGGGTGGATGATGGTCCCATGTCTATGCGGTGCTTTGTTTATCATGTCCACACAACACATTCAAATATACTTGTCTATTGCAAGACCAAGTAAAATCAAACTTCTATAAAGTTAAGCGAAATAGCCCCACCCAACTCCCCACTCCCCACTCCACCCACACCTCCCACACCACCCACCACCTCCCACCACTCCTCACTCCACCCACACCTCCTACACCACGCATCACCTCCCACAACTCCCAAATTCACCCACACCTCCCACACACCCACCACCTCCCACCACTCCTCACTCCACGCACTCCACGCACTCCACCACACCACCCACACCACCCACCACCTCCCACCACTCCTCACTCCACCCACTCCACCCACCCTCAACTCCACCCACCCTCCACTCCACTCCACCCACGGCACCCCCAAATTTACCCACCTTCCAAGCCACCCTCCCCCAACTACACCCACCCTCCACTCCACCCTCCCCCAACTCCACCCACCCTCCACTCCACCCACCCTCAACTCCAGCCACCCTCCACTCCACCCACCCTCCACTCAACTCCGCCCACGGCACCCCAAACTCCACTCACCCTCCACTCCACCCTCCCCCAACTCCACTCCACCCACAACACTCCAACTCCACCCACCCTCCACTCCACCCTCCCCCAACTCCACCCACCCTCCACTCCACCCACCCTTAACTCCACCCACCCTCCTATCCACACACCCTCTACTCCACTCCACCCACAACACCCCCAACACCACCCACCCTTCCCCAACTCCACCCACCCTTCCCCAACTCCACCCACCCTCCACTCCACCATCCCCCAACTCCACCCACCCTCCACTCCACCCACCCTCCACTCCACTCCAGCCACGGCACCCCCAACTCCACCCACCCTCCACTCCACCCTCCCCCAACTCCACTCCACCCACAACACTCCAACTCCACCCACCCTCCACTACACCCTCCCCCAACTCCAGCCACTCTCCACTCTAACCTCCCCCAACTCCACCCACCCTCCTCTCCACCCACCCTCCAGTCCACCCACCCTCAACTCCACACACCTTCCACCCCACTCTACCCATAGCACGCGAACTCCCCCACCCTCCACTCTACCCACCCTTAACTCCACCCACCCTCCACTCCACTCCACCCACAACACCCCCAACTCCACCCACCCACCACCCACAGCACCACCTCCCAACACTCAATGTGTACGTTAGGCAAAAGATGATGTTGGAGCTTCCCTAAAATCAGAAGAAGACATCTTTCGTGATCAGATGGTCAAAAGCTACTACAAGAATTATGTCAATTATGTGAAGGATGTGCTTCTGAGGGTCATTACAATATCACGGGTGGCACATAATGAGGATCCTACAATCTTTGCTTAAGAGCACATAAATGAACCGAGACGTCCAATCCAAGTGATTTCTTTTTCTTAAGAGAGAGATCTCAGCTTGCATTCAAAAGTGACAGTAAAAGTGTAAGAGGATAAATGACTGTTGCCACTAACCATTCGTGATGACTGTTTATTTTTGAGGATCTAATTCAAAACTAGAGGCCAATACCATATTTGATATACCCCTCGAATTTTGGGGCAATCAATCAGCGCATATTCAGTGGACGTGGGAAATCGGCAAGGCCCTCTTGGCCTATTGGAGCCTATAAAAGCAATGGACTAGTACTCATTAGGAGAGCTTATTTCCAGCATCTTTTTTTTGTCCTCTCTTTGCACTCTATGGCTACAAGCCTAGTGTAGGAACTCACTCTGTGGTGAGGATTTAGAGCGTGGGGTTCCGAGTGGAGGGCTAATAGCACTATAGTGTGAAGAAGTGGATTGGTTTTGTCGTTCAGTCTGAGACAGTGGTATTTCCGTGCTCTTTCCCTTAGAGCAAGTCTTCATATCTTTGTACTGATCAGTGCAAGTCTTCATCTGGTTGTGTTCATTGTATGTACTGGATGGATCTCTTCTATTGATTCTATTTAGTTCTAGAATGGCATGTTAGCCTAGAGCATCAACTTTTAGAGCATTTCTTTTGCTTATATTGTAATCACGTATTCAAACTAAGGAGTGATTTAGTCTTTGTCATTAATCTTCTCTCAGATTATTTACAAAATTATGCAACTATTGCGATCTTCCTGTTCATAGAAATATTAAAGGATATACTTCCCTAAGGAGACCCTCCCTTGAGGAGGCAAAGTACTGGAAGTACATATTTCCTGCTCCTACTAAAAATAGGTACCCCGGTACCTCCTCTATAGTTTGGCATGGCCGGTGGGACCGGTGCATTTTTGTGACTGGCCCTGAGCATATTAAATAGTCCTTTTTCATTATTTTTGCCCTATTGCATCTTGCAAATAGGTACATGACCCATACTTGAGCAGATAAGGAGCCTCTTCATGTACAAAGGAGCCTTAAAAAATCATCTTTACCTTCAAATAGTAAACCTAGATCCCCTCTACCCTCCTTGAATTTATCTATTGATTTGTGTGCAACACCACTATCAAAGAAAAAGCATAGGAGAACATTAGACTTCTCCTCAGATATGTTAGAGGAAACCTCAGTGCCAATGGAGGATCTCTCGCACTTACTCTCTATACTCAATATCAAGTTCCCTACCTTTAAGGGACAAGATTATGAGGATGCAGATAATCATGTGAGGAGATTCATCTCCCTATGTCGTGGATGAGGTGTGTAGAATAGAGAGGATGCAATGCTGCTACTCTTCCCATCCACATTGGAATGCCTTCCTGACAAATGGTACAGTCAATATACCGATGGCCATTTTGCTACATGGGAGGCTCTGAAGATGGCATTCTCACAGATATTTCGACCAAGTGACTCCTCTGAAAGAGCTCTAGATCAGCTAGAGAACCTAAGACTAAGATCAGGTGAATCCTTTCACGAACTTCAAACTAGGAAAAAAGCACTTGTTGCACGTCTGCCACATGCTCCAGGTGATTTCTTGGTTAAAAAATGGATACAAAAAGCTCTTCCCAAGTCATCTCAGCAGAAACTATGTGAGACTCTTAGATTGGATGCAACCCTTAATGATTTTGTTGTAGCGGTGTCGGGAAGAAGGAGGTCAAGCGAACGGGAAGAACAGACGCGGAGTTGGATCAGGCCCCTAGGTGTGCACTGTTCCCTCTATCCCACGAGGGGCGTCGGCACATTGGGCACCTCCCCTGTCACTCTCTGGTGTGTGGAGATCGTCGTCAGCCCCCTACCCTCTCGGAAGAGACGTGCGTACGTGTGAAACCGTAGGCGTCGGAAGAGAAAGAAATCAGATAGAGCGCTGAGGCACGGAAGTCACGAGATCGGTGTGCACGCAAAGATCAATGATACAATGTAAATATAATGGAGGTCGTCCAATAAAATCTGAATGATACAAATATGCCTGCAATAGTGCGGGTTGGTGCTGCAAAAATCCGCTACAGTGTGGATCAGGTGAATACAAATATCTGCCGCTGCTACAGTGTAGATCGGCTGAATATGACGTAGGCATCCCGCTACAGTGCACGAAGTCGCCCTCGAGTCTCGACAACCTTTTGACCTTTTCTTTTCTTCGGTCTTCGGTCAATGCTTTACTTCAAGTCTGCTTGATAATAGATTTTCTTCTCTTTACTTCAGAATTTTGCAATCACTTCATATAATATCTCCAAAATCAATCGCAACCTGGAAAGAAGTTCCGCAAGGATAATCCACGGGGTGGGGGGTTTCGCTTCGGTCTTCAATCACTCTCTGCATTTCATACAATCTCCAAAATCATCAATTGGCCCAACTTGGAAAGAGATTCCATAGAAATGTCCACGAGGTGGGGTACTATTTATCTTCAGTCTTCAAAATATTTTCTTCACTTCATATAATCTCTAAAATCATCAACCTCAATACCTGGAAAGAAGTTCCACAATCAAGATCCACGAGGGTGGTCACAAGAGAGAAAAAATCATTAGAACACTTGATAGACTTTACTCATTATGCTTTGAAATTTTGTCATGGTTTATTATAAAAATGCTAGAGTAGATGACTATGCTCTAACTCTTATCTCTTTATCTTTCTTTTAATGTGTGGTGATCTCTCTTAGATGATAGTAATGCATAGAAAGCAACACCTAACAGGTTCATCATAAGGGGACTTCAATCAAAATAACTCACGGTCCTTGATGTTTATAGAAAATTGTCACGGTCAAAACAAAACTCCCATCCATAATGCTTCAATCAATACTTTCCATTTCCCCTATTACCAAACATTTGTGTAATCCATTTACTGATTGAGAATGGTAACTGATATCGTTACATTTTCATTTTTGTTGGTCTTCACCTTATATATATCCATGGTACGAGTCAAAATCTGACTCAGAGAGAGAAAAAAAAACCCAACACTGCCATCTCTCTCTCTCTTTCTCTCTCTGTGTCTCTCTCTCCCTCTCTCTCTCTCACACACACACAGACAGCAACGGCGCCCATCTCTCCGTCATCTCTATAGCCACCGCGAATCTCTCTCCTCCCTCTCTCTTCAGTGCCTACATCGCACCGCCATGTTGATGATATTCACCTATCTGTCGATAGTCTCATGTCAGGGCGCATCAGTCCAGCAATAGCCACGTATGCACTCTCTCTCTACGCTCTTCTACTCAAGTGCGCCCAAGCGGCCCAGCTCTTCTCTAGCCCTGTGTCGGTTGGATCTCTCTCTAGCGCCAATCAGCACTGAGTAGTGCCCCGACAGTAGCCATCCTCTTCCCGATCTTTCTCTACAATGGCAGCCAAGACCCGACTTGCTCATCTCAGACTCTTTCTCTAGGTCTGGCCAACAACTTTCTCTCTCTATCCATGTTTTTTCGTTTGTCCACGCCCCGCCAGAACCCACCATCTCTCCCTCTCTGTCTCTCTCTCCCCATATCTCTGTGTGCGCCGCCCTTGGCCTTTCTCTTTGTGCGCTCGCACAAGTTATCATCTGCCTCCCATTAGTGCCACATAGTCTCTGCGGGGGTCATCCAGAGCAGCACCTTTCTCCCTTCGACGCATCAGCGGCAGACTCACCGAATTTCTCTCTATGACACTCGACAGCGTGCTTCTCTCTCACACCGTCAGGAGCGCCAACTCTACTCTACATCCTTGACGTCGTCTGCCCGTTCCTCTCTCTCTCATATGCCATAGCGCATCTTTTTCTCCTACCTACGACACCATCTGCTGCGCGATCAGATCTGCAGTAGAATCGCTAGCTCTGCACTACACGTCGACAATACCACTTCTGTGTATCCCTCTCTCTGACACATTAGCGGCAGTAGCTTCCTTGTACATATCTTTCTCTATAGCTACACCGCCACCGACTCCAACCACCTCTCTCTCTATAGTAGATGATAGTCTTCTCTCTGAGTGCAGACTAATATGCTCACCAATTAAAACCTCAAAAACATGATCAATTGATGTAAAATACTTATGCTCAAGAGCTATACGATGGTCAACTAGGAACATGATGGCATCACAAAAGCTTTCCATCCTCAAGCATCTTCTACATCGGCTACTCTCTCTTAGAGGTAAAATAAAGCATGAATGTGAATGAGGGGTAAGAAGTTTACCTGGAGAAGCGTCCCACAAGAGATCCACGAGGAGAAACATATAGGCATGAATCCCTATTTATAGGTCCCCCTCTCCTTCTCCCCTTGGGACTGTTCTCTAGAAGCTTCTAACCTCCTTACTCAACTTTCTAATTCCAGATCACCTTGCATGTTCATTTGCTATTTTAGGAAAATTCCATCTCTTACTTCTATTTTTGGTTTTTCTCTTTTTATTTTTTCAATTTTCTTCTTTCTATTTTTGGTTCTTTTTCTTTTTCTCTTTTTATTTTTTTTAAAGTAAGGTTTGCTTTCACACTTTATACACAAGTTAAATAAATTCCAAGGGCTAGACTTATGGTAAATGACAAAACTAAGGTTCCAACCTAGGGTTTCCATTGGGCTAGACTTAGTTTCATGGACTATTTACAAAATTCACATGATTTCATATCACACAAGCAAATAAATCAGCCAAAACATGTACAAAATATATCCCTCTCTCGATCAAAACATCACACAAAACTCATAAAATCAATGAACTTTGAAAGAAATCAGGCACACTTCCCTGCGAGATTTCATCCCGACATTCGCCCCCACTAAACCTGCACATCGTCCCGATGGGCCAACCTGTAGGATCTAACAGAAGCATATCAGGGGCTCTTTTGAAACACTTTTTACTTTCTATGTTTTTCTTCTCGAAATCAAATCAGGATCTCATATAATTCATGCAATTTTTATAAAGATTAGTATAATTTTTTAGAAAATTATGCAGGTTCAAGTTTTGCAAACATCATACTATGTTTCTGCATCTGCAATCTGACAAGTAATCACATGAATAAACCGTTGGCTTTCTAGATCTTCTCTTTGTTCAACTAGTTCAGATCCAGTAACTCATTCTAAGTACTAGCATATACATATGTTTCTACTAACTCATTTTGTAGAATATACCTCGATTCCCACTATTTATCTCCTACTTGTCCAACTCTCCATTAGATCTCTTTCTTTTTCTTTTCCTTTTTCATTTTTCTTTTTCTTTTTCTTTTCTTTTTCTTTTTCTTTTCTTTTTCTTTTCTTTTTCACTTCATCTCAGCTCATCATTTATTCTTTTCATCTTTATTATACAAATCGGCCTATGTCAAAATCGGGTGCGACCCATGGACTTGTCCATCCGGCCAAGTTTACCCCATCTTTCTGCTGACCCGACATAGCGCATGACATACACAACGTCAGCCTTGCATGAAATTGACGTCAACTCATGGCTCTGACCACCCGGCAAGAGTGACTCCACCTGCCTACCGACCCATGCAGGCGCATGACAACAAATAGGTCAGGCCTACGACGAAACTAGCTATAGCTCGTGGCCTTGATCGCCCGACCAAGGTGGTTCCACCTGCCTACCAGCCCATCGTAGCGCACTAACAACATGCACTCACATATAAGCTGGCTTGATTATGAATGTTTTTCTATGAATCATGATCCATATGGAGGTAAGAACTCGCAAGAAATAAATACTAGGATCCAAAGTTTCACACTCACTAAGTGTTCAAATCAATCAACATATACATGCACTCAGTCTAAGCATGCCATCTCATTCCCAAGCTTTCGCTCCCAAAAGTCTCTAGTCCACTAATTGATTCCATTCATATCATTCCTAGTCACTCATGCTTCATGCAAACCCATAATAGATATTTGTTATCTTCATTCTACATGATTTTCCTAAATACATACATATCTTTATCACACACATCAATGTCATGCATATGCTCTATCAAGAAGAGAACAAATTTCAAATTAGAAACATTTCACCTAGTCATTTTATCGCATCTTCTTCATTGATTGATCCAGCTTCTCTTTAATTTCACGGTCTATCATTCTTCATCAGTATCAACCTCAGTATCATTAGATTCCTCGAGAATCATCATCATCATACTCATCATCAATCATCATCATCAATCATCATCATCAATCATCGGTCATTATCATTAACCATCATCAATCAATCATCATCATTCATCATCATCAATAATCATTAACATTCAACAATCATCAATCTCATCATGATCATTTTCATCAATCATCATCATGATTATCATCAATCTTTATCATTTAATAGCTCTTGATCATTCTCATATGTTTTCATTATGGTTCTTATTCAATCATGTTTCAATACTTGCAAATATATCTTGAAAAGTTAGATTTCCAGTTCTCTTGTTCTTTTTCAAACTCTTAGAAGACTTCCCACTCGTCTTTACATTCCGCTCAATTTTCTTGATAATATCATCAAGCAATTGTTTCTCTACTTTGTTAACTCGCTTGTTAGATTCTATTTCTTGAGTTTTTTCTTTACTCTTTTCTAGTTCAATCTGTTTATAATCAAAGTTTATTTGGGATTGCAATTTCATAACTTTCTCTTGATCAAATAGATCCTCATTAGTTAAAATTTTTGGATCAAATGAAACATATAGATCTTGGTCTTTCTTTGACTTCTCCTGACTTTCTCTATCAAATTCTCTTTTATGATCAATGTCCATTTGTTCTCTCAATATCTATTCAATATTATGTTTTTCAACCTTTATCTGTATACTTTTGGTTTCTTCAGTTGGCTTCTCTTGACCCTCAATAGATGTCATTCTTGTTTGTTCATTTGATTTATTGTTCTCTAGTCTTTCATTTGATCTAGTCTTGGTCTCTTGAAAATATTATTTCATCCCACCTTTTCCTACATTCAAATGCAAGGGTATTTGTAATTGATATTTACAAATTTTTCCTTCATGCTCACTTATAAGTCTATGTCTCCATGCACTCTCATAGTCTAGACAATCCCAGAACATATGTCCAAACTGATCACACCAAAAACATTGTATAGGTCTCTTCTTAGTCCAACTTTATTTCCTAGGTATCACTCTAGGCATGGATCTTCTAAGACCTAATGAATCTTTTTGTGCAGATATTCCTTGGACCTTTACCACGTGTTACTTGTCACATTTCAATGTTTGTAGATCTTTAACTTGATTAGACAACAAATCAACCTTATGTTTCAATTCAAAATTCCAAGAATCCATTTCTTTTTTTATATCTTTAATACTTATGCCCATTATTTGAATAGTATCTGATATTGCATTTACTGTTTGCATTAAGTTCATCACAATACTAAACTTTGATTTTATAGATTCATTCGTGTTAAATTCTATTTCCTTAATTCGCTCTTCATATCTCCTAAACTGTTCCTCAATCATTTTGTTCATTTTTGTTTTCCTCTTCTTATGATCTACGTTGAGAAGTGGATTCTTAATCTATGCCTCAATGGAAAAGTGCACACTCATATGATCAAAGCTGATGCAAAAAGTGGATGATCAAGGTCACACAGTAAAACAATCTTTCTCTTTAAAGTGTGTGGAATCGATGCAAATAATTCAAATAACTTAAAATGATGGTACCTAGAATATTCGATCTAATGTCGAGGCTCCTGGCTGTCTTCTCAAGAAGTGGGTGATGCGTCGAGGATCACCGGGCAACCACCTCGCTTCACGTCGGGTTCAATTGTCGGGAAGAAGGAGGTGAAGTGAAGGGGAAGAGCTGGCGCGGGGTTGGATCAGGACCCTAGGTGTGCGCCGTTCCCGCTGTCCAACGAGCGGCCTCTGCACGCTAGGCGCCTCGCCCTCTCACTCTCTGGTGTGTGGCGATCGTCGTAAGGCCCCTACCCTTGAGCAAACATCTGTACGCATGAGACCGTAGGCATCGGGAGCGAGAAAATCCAAGTACGGTGACAAAACAGAGAAGTGTGATCGGTGTCTCTCTTCTCAAGGTATGGGTGGCGTGATGAGGATCACCAGGGAACCGCCTCGTTTCACGTCGGGTTGAGGTGTCGAGAAGAAGGAGGTCAAGCGAACACAAAGAACAGACGTGGAGTTGGATCAGGCCCCTAGGTGTGCGTCATTCCCGTTGTCCGTCGACCGGTGTCCGCACGCTGGGCGCCTCGCCCTCTCACTCTCTAGTGTGTGGAGATCGTCGTAAGTCCCCTACCCTCTCGGAAGAGACGTGCGTATGCGTGAAATCGTAGGCGTCTGAAGAGAAAGAAATCAGATATAGCGCTGAGGCACACAAGTCACCGGATCGGTGCGCACGCAAATATCAATGATACGATGTAAATGTAGCAGAGGTCGTCCAATAAAATCTGAATGATACAAATATGCCCGCTATAGCATGGGTCAGTGCTGCGAAAATCTGCTATAGTGCGGATCAAGTGAATACAAATATATGCCGCCACTACAGTGCGGATCGGCTGAATATGACGTAGACCTCCCGCTACAGTGCAGGAAGTCGCCCTCGAGTCTCGACAGTCTTTTGACCTTTTCTTTTCTTCGGTCTTCGGTTAATGCTTAACTTCAAGTCTGCTCGATAATAGATTTTCTTCTCTTTACTTCAGAATTCCGCAATCACTTCATATAATATCTCCAAAATCAATCGCAACCTGGAAAGAAGTTCCGCAAGGACAATCCATGGGGTGGCGGGGTTTTGCTTCGGTCTTCAATCACTCTCTGCACTTCATATAATCTCCAAAATCATTAATCGGCCCAACCTGGAAAGAGATTCCACAGAAATGTCCATGGGGTGGGGTACTCTTTATCTTCAGTCTTCAAACATTTTCTTCACTTCATATAATCTCTGAAATCATCAACCTCAATACCTGGAAAGAAGTTCCACAATCAAGATCCACGAGGGTGGTCACAAGAGAGAAAAAATCATAAGTACACTTAATAGACTTTACTCATTATGCTTTGAAAGTTTGTCATGGTTTATTATAAAAATGCTAGAGTAGATGACTATGCTCTAACTATTATCTCTTTATCTTTCTTTTAATGTGTGGTGATCTTTCTTAGATGATAGTAATGCACAGAAAGCAACATCTAACAGGTTCATCATGAGGGGACTTCAATCAAAATAACTCACGGTCCTTGATGTTTAGAGAAAATTGTCACGGTCAAAACAAAACTCCCATCCATAATGCTTCAATCAATACTTTCCATTTCCCCTATTAGCAAACATTTGTGTAATCCATTTACTAATTGAGAATGGTAACTGATATTGTTACATTTTCATTTTTGTTGGTCTTCACCTTATATATATCCATGGTACGAGCCAAAATCTGACTCAGAGAGAGAAAAAAAAGCAACACCGCCATCTCTCTCTCTTTCTCTCTCTCTCTCTCTCTCTCTCTCTCTCTCTCTCTCTCTCTCTCTCTCTCTCTCTCTCTCTCTCTCTCTCTCTCTCTCTCTCTCTCTCTCACAGCAGTGGTGCCCATCACTCCGTCATCTCTATAGCCACTGCGAATATCTCTCCTCCCTCTCTCTTCAGTGCCTACATTGTACCACTAGTGTTGTATTTTGACGGTCGACCCTGCCCTTCAATTTTGAAGGCCATCTATGGATCCTAGCTGTATTTCATGTTTTTAATGCATTTTTTGAAGGTCAAATAAAAATTATAACTTTATTTTACGGTGAAAATTGGTCAAAACGGGCAATACGGCCGTCAAAAATCAACAGTGTACCACCATGTTGATGATATTCACCTATCTGTCGGCAGTCTCATTTCAGGGTGCATCTGTCTAGCAACAACCACGTATGCACTCTCTCTCTACGCTCTTCTACTCGGGCGCGCCTAGACGGCCCAGCTCTTGTCTAGCCTATGTCGGTTGGATCTCTCTCTAGCGCCAATCACCACTGAGCAGTGCCCCGACAGTAGCCATCTTCTTCTGGGTCTTTCTTTACAGCGGAAGCGAGGACCCAACTTGCTGATCTCCGACTCTTTCTCTAGGTTTGGCCAACAACTCTCTCTCTCTATCCATGTTTCTTCGTCTGTCCACGCCCCGCCAGAACCCACCATCTCTCTCTCCGTCTCTCTCTCCGCATATCTCTATGTGCGCTGCCCTTGGCATTTCTCTTTGTGAGCTCGCACAAGTTATCATCCGCCTCCCATTAGTGCCACATCGTCTCTGCGGGGGTCATCCAGAGTAGCGCCTTTCTCTCTTCGATGCATCAGCGGTAGAGTCACCGAATTTCTCTCTATGACACTCGACAGCGTGCTTCTCTCTCACACACCGTCAGGAGCGCCGACTCTACTCTACATCCCTGACCTCGTCTACCCGTTCCTCTCTCTCTCTCATATGCCATAGCGCATCTTTTTCTCTCATCTACGACACCGTCTGCTGCGTGATCCGATCTGCAGTAGAATCGCAATCTCTCCACTACAGGTCGACAACCCCACTTCTGCGTATCCTCTCTCTCACACGTTAGGGGCAGTAGCTTCCTTGTACATATCTTTCTCTATAGCTGCACTACCACCGACTCCAACCACCTCTCTCTCTATAGTAGATGATAGTCTTCTCTCTGAGTGCAGACTATATTCTCACCATTCAAAACCTCAAAATCATAATCAATTGATGTAAAATACTTATGCTCAGGAGCTACACGATGGCCAACTACGAACATGGTGGCATCACAAAAGCTTGCCATCGTCAAGCATCTTCTACATCGGCTACTCTCTCTTAGATGTAAAGTAAAGCATGAATGTGAATAAGGGAGGGGTAAGAAGATTACTTGAAGAAGCGTCCCACAAGAGATCCACGAGGAGAAACATATAGGCATGAACCGCTATTTATAGGTCCCCTTCTCCTTCTCCCCTGGGGACTGTTCTCTAGAAGCTTCTAACCTCCTTACTCAACTTTCTAATTCCAGATCACCTTGCATGTTCATTTGCTATTTTAGGAAAATTCCATCTCTTACTTCTATTTTTGGTTTTTCTCTTTTTATTTTTCCAATTTTCTTCTTTCTATTTTTGGTTCTTTTTCTTTCTCTCTTTTTATTTTTCTTAAACTAAGGTTTGCTTTCACACTTCATACACAAATTAAATAAATTCCAAGGGCTAGACTTATGGTAAATGACAAAACTAAGGTTCCAACCTAGGGTTTCCATGGGGCTAGACTTAGTTTCATGGACTATTTACAAAATTCACATGGTTTTGTATCATAGCAACAATTAAATCAGCCAAAACATGTACAAAATATACCCCTCTCTCGATCAAAACATCACACAAAACTCATAAAATCAATGAACTTTGAAAAAAATCAAGCACACTTCCCTACGGGATTTCATTCCGACAGCGGCATCACGAATTGAAGAAGCTAGGCAACATTTTAAAGGGGGTACACAACCAAATTGTGTAGCAGCTAGACCCTATTGGGAAATTGAGGAAAGAACTGAAGGAATTGAGAATGTAGCAAAATCACCAAGAAGAGAAGGTCTTGCCACCGTCGCATCGCACTGATGATGAAGTAGCCCAACTTCGTCGTGAATTAGAAGATTTGCAAAACACTCAATATATAAGAAGGCAGATTTGGTGTACAATATGTAACAACAATGGACATTCCAATGCTAATTGTCCCAACATGATAAGTTGCCAATTTTGTGGAAAGGATGGCCATGAAGCTAGAGATTGTTACTACCTCAAGGGTACACAACAACCACGTTGTCGGGAAGATTTGCATCTTCCAGTTGATGACCAGAGAAAATGAAAACAAATTAATTGGTGAATTCTAAACCTCTTTTTCACTGTTGAACAATTGTTCTGGATGGAATTAAATACTTTGAAAGTGTTTACAGGTACAAATGATGATGAAGATTCTATGTTCATATTAGGGTTTACTCTAATTTCATATTTAATAAGTTGTTTTATTCATACATTCAAGAATCATGAGTATTTAACCCTAGGATTTCATAAGTTGATATGATTTTATGTCAAGTTGGGTTAATCAAAAGGGTCTCAAAAGATTCTAATGGGTTAATGCTAGGGTTTATTTAAGTGCTAATGGATTAATGATAGGATTTCCAAAGGGTTTCAAGAAAATTTTTCAGGGTTTTATTGAATTTTAAGGGTTAAAATAATAGGAATTTAATTAAATTAATGTTTAAAAAGAGTATTTATGTATTAAAAAGTAAAATATGATATATTGAATTAATTTACTCATATGTGTGCATTTAAATACTAAGGTGCTAAGTAATTAAAAGCTTAACCTAAGCGTAAATTAAATGATTTATTTAAATAAGAAATATAGGCTACTTAAATTAAACTGATTAATTAAAAGGATAAATATCTAGTGGTCTATATGGATGCTAGAAAAAAGAATGGTATGTGAGTAATGTGGAATTAAAGTGAATTAAGGAATGGTCTGAAAGGAAGATGCACTTAAAGTGAAAAAGTTGGTTGACAGAAAAGAATGGTGAGAATTAATGAAATAAAAAGAGAGGTGAAAGGAAGATGTGTGCATAAAGCTAATTAAAAGTGTGGTTGAGATGAGTGGGCAAAAGTGCGGTTGTAGATTAAAAGTAC
>CM035431.1:131034502-131039502 GCA_020310875.1 Ceratopteris richardii | reverse complement strand
GCAATGCAAGCTCATCCGACTATTTATCCTCAACCAGTAAATGCTCCAAATCCACCATTAGTAGCTCCGAATCATCCATTAGTCCCTCCTAATCCACCTTTTATACCCCAACCAATTCCTCAACCGATTCCTCAAGCAATTAACCAAAGAAATTTCAATGAAAGGAGAAATGCCAATGTGAGGAGATGTATCTGGTGCGATGCCACAGATCATTTGACTTATACATGTGAAGCATTGAAAGATGCGAAAGAGAAAAGACTTGTAATTGATATTGACAAGCGATTGTGCGACTATAGAACACATTTACCCTTAGCTGCCAATTGGGGAAAGGGAGGGATGGAGAAGCTGTATGAAAACCTTTCTGAGTCTTCGAAATCTGCTTCTGCTGTTAAACTAGAATATGTTGATAGTGACTCTGATTCCAAACAAACAAGGGAAACAAGGAACTACTCAATTGAAGCTTTGATAAAGGCAAGAGATGATATTATGCAGAAAACTGCATGGAACTCTCCTGTCGATCAATTCTCGATATATTCGCATATTGCGAATGTTGAAGAGAAAAGAAAGAGGGATGATGAGCAAGATACAAATGATTCAGGTAGACGAATGACTAGAAATAAGATGAGAGATGAGCCAAAGCCTAAGAAAGTTCAGTTTGAACAAGGCGAAAGTTCTAAAACAAATGAGGAGCAAAGAAAAGAAATTAGGGAGGGTAAACAACCTGTGTTTAGTGAACCAATTCAAACATCAGACAAAGTAGAGCAAATTCCTAGAACTGAAACAAAACCTGAAGAGAAACCAGAAAAGAAACCAAAACGAGTACCGAAAGCTATTCTTATTTCTGAACTTGAACAAAAAGTTGATTCGAAAGAAATATTGTATGATATCTTATTAAAAAGTGCAGTAACAATGACTTTAGAACAAATCTTCTCAATAGCAAAAATTGAATTTAAGGAAAATTTTATTAAACTAATTAAAAGGAAGAGATTCCCTCTGTCACAAGAGGTAGAAATGCAAGATGTTGCCGATGTAACTCACTTGATTCATGAATCTCTTTCTTTAGGGTCAGAAGATGAAGAAGATAATACCTGTAATGTGAAAAAAAAAATCTTAGGACCGATTGTACCAGATGACGAAACAAAAAACTCAGAGAGTGATTTTAGAAAAAGTTTTTGGGCGAGAGGCACACCGGAGATTAAAGTTAACTTAGGAGATCAGAAGAGATCATATTCTGCTTTAGCCCTAATTGACTCTGGGTCTGAAATCAATGTGATTTCGAAAGGATTATATGATAAGTTTAAATGGCCTATTGATAAAAATCACGGCTGGATAATGCGAACCGCGGACAATGGTTGTGGATCACTCCTAGGAGCATGTGCCAACATACCTCTAATGATAGGTGGAATTTCTGAGACATTCCACTTTTTCATTCAGGACAACTGCTCTTATGAAATTATCTTAGGTCAACCATTTATATGTGAAGCCAGAATGGAGACTAAAGTAATAGATGACGGCTAAGCATACGCAAGAATTCGATCTAAAGATGATCTACAATCGCTCCAAGTTATGATAGTCAGCCCAAACCATGTACGAAATAGGGAGCAAATTAGGAAGACGCCCATCCGTTCTCATGAAAAGATACGTGAAGATCATATGCCTCTTCGTGAGATTGGAACTTATTATGATCAAAATTTTGCCTAGATGCCACTGTTGAGCGAGACAACGGTGGTTCTTGGTTTGATGTCTTGCACCCATCTGTAGATACTTTAGATAGTTTTTCTTTGTATTTCCCTTCATCATATTTGCAATTCAGTCATTATAAACAAATTCCTAAAAAAATTATAAAACATTATGAAAAATTTTATAAAGAGAAAGGATTCATTTCATCTGATGAACACATTGAAACCGTAATTGAAACTTTATCTTCAAACTCATTGATTGAAGAACTTCAAAATATTTTGCATGAAAAAGAAAATTTTAGATTTGTACTTTTAAATTCTATTGAGGAATATGATTTGGTTATTAAATTTGTCATGAGTAATGAAAAGGAAGCAAAAGTAAATACAAAATACAAAACCGTTGATAAAAAAATTAAACCGATTGCCCAATCATTACCACGAGAGAGTGAAGAGAAGTTTAGGAAAGTTACCAATGATCCTTATTTAAGAGAGCGCACAAATATAGGTCATACCTTCACAGAAGAAACTTTAAAGCTAATCAAGATAGGAAATGATGAAAATTTTTTGTTACCCGAGGAACGTGAACTATTTCAAAGAGTGATTAGAAAGCATGGAAAGGCATTTTCTTTATATTCCCATGAGATAGGTTGTGCAGACCCAAAAATTGTACCACCAATGATCATCTTTACAGTGCCTCACATTCCATGGAATCTTCGACCCATACCTGTTCCGAAAGCCCATTTACCAGAGTTAATGCGGCTTCTTAAGGAAAAGATTCACATGCGAATTTTAGAGCCATCGTCTGCACCCTACTCAAATAGGTGGTTTACTGTTCCAAAGAAAAATGGCAAGTTACGGTTCATTCAAGATTTACAACCTGTTAACAAGGTTACTATTAGGAATGTAGGTACTAGGCCCATTGTAGGGGAATTCGCTGAAGCCTTCGCTGGTCATGCCATTTACTCAATGGGAGACTTGTATTCTGGCTACGATCAATTTCAGCTTGCTATTGAAAGTAGAGACATTACGACCATGAAAACTCCTTTAGGCTTAGTTCGCATGTGCACTCTGCCGCAAGGAGCTACTAATTCAGTAGCGCATATGATGAACGCCATGAATTCAGTATTACATGACTTCATTCCTAATATAGCCATGCCATTTATTGATGACATTCCTATTAAAGGATGTATTGAGAATGTGAAAGATGAAACTTTAGATTCCTCTGGCTGCAGGAAGTTTGTAGTAGATCATATCTCTGACTGTGAAAGGATTTTCCAGAGATTTGAAGAGGTTGGTCTCACATTCTCCATTGAGAAATCTGTTTTTGGTGTCAATGAGGTACTTATAGTTGGGCATTTATGTGGACATTACGGTCGGAGGCCATATTCACCTAAAGTCGATGCTATAAACAAGATTTCTGAAACCTATAGTAATATTAGTGAGGTAAGACGATTCCTTGGTGCTTGTGTGTTTTATGCCATCTGGATCCCACACTATGCACATGTTGCAAACTGTCTTTATGCTTTACTAAGGAAGAATCGAAAGTTTCTTTGGACTGAAGAACACTCAAAAGCTATGAAAAAGTTAAAAAAATTACTTCTTGAAGCTCCTATTTTAAAGCGAGTCAATTATACTGATCAAAAGCCTATCATTTTAACTGTTGATACGAGCCCTATAGGAATAGGATGGGTTATTGGTCAGGACGATGAAGAGGGCAATAGGTATGCTGTGAGAAATTAAACGAGAACTATGGGGTTTAGTCACGGCATTAAAATCCGATAAAGAATATTTTATAGGTGCAAATGTAATAGTTGAGACAGATTGTCTACCTCTGATTGGAATGATTACAAATTGTTCATCACCCGACATTGCCATGCTTAGATGGATTTCATACATCAAGTTTATAAATCCTGTTTTGATACATATTGCAGGTAAATCTAATCCTGTTACTGATATGCTTTCTCGAGCTAGATTTGATAATGAGGAGGACACAGAATTAGAAATAAATGCAATTAATTATGATTCTAAAGCATACGCATATGAACAGTTTAATATTGAAGAATACGAAGGAGAGTGGCAGGATATTGGAAAGTATTTAAGTACTTTGGTTAGGGCACCTTCATGGTCTTCAAATAGATTTCGGAATATTAGGAAAAGAGCTTACAACTTTTTTCTGAAAGATGGTTTCATTTGGAGACATGCGAGGGGAAAAATTAGATTGCCACAATGAGTACTAGGTACTAAGGATCTTCAGTTACAAGTCATGAAGAGTATGCATGATACTTTATGGGCAGGACATAAAGGTTTTGTAGCTACGTATGAAAAAATTAGAGAAGGATACTGGTGGCCAGGGATTTATGTTACTGTTAAAAATTATGTTACTTCATGTGACGTATGTCAGATTCATTCCTCAGTCAAACATAGGGATCCGTTGCATCCTACCTATCCACCATGCATCCATTATAAATGGGTTGTAGACTTAGTTACCATGCCCAAAGGTATCAATAAGATGAGATATATAGTCTTAGCACGTGAAGATCTTACGAATCATGTAGAAGGCCGAGCTTTAAGATCTAAGACAACCTTGAATGTATGCAATTTTCTTCTTGAGGATGTCATTTCACGATTTGGTTATGTAGAAAAGGTAGTGGCTGATAGGGGAGAGTTAGATGTGCAGGAGGCTAGAGAATTCTTTGCTAGGCATGGAATTCGCTTAGCCCTTACTACTGCTTACAACCCTGAAGCTAATGGGAAGATTGAGCGAGGGCATTCTCCTATTATTAAAGCAATTTCCAAAGCTTGTAATGGAGAAATTAAGAATTGGCGAACTTATCTGCCATTTGCGTTGTGGGCCGATAGAATGACCTGCACTAGAACGACGGGGTATATGCCGGCAGAGTTGATGTATTGCCAGAAACCAATTTTCCTTGTGCATAGGCAAATTCTTACTTGGACTACTTTACCATGGGAAGATAATTTGTCAACAGAAGATTTATTAGCTCTGCGAATCCAGCAACTAGAGCAAGGGAATGAACGTTTAGAAGAGGCTATAGTTAAACTAAAAGATTCTCGATTGAAAAACAAGAAGTATTTTGATAAATCACATAGGTTAAGGCCAAAGCCGATTTATGTTAATGATTGGGTTTTACTGTATGACAGTACGTTTGATTCTCAGTATGATGCCCGTAGGAAACTTAAAAGACATTGGTTTGGACCTTATGTGGTAGTCAAAACCTATGATAATGGAACGTATGCCTTACGCGAATTAGATGGCACGCCTCTTAAAAACTTAATTGCTGGTAAAAGAATTAAATTATTTAA
>CM035431.1:130927002-131029502 GCA_020310875.1 Ceratopteris richardii | reverse complement strand
GAGAGAAAGAGAGAGAGAGAGAGAGAGAAAGAAAACTATATTAATTTAATTTTATTTATTTGTTAAAATTAATTAGATGCAGTAAATGTTTAGTTTAATATTTATTATTTGGTTTGTATTTATGAGCATTCTAAAGCTTACATGAATCAATGCATATGAGCTAATGAATGTAAGTATGCATGTTAGTTCATATTAATACTACATTTGCATGAGTATATGAATTCCAAAAGGAGTGATGTAAGTACATGGGTTAATTTAAGCATAAGCATAAGCATGTATGTTAGCATGAGAGTTGATGAATATTCATATGTGCATATATGCATATGAGAAAGTATATTTGTATGAGCATATGAGTATGTGCATATACATGAAAGTGTGTGTGTTTGCATATGTGAGAATGCATGTGTATGCAAATTCCAAGTGAATTATGTCTTGAAAGTTAATGATTTCTTGTAATATTACTAATAGCTAATGTTTTTTTTGCAGACATTCAAAGCAAAAGAATCGAAGAGCATCATTGCAGAAACATTGTCGAATACAAGCTATTGAAGTGAAGAAAAGAGAAGCAGCAAGATTGAAGATTCATTTATATCTTATTTCCCGAATTAGTCAATTACCCAAATGGTTAGACATTCATCCTAAAGTTTAGACCTTTCATTTGTAGTAGAACTATTGCTTTGATCCATTAGCTTATCAATTAATTTATTCAAGCAGTTTAGCATCATATTGTTTCATTAGTTTTCTCATTACTTTCCTTCATGTCTTCTAAGTTAGTTCATGAGTCTGAGCATAGTACTATTGAAAATATTGAAACTATTGAGAATGTTCCGCCAACTCTAAACAGACCAGAAGCCTCTAGCTTACCTGAAAGTTTAGTAGAAGAATCCATTATGGAAGTTTCAATCTCATATCAGGAAGCTATTGCTATATACGAGGCTGCCCGTCCTTACGGTCCATAGCTATTTAAACTATTTAAAGACCTTAGTTTCAGTCAAAGAAATAGGTAATTTAAATTGTTTTGTCATTACAACCCTTATTTTCATAAGCCTGAGTTTGCTACAGACACCCCGCGTGTGCCGAACGATTTAGGCGGATGACTTGATCCACCATCCGAGCATCCCTCACGACCCGACAACGTAACCCTCAAGCTCCTCACTCCCCACACCACCCACACGTCCTAGACCACCCACCACCTCCCACCACTCCTCACTCTACCCACTCCACCCACACCTCTCCCACCACCCACCACCTCCCACAATTCCCCACTCCACCCACACCTCCCACACCACCCACCACCTCCCACAACTCCTCACTCCATCCTATGCACCCACACCACCCACCACCTCCCACCACTCCTCACTCCACCCACTCTACCCACCCTCCACTCCACCCACCCTCCATTCCACTCCCCCCATGGCACCCCAACTCCAACCACCCTCAACTCCACCCACCTTCCACTCCACCCACCCTCCACTCCACTCCACCCACGACACCCCCAACTCCACCCACCCTCCATTCCACCGTCCCCCAACTCCACCCACCCTCGACTCCACCCTCCCCAAACTCCACCCACCCTCCACTCCACCGACCCTCGATGCCACCCACCCTCCACTCCACTCCACCCACGGCACCCCCAACTCCACCCACCCTCTACTCCACCCTTCCCCAACTCCATTCCACCCACAAGACTTTAAATCCACCCACCCTCCACTCCAGCCACCCACGGCACCTCCAACACCACCCACCCTCCACTCCACCCTCCCCCAACTCCACCCACCATCCACTCCACTCCACCCACCCTCCACTCCACTCCACCAACCCTCCACTCCACTCCACCCACCCTTTACACTCCACCCACCCTCCACTCCACTCCACCCACCTTGCACTCCACTCCACCCATGGCACCCCCAACACCACCCACCCTCCACTCCACCCTCCCCCAACTCCACCCACCCACCCGCCCTCAACTCCACCCACCCTGCACTCCACCCAACCTCCACTCCACTCCACCCACGGTACCCCCAACTCCACCCACCCTCCACTCCACCCTCCCCCAACTCATCTCCACCCACCCTCCACTCCACCCTCCCCCAACTCCACCCACCCTCCACTCCACCCACCCTCAACTCAACCCACCCTCCACTCCACCCACCCTCCACTCCACTCCAACCACGGCACCCCCAACACCACCCACCCTTCACTCCACCCTCCCCCAACTCCACCCATCGTCCACTGCACCCACCCTTCACTCTACCCATCGTCCACTCCACCCACCCTCCACGCCACCCACTCTCCACTCCAGTCCACCTACGACACCGCCAACTCCACCCACCCTCCACTCCACCCTCCCCCAACTCCACTCCACCCACAACACTCCAACTTCACCAACCCTCCACTCCACCCTCCCCCAACTCCACCCACCCTCCTCTCCACCCACCCTCCACTCCACCCACCCTCAACTCCACCCACCTTCCACCACACTCTACCCACAACATCCCAATTCCCCCACCTTCCACTCCGCCCACCCTCAACTCCACCCACCCTCCACTCCACTCCACCCACAACACCCCAACTCCATGCACCCACCACCCACACCACTGCCTCCCAGCACTCAATGTGTAAGATAGGCAAAAGATGATGCTGGAGCTTCTCTGACATCAGAAGAAGATTTCTTTAGTGATCAGATGGTCGAAAGCTAGTACAAGAATTATGTCAATATGTGAAGGATGAGCTTCTAGGGTCATTACAATATCACGGGTGTGTTGGAGTTTATTGATCTCCAAAGTACAGCTAGAAGTAGGTGAAACCCAACAGGACCTAGTTGACTTTTTCACAAACTTGTATGCACATACCAATTTTCTTGCAGAGCAAATTGCTCTTTACTCACTTGAAATTTTCCAAAACTCTTTCAGACACATAAACTAACCTCTAAGAGCTTTCCAACAAGATATAGAACACCTCAAATGGATAAATACACAATGAGCTATGACCTCTGCAATATGCAGCTTTAATGGAGACCTTGAAACAGAGATGAACTTGAGGACACACATCACTTGCAGAGACTACTGCTCTTAACTCACAACTCCAATGACTTTGAAACCTTGCAGAATACAAGTAGACGTAAAGAGCTTTCTAACAAGCCAAAGAACACATGATTTTGATACATACACAAGGAGATATGACCTCTGCAAGGTTGAGGTTTAATGGAGACCTTCAGCAGGGATAAAAAAACAGAGAACACACACTACTTGCAAAGAGTATTGCTCTCAGCTCACAAATGCAATGATTATGAAACTTTACAGGAAGAAGGTAGACAGTCAGAGCTTTCCAATGACCTATCAAACATGTAATTTCGATATATAATGAGTAAGATACAAGCTCTGCAATCTCTGCATACAAAACTACAATAGTGTAGAGATACACATATGACTCTATTGGACATCCCACAAGATCACGACTTTTCTCCTCTTTTTATAGCATGGGTGTTGGCATACAAGTCAGATGAAGAGCATACTAGCGCAACGGAGGAGTCATGCACAATACGGCAACAAGGCCCAATCATTTTTTCCCATGGACCATTTACAACTCAAGTGATTTTAATCACTACACAAACATTGTAAATTCCGTTTTTGGTAGAATAGACTCCATTTTGTGCAAGCCGAGGAGTCCTCGAGCTTGAGGAGTATTAGAACTAGCTACATATCAATTTTCATAATTTTTAGACTCTGTTTGAGCCCTCAAATAGGCTCTAGAACCTAATTTTTAACTAGGCCGGACACTAGGTCTGGACAAGACCAAAGCTAGTTAGAAAACTATAAAAAGAGCTAGAGAGCTCATTTTTGGGGTTAGATTGTTTGTGAATTGAGCTTATGTAAGAGACTTTTTGACTAATGCAAAGAACTCCATTGTTCCTCTCCTTGTTCTTGCCTTATGTGCGCGTGTGTGTGTATGTGTGTGCATGCTTGTGTGCTTCTCACTCACACACTTGTGCCTTCACTTGCTCATAGTCTTCATACTAGTCCTCACGTCTCCACGGATTGACAATTATGAGGTGAATATTCTCACGTTGGTACTCACCATTGTGCTAGAGTGACACCAAATTTGGTGCCGTTGCCGGGGAGAGAGCTTCGAGGACGAGCGTGTGATGGTAAGACATCGAGTTGAGACATTGGAGTTATAGGTAATATCCTTCCTTCTCTTTATTTTTCTTCATTTTTTCCTTACTTTCGCATCACCATCATCACCATCATCATCCCCGCCATCTCCCACCTCCATCTCCATTTCCACAAAAAAATTTCAGTTTTTGGTCATATTACACTCCCCACCTCATTTCCCACATTTCATTGTGAGAGAGAGCGAGAGAGAGCTTGCATGCTATCTGTTTTTGGTGTGTTTTTGAGCTTTTGTTGTAGGAACTCGCTGTACCACCTTCTCCAGCAGTGTGCGCACGTACGACAGACTCTGCACAGGTCCCGAGACGACGACCTCTGTCTATCGCGACAGACAGAAAAACTTAATATTTTGTGAATGCGTGCTTGGCACGGTAACCTACACCATTAGAGCACTCCAAATCACTAGAAGTTTCTCAAAAATTTGCGTTTTTTCAGTCTATCGCGACAGACACCATCTATCGCGACAGACACCGTCTATCGCGACAGACACCGTCTATCGTGACAGACACCGTCTATCGCGATAGACCAAATCACGACAGACGATAGACACCGTCTATCACGACAGACACCGTCTATCACGACAGACACCGTCTATCGCAACAGACCAAATCACGACAGACGATAGACACCGTCTATCGCGACAGACACCGTCTATCGCGACAGACCAAATCACGACAGACGATAGACACCATCTATCGCGACAGACACCGTCTATCACGACAGACCAAATCACGATAGACGATAGACACCGTCTATCGCGACAGACACCGTCTATCGCGACAGACCAAATCACGACAGACGACAGACACCGTCTATCGCGACAGACACCGTCTATCGCGACAGACACCGTCTATCGCGACAGACCAAATCATGACAGACGACAGACACCGTCTATCGCGACAGACACCGTCTATCGCGACAGACACCGTCTATCGCGACAGACCAAATCACGACAGACGACAGACACCGTCTATCACGATAGACACTGTCTATCGCGACAGACACCGTCTATCGCGACAAACCCATCTATCGCGACAGACCCATCTATCGCGACAGACACTGTCTATCGCGACAGACCCGTCTATCGCGACAGACACCGTCTATCGCGACAGACCAAATCACGACAGAGGACAGACACGGTCTATCGCGACAGACCCATCTATCGCGACAGACACCGTCTATCGCGACAGACATCGTCTATCGCGATAGATAGACATTTTCGGCAAAAATTAAGGGGTAAATTTTTTGGAAATTTAGGCTAAATTTGGGCTTAGTTGCACTCTCAAATACTCACACACTTGCAAAGGCCTTAGAAAAATGCATTAAAACTCTTGAAAGGTTTTGTTTGTCTGTTTAACCCCCTAAACCGTGAACGGTCATAACGTTTTCATACGAAATCCATTTTTTGAGCTCTAGGGCTTGTCGGAAAGCTCGTGGCATATACTACACGCCCTCAACTGTTTTTTATAAGAATAATGCGTTGATTTTCATATAGGATATTTGGAAGGGGACACACTGAGGGGTAGGAACACCAAGGGAGCTCTAGAGGAAATTTTTAGCAATACAAAAGGGGGAACAAGCATCATTAAAAAAGTGTCTGAAATAAATTGTCTGTCAATTGAAGGATCAAATTGAAGCTAAACGTGGGATTCTTACAGGATCATCGAGAGCTCTTGAAGAAAGCAAAGTAAGTGCCAAGGCGAACAAGCTTGGGAACGTGCTTCTTGGGTAGACCAGCATTGCCAGGAGGAGCAACTTGAGGTTGGACCATCACTTAACCCCCTCAGTCTATTCTTAGCATAGGCTAAGTGCGAGTAGTTGTTTTGATTGACTAGGGGTACGATAGGAATACTCAAGTTTGAAGAGCCCTTAATTTCTCAAGTGCAAGGGTAGGCTAAACTATAGTCAAGGGATAACTTAAAGGAAAAGAATTTAAGCGGACGTAGAACATCAAGTACTACCCACGAAAGTGCTCCTGATGACGCTTAATTAAAAACAAGAAAACACATCGAAAGGAACTTAAAAGAAACAAGTGACTGGTACCAAAGAATCAACAACGTACAAAGGGCATACATTTGCTATATGTAATTTTAGCAAGAACCATGCCTATGAAATGATCTTGGGACGACCTTTTATGCGACAGTTGCAAGTGGTACAGGATTGGGGAACCAATTCTTTGTACCTGCAACACTTGGGTGTTACGACCAAAGTGAATCTCAAAGATTACTCTCATAGAGATGTTCCTCCTATTCAATGGAATCCCATCCATAGAGCCAAAGATGATACGGAATCTGTGCATTCCATAGGATCAGGATCCTCATGGATGCATGAAGACACCCACTTATGGATGTGCAAAGTAGCAGTAGAAGAGGAGAAAAGAGAAAAGGCCAGAGATATAGGTGCAAACGAAACACATAGACCCATTCAAGACCCAGCCTATGCACCTGTAGTATTTCCTGACGAAGAATTCGAACCCCACTGCTGGGCAGAAATCCTAGCAACAATGGATGTAGCTATGACATTTCAGTCTTCTCCATAGAGCCAATCATGGGAGAGGCAGTATTAGAAGAATGCGAACCTAACCCTGATGTATTTGAGGATGCGAGTGACTCCGATCTAGAGTCAATCATCATGGACCCACCTTTTGCATCAGATGAAGAATACTTCCATGAAGTAGAATTTCAACCCCAGAGGTACGGAGAGCTTACAAGTGAGGTAAGACTAGCCACACATGTGACCCTGAAGGGAGAAGGAAAGAAAAGAAAGAATAGAGAAGTCACACAAGAAGAGGAGGAGTCTTTGTTTGAGGTCCCGGAAAATTTTAAGAAATATGAGATAGATGACAGAAGAGTCATGATCAGAATGCCTAAGCAAGAGGCACAATCCGGAGAGGCCTATGATAACAAAGAAACCACCAAGAAAATAGTTGTGGCCCTAGAGGAAGGAGAGGAGAGATGCACGTACATAGGCCATGACCTGACAGAAGAGGAAGAACAAGAGCTAATAGCCTTGCTAAGAGAATACAGAGATGTATTCGCTTGGAGTTACAAGGATTTGAAGGGTGTAGACCCCGACATATGTTCACACACTATCCCCATGACCTCAGATGCCAAACCCTCTAAGCAAAAGCCATATACGTATAACGATAATTATGTGGCTAAGATCAAAGAGGAGATAGATAGACTGGTTGAAGCTGGATTTATCTATGAAATTGAGCACACTGAATGGGTATCTCCCATTGTAGTGGTGCCCAAGAAGAACGGCAAATTGCGGGTATGCATTAACTTGAAGAAGGTTAACGCAACCACGATCAGAGATAACTACCCGCATCCTATCACTGAGCATCTATTAGAAAGGGTTGCAGGCAAGGAAGTGTACAGCTTCCTAGATGGGTTCTCTGGCTACAATCAAGTGGCCATTGCACCAGAAGATCAGCATAAAACGGCTTTTGCCACAGAGTGGGGCATATTTGCCTTTAGGGTAATGCCATTCGGGCTGACCAATGCTCCCGCAACCTTCCAAAGGCTGATGTGCCATGTATTTAAGGAGTTCCTGAGAAAGAACTTAGAAGTCTACGTTGATGATCTTTGTGCTCATTCCAACATTAGACAAACCCATATTCCTGAACTCAGACAAATCTTTGACAAATGTAGAGAATATCAAGTCTGCCTGAACCCAGAAAAATGCGTTTTCATGGTCAGGCAAGGTAAGATTCTAGGACACATAGTGTCAAAGAATGGCATATCCACTGATGAAGAGAAAGTGAGAGCCATCGCAGAACTACCTAGGCCAAAGAATGTCAAGGAAGTACAAGCTTTCATGGGGCATTGTGGTTACTACCGCCGGTTCATTCACATGTATGTCGTCATTGCAAAGCCCATGTACGGACTTCTGACTAACTTTGAGTGGACTGATGAATGTGAGAATTCCTTCCAGGAGCTTAAATGAAGATTATGTTCAGCACCAATCTTGACCACGCCAGATTGGAACAAGTGATTCCATGTTCATGTCGATGCATCCAATTTTGCCATTGGATGTGTGCTTGCACAACCTACTGGTGAAGGTAATATGGATCTTCCAATTGCTTATGCTAGTCGACAATTGAATGCAGCTGAACGAAATTACACCACTACGGAGAGAGAAGGATTAGGCATGGTGTATGGAGTTAAAAAGTTTCGACATTACTTGCTTGCAAATAAGTTTAAATTTTTTACTGACCATCAGGCATTGCTATACCTCGTAAACAAGCCATGCAATACAGGAAGATTAGTAAGATGGTTTCTCTTACTAATGGAATATGATTTCGAGGTTGTGGTAAGGAAAGGGAGGACTCATTTGAGAGCTGATCATCTTTCTAGGCTCACATCTGGAGAAGCCCCACAAGGAGTGTCAGATGACCTTCTTGATGCTTACTTGTTTAATTTGGAAGTGGTGCCACAGTGGGCTAAGCCACTAGTGCTAGTATTGACATACGGGCCTAAGCACCCAGTAATAAACACACAAAATAGAGAGGTTGTGAAAGCCCAAAAGTACCACATCTTGGCTGGAAGTATGTACAAGCACACAGATCAAGGAATCTTGGCTTGTTGTGTGGAAGAGGATGAGTACGCTAAATGGTTGCAATTAGCACATGTAGGTGCATTAGAGCAACACTACTCAAAGCAACAAACCCTGCACACACTAAGGAGACTCGGAGTGCATTGGCCGACTATGGAAGCTGATGTCCAAAAGTTGTGCAAGGAATGCCCAATCTGTCGCACTAAACCACGTGTGGAACATGCCACTCTTTATCAAGTGTCGATAGTGCCAGATTGGAGTGAACCACTAGTATCCTTCCTGAGGATGAAAACGTTCCCTCCAGACATGACTCTGGCTATGAAAAGGAGTTTAGAACAAGAAGCCCAAGATTACTCACTCATTGGTGATAATCTATACAAGCGTGGTAAAGATGGTTACCTGAGACTATGTGTCCATAAGAGTGAATATCTTAAGATCTTGGAAACTGCTCACCGAGGTGTAGCAGGAGGACACTTTGGACCAGATCGGGTGATCAAGGCAATACTATTTGCGGGCTTCTGGTGGCGGACCCTTCACATGGATGCACATACCTATGTGAAACGATGTGATGTCTGTCAGAGAACTCAGTATCCTATATGTAAAGATGAGATGCCACTGAAACCTATGATGGGTGGACGTGCATTCTCTAAGTGGGGAATAGACTTTGTAGGTCCTATTAATCCCCCAGCTAAGGGTTCCCATGCGGAATATATTATTGTTGCCACAGACTATCTAACAAAGTGGGTAGAGGTAAAAGCCACAACGAAGAACGAATCTCAAACAACAGCTAAGTTTTTATTTGAGAATGTGTTCACTAGATACGGGCTACCTATAGAGCTAGTTAGTGACAGAGGCACTCACTTCTTGAATGAAGTTATTGAAAATCTGCTCCAAGAGTTCTTGGTAGTACATAAGAAGTCTGCCCCCTATCACCCTTAAGCAAATGGCCAGGCTGAGAGCACCAACAAGATCTTATGCAATGTACTGACGAAATTAGTGAACAATAAACGCTCTGATTGGGACAAACAGCTACACCATGCTGTTTGGGCATACCGAGTTGCCTACAAAACGGTACTCCAAGCCACTCCTTTTCAAATGGTGTTTGGTCAAAATGTTGTGCTACCTTTAGACTTTTTGATACCTACATTGAAAGTGGCACAAGAGCATGAATGGACGGGTCATGAACTCTCTTCTAGACTTTTTGACCTTGAACGATTAGGAGAAACAAGACTAAGAGCAGCTGCAGGGATATATGCAGCTAAGAAACGACAGAAGGCATACTTTGATGCCCACGTTAAGGATAAAGATTTAAAGGCAGGCGACTTAGTTTTAGTCTACACATTGAAACAACACGCAAGGAAACTGGAGAAGAGAGGCTACGGACCTATGATCATCAATAGGATCTCCACGAGTGGAGCAGTACAACTAGCCACTTTAGAGGGTGATGTTCTCCCAAACTATATTAGCGGATGCAGAGTCAAGTTGTATCAAGAACCTCTCACAGAGGAAATGCTAAGTCGACTCAACACTGCTGAGAAACGCAAAGAGGAAGAAAAGCGAATTCGAGAAGAAGCTCAAGCAGAAGCCCTAGAGCGCATACGGAGATTGAAATTAAGAAGACAAGGTAGAGAGCACCCCAGGCAAGATGCATATGCAGATCAAGGATATGACGTAGCTATGTGTGAAGTTTCAGGTGTTAGCTCACATAGGATAACTGATCAACGTCCTTTCATAACCTTAGATATAGGACAAGGAAAGAGTGCAAGGACTGTAAGAGCCTTGATTGACTCAGGCGCAACCACTAGTGCTGTTAAATTGTCTTACTGTCAAGAGTTGCAGTTAACTGTCAATCCTGTGGAAGCATATCTCATAGGATTGGGAGGCGTGGAAACCCCTTGCATGGGCGAGGTGGAACTTCCCCTCTATATTCATGATGAGGCACTGACAGTTAAAGTACTAGTGTGTCAAGATGAGGACCTCACTGAACCTCTTGTCTTGGGTCAAGACTGGATCTATAACCAAGTAGTCAACTTAAACCTAAGAAGTGGAATTCTTCAGGTATGGGTGAATCAGACTAGAATTACAATTGAGTTAAATAATGGAGCACTCAAGGAACTAGAAAAGACACGGACTCCTGGTCGCTCCAGGGGTGCACATGAAGTTGACCATGCTGTTCTTGTCCAAGGCTATGTGATGCAGAAGAATGAAGATCTCAAAGAAGGAGTCAGAACCACAATGGAACTCTCTTCTTTTCCAAAGCCCAGAAGGAGGCAGCAACTAAGGGCAGATCAATCATTGAAGACTCTCCAGGCAAGAGACCAAAAGAACGCGTGAAGCATAACAACTCAGCTGATGAAACAAATGTGGGTGCGGAAAGACGTGCTGCCGACCATAACTAAGTCGCAACAACGGTCTCAACTTCCTATTAGTAATCAATGACTTGATGCTAATAAGAGGACTCCTAAAACCTCTGTTGAGAAAGTGAAGTCTATTTGGGTACCCAAGAAGTCGATGAAGGCTGACCCACAATCAAGACAAATTTGGGTGCCTAAGGCTTGCCTGCGGGCTCAACTATCCCCACACAATTCACATCATACACGACAGGGTTCACTCGCTCAAGGAGCCGCCACCCACTCTTGTCTGATACACTCGAACACACTACCACCTAGAAGCACGCACAAACTCACTCGTAAATGGGTCCCAATGGCACAACAACTCCCAGCAGAATTACTCATGCAACCCTTCCAAATCTCCACAAAACCAAGACCCAAAGCCATCCACTGTATTTGGAAACCTAAAACTTGTAAAAAACCCCCGGACCCCAGTTGTAAATCCATGCCCACCTACTAACTACGTCACTCTCACACTACATCATTCCACTTAGTTCTTAGGTCCAACCAATTCCTAACTACACACACAAGCACCGAGCACTTATTAACCTACTAATCTCTCCCGAACCTCATGATAATGTTGTAATGGGGACAAAAACGATTCTAACTTGTCCTTTACAATATTAACACATGTTTCTATATTCTCACAGAATCAAAAGGCAAGAAGTAACATGGCAGAAGCGACAGGTCCGAGCTCACAAGTAGGAATACTTACTGGAGGAATCGATGTGGATAGTCTACATGTGGATGTGCCACCAACTGAACGACCTGTGGAGCTACAACACCTTCAACAAATTTCGGTACCGGATCCACCCACAGGGATCACAGAAAGAGTCCATGCCAATTCTCATTGGTTCAATGGCATGCCAGGTCCATTAGGAGAGGCCAAGTATATATGGGAGTCTAAGTGCGAGTATGACAGATCATGGGTTCGATTCCAATTTTTCTCCAAGGAGTTCGAGACTCTACAGAACACCGAGGATCTCCAGACCATATGGCAACGTACAGGGCTAGCAGAATACTTTGAAGCACCACTACCTAAACCAGATCTCCTCCGATGCTACTATTTGGTCTCCACATTACAAGCAAATGAAGAAAAGGACAAACCAGGATCATTTGTTCTTCCTTCCTTGCTGGGCAACAACGAGTTGAAGAGGTTTGAACTTACTGTGGAGTTGGTGAGCGATGCTTTGAATATGCACGACACACATGTACCCTCTGAAAAGGATGCTCTCGTTCCTACTAACATGAAGGATAGGAAACTATTGAAGCTTAAAGACATGGCAGCACTCACACCAAACGTGTCCATCCCTCTCCGTATGTGCATGCAACATTTTGCTTTCCCCGGCCAAGACCCCTTCACACAACCACACAAAAGAATCTGGTTCGCTCTCTACTTAGCGGAAGCAGGTGCGTTACCAATTAAGCTGCCGGTATGGATTATAGATCAATTGTATGAAGCAAATAAAAGGTCTTCTAGGAAATTAGTGGTGAACGGTTGCTGTGCAATCACACACATTATTTACCGGTGCCTAGCATACGATGTTCCCATTGAACGTGCCTTAACTTGGGCACAATTACAAATGTTTAAGAAGCTCAAGACGTCCACACATCAATCCAAGCGCATGAGGGGTGCGATCCCTTGTGTCCAGACAAGGGAAGTTCTGACTACTCCTGAGGTATCGCCACGAAGGGAGACCACTGTACCTCCCTTTACCATTAGGATACCCAGGTCTGGATCTGAAACTACGACACAAGCTACCCCTTCAGCTCCTCCTGCTCCACCTGAATTTGAATTTGCTACAACTGGACATACTAAAGGAATGGATCCCCACGACTTCAAAGCATCCTTACAAAGTACACAAATCTCTGATGTAGAGTTTTATTCAGATGAAGAAGAACAGGGCACATCTTCACAAAGAAGAAGAAAATCTACAGACGACCGCCATGTACATTGGAGCGACGCCCAACAAGGCCAACAACAAGGACACCTAGAAGAAGAAGGAGCATATGAAGAGGAGACCATTGAAGCCCCAGCCTATACAACAGAACTCCGAAGGCTGTATCAAATTATGGAACGGGTGCGATCGCAACAACTGCTCACCGAGCAGAGCAGTAGAGTACTCATGACTCAGCTGTTGGAAGAAGCAGGAGTTGACTCAGAATATAGTGAAGGTCTCTTATTGATGGCAGAAACATATGGGGTAGTGGAAGCAGTGCGGACTGCCATTAGGAGGTCTCCAGTTCAATATGATCCACGAAGATTCCAGACACGACCACGCTCAGGTAAGAATATCCAGATCCCCATTACAACTGCAGAAGAGCCAATTATTACATCTGAACCCATCAGGACAACCTCCCAAGCAACCGAAACGGCTAGCCAAGAGCACCCAGTCACCCATGAGGAATCCACCGAGCCACTACCACCCACACCCCCACCATCGCCTCCTAGAGCAGAAACAGTGGAAATCACCTCGATCACTCAACCCACCGAACCAACCTTCATCTTCTGTACTCCCATCTCTAGTTCAACCCTATTCTCCACCATTGATAACCCAATCTATGAAGCAACCTCCATCACTACACAATCCACCGAATCGCTCATAGAGCCTGCCCTAGGACAACCATCCCCCATGCCCTCAGCCAGAGGTCATCTTGACCCTAGGTCCATATTCATGGGTTTCCCTGCTACCACGCAACTCTTCATGCCCTCCTCAACTCTACAACCTCAACTCCCAACCTCCATCTCTCCACTTCTCCAATCCCTCCATAACTTCCTTGTTAAAACTTTTCAACACAGGTCTCAACCATTCCCTTTATTTTCCGCTCCCCACCCCACCTCTCATCTATTCACCACTTTCACACACACACCACCTACCATTCCAACGTATATGGTAGACCCCACACTCACACCCACTCCTGAAAGTATGAACATTTCACCACCCACAACACCTCCCCCTCCCCCCACGCTTCCACCCCCTCCCATTCCCCCTCCACCAATTTCACCCACACACACGTCTTCAATAGATACATCATTCACTCTTCCCCTTCCCCAATTCCCTTCCCATGCATCTTCCATTGTAAACACCACCCCCTCATCTATAGGCAATGCATTGGACACCATGCTAGCTTGTATATCAAACTTGAGGACAGATTATAATCAGCTCCAGCAACAAAATGAACGCTTGCAAAAGCACTCGGAGACACTACAAAACCGCCTTGCTGCACTAGAGGACGAAAATGCTCGCCTCCACACACAATTCCAAACTCTCCAAGAGGCTCATAGCATATTGGAGGTACAGTTGCAGAACACAGATAAGGAAGCAATACAAGTGGTAGAAGGTCACCTACGGACACAGCTGGAACGCAATTCAAAGCTTCAGCGAAATATGGCCCTACTCAAGCGACATCTTGCGGCCGCTCAAGAAGAGAATCGACGCCTGCAAGTACAAAATCAAGAGAACCTAGAAGCAGCTATTGAAAGCACACCTGGGGCACCCATCAGCCCATCAAAGTTTCAAGCAGTGACCCCCGACAATATCAAGATCATATTGGAAGACTATGCCATGCTGCTTGAAGCACATGACCTGCTATCAGAGGAACTGGGTCAACTGAAGCAGAAACACCAAAAAGAAACAACAGTAGCCTCTCAAACCACCTCCTCCGCGGCTTCACTTCTCACAGACTCAGAGGCCTTAAAAGATCTCCAGAAACAGGTCACCGAATTGCAAGCACATCTACTACAATATGAGAGACCACCTTCCCCTCTAGAGGCTCCCACCGACGAAGAAGTAGTACAAATTCCTGTGGAACAGACGTTTGAAGAAGAATACGACCCACAACCCTTCCCAGGAGGCCAACAAACGGAAGAAGCTTAGGACACATTCGAGGCACCACGGCCTCCATGGCTACGTCAAGTGGAGGAAATCGGGAGTTCTCACGAAGAGCGCACAGTAATGCAAAATCAGGCCATGAGGGTCATAGAGGAAACTGTGCTACAATCTGCTTACTTCAAGAACCTGTCATCGAAACGCTTTATCCTCTCATCCGAACTCCAATACAGGCCTTATTATATTATCTTGGATGATTATAATGCAGAGATACAGAGAGTCACGGATCAGATTCCTACCTTTGCTACCCAATTTCAACCCGAAGACCTCCCTCCAGAGGTGCAAAAAGGCAAAATTCGTCAACCTACCTGGCGGCAGAAACTTCTAGAGACATATCCAGAAATGCTACGCACATGGAACAACGCGCCTTTACATCTCCTATACAATCCATGCTACGGTCCAGTTCCACGCCGCAGGTCTTGGAAGGCATTCAATATCAAAGTGCACAACAACGCGCAATGCAAGGAATGGCTAAACTACCCGTACATTGCGCCACCACAGGGACCACCGTTAGTAGTATACATGATGGGAACAATTCGCCACTGGATGCCGCGATTGAAGCCCATGCCTGATGTAGCAGCTCAATTGATGCTTAAAATTTTAGATATGATGCAGGTAGTCCTGAAAACTTTTAGAAATGCAGCCGCACCACAGGTATGTCTCCCGGGGTTTAGCAATGGAAATTATGATTTGGTGTATGACATGAGCACCACCCCCAGTATTCGTGTGGTTTACGCCTGGCATGCACGCATCAAATACCTCTCTGCATGTTACAAACAGACCTTCGAAGAAATGTTCAGATCAGGTTTCTGGGAGTATCACTCGGAGATCTTCGCACCGAAGCCAACACACCTGCTCCATCTCTTTGCTTGTGAACAAGCAATGTACTCTGAGTACTACACCACCCCGCAACCAGAGGCCCCTGGCGCAATAAATTGGGATGCATTGGAAGCTGATCTAGCAAGAGGCTTAAGGATAGGAGAACACGAACTTGCCACCAATGTCATCCAATACTATATCGACCACTCGATAGAACAGAGGTCTGTCAGGGGCGACAGACGCTAGGAAGGGGGGAGTGTTGGCATACAAGTCAGATGAAGAGCATACTAGCGCAACGGAGGAGTCATGCACAATACGGCAACAAGGCCCAATCATTTTTTCCCATGGACCATTTACAACTCAAGTGATTTTAATCACTACACAAACATTGTAAATTCCATTTTTGGTAGAATAGACTCCATTTTGTGCAAGCTGAGGAGTCCTCGAGCTTGAGGAGTATTAGAACTAGCTACATATCAATTTTCATAATTTTTAGACTCTGTTTGAGCCCTCAAATAGGCTCTAGAACCTAATTTTTAACTAGGCCGGACACTAGGTCTGGACAAGACCAAAGCTAGTTAGAAAACTATAAAAAGAGCTAGAGAGCTCATTTTTGGGGTTAGATTGTTTGTGAATTGAGCTTATGTAAGAGACTTTTTGACTAATGCAAAGAACTCCATTGTTCCTCTCCTTGTTCTTGCCTTATGTGCGCGTGTGTGTGTATGTGTGTGCATGCTTGTGTGCTTCTCACTCACACACTTGTGCCTTCACTTGCTCATAGTCTTCATACTAGTCCTCACGTCTCCACGGATTGACAATTATGAGGTGAATCTTCTCACGTTGGTACTCACCATTGTGCTAGAGTGACAATGGGAAACTAATCTAAAACTTTCCTAATACATCTAAATTCGTGGTAGACACTTGGATGGAGGTATTACATGACTCAAGTGCTCAAATAAGCAAAGTATTGATGGACTTTGAGAACTAGCCACATCGACCTTCCACTAGGACACCACTGAAGCTCCCTTGTGACTCACTAATTTGACTCACCATGTTCTAGAACTCACGTGGTATTTTTGCTACATTTTATGAATAATATGAGCCTTCTTGAAGTATTTGAAGACTTCCCAAAGGTATTTACATAATTTGAAACTTGTACCCTACATAAAACAAATGTTCGCAACATTCTCCCCCTCAAGTTTCAAAGGGTATTTCCTTCATGCCAAGAATATAGTTGAATCTTTGAAGCTTTGGTCCATCCAAGGATTTGGTGAAGATATCTGCAACTTGATCCTTTGTTCCAACAAAAGAAATTTGCACTTCATTGTTCATGGCCTTCTCTCGAACATAATGATAGTGAACCTCTATATGCTTTGTTCTAGCATGAAAAATAGGATTTGAGGTCATATGAATGCTGCTCAAGTTATCCCCATATATCAGTGGTACATCAACCTGCACATTCAAGTCACGAAACAACTTTTTAAACCACATAACCTCAGTAGTAGCCAATGCTAAACCTCTATACTCAGCCTCTGTAGAAGATAAAGCAATTGTAGGCTGTTTCTTTGAACTCCATGTTAATGTCTTGTTTCCTGCTATTACCACATATCCACTTGTGGATCTTCTGTCATCTTTGCTTCCAGCCCAATCTGCATCACTAAAGACTTTAAGAGTTAGATCAGCATCATGACTATAAAATAATCCTTCGTTCATGGTACCTTTCAAATACCTAAGCACTCTTTTCGCTGCATGCATATGAGGTACTCTAGGTTCATGCATAAACTGTGACAATACTCCCACTGCATAACATATATCAGGTCTAGTTTTTGTTGCATAAATCAAAGATCCTACCATGGATCTATATACATTCATATCATGCAACTCATCACCTTCCTTTGCACTTAGCTTTACATTACATTCCATTGGAGTAGAAACAAATTTACATTCCTGCATACCAAACCTTTTCAGCATATCACATATATACTTTCTTTGTATCAACCACATACCTTCATCGCTATACACAATTTCAATCCCAAGAAAGTATCTGAGCAAACCAAGATCTGAAATTTTAAATTCCTTTCCCAAATTACCTTTTATCTCATCAATTGCTTTTGCATCATTCCCTGTAATCAGCAAGTCATCCACATAAATGCATACATAGACACACATGCCATCTACATGTTTTACATAAAGTGAAGGATCAGCATGACTCGCTGTGTATCCTTGCAGCATAAGATACTTTACCAACCTTGCATTCCATGCCCTTGGTGCCTGCTTAAGACCATACAATGCCTTCTTTAACCTGCATACATGATTAGGACCTTTTGCATCCACATAACCATCTGGTTGTGACATATACACTTCTTCATTTAACTCACCATTAAGAAAGGCATTCTTTATATCGAGTTGATATATATTCCACCTTTTACTTGCAGCTAAAGCCAACAAAGTTCTCACCGTTGCCATATTTGCTATTGGACTAAATGTTTCCTCATAGTCCACACCTTGAGTTTGATTATATCCTTTTGCTACAAGTCTAGCCTTATATCTAGACACACTACCATCACTATTTCTTTTAATCTTAAAAACCCACTTGCAACCAATTACCTTTTGCTGTGGTGTACTTGGAACTAAATTCCAAGTCTTGTTATCTTGTAGTGCTTCCATTTCTTCTCTGATTGCTTTCTCCCACTTTTCATCTCCTTTGGCCTCATCATAACATGTGGGTTCATTTTCCTGCTCAACTTTTGTCATAAAAGCATAATGAGTATTCATGAAAGATTCATAAGTATACCTTTGAGGTTGCTTACTTACTCTTGAAGTTCTTCTTACCTCCAATGTAGATGCTCTTCCTTTCTTATTAGGAACCTTTGATGATTCTCCATACTCACATACATCACTAATTTCCTCTCCTTCATCATTAACTTCAACAAGTTTGAGTTTACCTTTACTTTTAACACTTGGAGGTGACTCTTGCCTTAATCTTCCATTGAAAGGTGATCCTCTTTCTTCATCTAAACCACTCCTTTCATCATTTAAACTTCCTGATGGCTGAACTATGCATTCATCTCCTTCAACCACACCTTCTTCATTTTCATCCATGACCTGCAAACAATTCTTATCTGCATACCATGAAAGTGATTCATCAAAGTTTACATCTCTTGACACAACAACCTTATTGGTATGAGGATTATAGCATCTATATCCTCTTTGAGTATCTGCATAACCATTAAATATACATTTTCCTGATTTCGCATCAAGTTTAGATCTCACCTCACTAGGTACATGTACATAACATACACAACCAAATACTTTCAAATGACTTACACTTGGTTTCCTTCCATGCCATACCTCATATGGTGTCAAATGATGAACTCCGGCAGTCGGAACTCTATTCATAACGTAAACACTTGTGCTAACAGCTTCAGCCCAAAAATAATTAGGCAAACACATATCATTAAGCATGCTTCTAGATGCTTCTGCTATGATCCTGTTTCTTCTTTCTGCGACTCCATTTTGTTGTGGAGTATACCTGCATGTAACTTCTCTTTTGATACCTTCATCATACAAAAAATCAGTAAAAGCTTGAGAGAAATACTCTCCTCCTCCATCGGATCTTAGCTTCTTAATATACCTTCCTGTTTGCTTTTCGACATATGATTTGAACTTCTTGAAACAATCAAAGACCTCACTCTTATGTTTAATAAAATACACAAATGTCATTCTACTATGATCGTCAATGAATGATACATAGTACTTATTACCAACCAAGGATGCCTCTTTAGTAGGTCCCCACACATCTGTGTGTATGAGATCTAGCAAACCATCACTTACATAGCTTGAATGCTTGAAAGGTTGTCTACTCTGCTTACCCATTTGACATGCTTCACAAAGATGCACCATATGTTGCTTAGTAAGATCAGATAATCCTTCAACAATCCTCTTCTTTGATAGCTCCTTTAACCTGTGTACATTCATGTGTCCAATCCTTTTGTGCCATAGATCAAGCTTTACTATTCGATGCATACCATAAGAGAAATAGTTTGTATGATTTGGGTTTACCTTGAATGTAAACAATCTACCTTGTTTTTGACCTCTAGCAATTAACCTCCTTTGCTTTGGATCCTCAATGAAACAACCTGCATGATTAAATCTCACTTGTAGACCTTTTTCTACCATTTGACCAACCCACATCAAATTCTTAGTGATCGTTGGCACATAAAGTACATCCTTCAAGCAATTTTTCTTGCTCTTATCCTGCATAACAACATCTCCAACCTGCATAATCTTATGTGTTGTATCATCTCCTGTTTCAACATGACCTTTGCATGACGGATTATGCATATTAGAAAACCATGAAGCATCATGAGACATGTGATTAGAACAACCACTACCTACATACCATACATCGCTATTGCAATTCATCTTAGTTTCTACATTCATCATAAGAAGAGAATCATAATCATCACTTTTACCTTCAACTGCATAATTTCCTTGTTGTTTACCTCTTCTTGAATAGCCTCCTCTTCGATTACCACCTTGATTATTTTCATTTTGATAACAATCTTTGGCATAGTGTCCATACCTTCCACATATATAGCAATTGTTCTTATTATCTTCACTCCTTTGTCTTTGGTTGTAGTTGTAGTAGCCTTTCGTACCACTAGCGCTTGATCTTCCTCTTCCTCTTGTGTTGAAGAAGCCACTTGAAGTCCTTTGATCATCGCTCCTTCTTCCTCGACCTCTATTTGAACCTCTTCCACCTCTGTTTCCACCTCTTGATGATCCTACATAAAGAGCTTGTCCTTGAGATCCTTTTTGATTTGAAGTAGAACCATTTAGATTCATCTCCTCCGTGACCATGAGGGCAATAAGTTGATCAAAATCTGGTAATTCTCCTCTGACATAAACTGAAGTAATGAAGGGTTTCCATCTCTCATCATCTTTGAGTCCATTGAGAGTATGTGCAACCAAGTCGTCGTCCTCCACATGAGCTTGAATTGATCCTAGTTGATCTGCAATCTCTTTAACTTTCAATATGTAATCATTGACTGATGTCCTTGTATCTTTCTTTATGTTATTCAACTCATTTTTTAGTTGAATCTTCCTTGCTCTTGTACCTGTAGCATACAACCTTTCCAATGCAAGCCAAACATCTCTACTTGTGTCTAGATCTTGTATGTGTCCTACCATTGAATCTTGAATATTTTGTGATAAAATGAATATAACCCTTTTTTCTATCTCATTCCAAAGTCTAAACTCCCTCAATTGTTGCTGATTTGGGTCCTCTGGTAATGTGGGTTTGATATCTGTGCCGTCAATCAAACCATACAAGCCTCTACCTTGCAAGTATGCAGTGATTCTAAACTTCCATGCTTGATAATTGGTCTTATCAAGCTTCTCTATTTGTGCATGTTGGTCTCCCATAATACAAATGCTAAGCTTCCTCCTTTAAGCCTCCTTTCCAATGTGTGTGATGAGAAGAAATATAATATTTACCTTGTAAATGAGGTATGTGCACCTTTATTTGCTTGGATGTTGCTTCAGATGCCTCCTTGCAATCTTCTTCTACCTTTGTGTAGTGTTGATGATGAACTGCTTCTTTGATAGCTTCAAATTCTTTGTCAAGGTATGATAACCTTCTCCAAGCCTCCAAGTACTTGCTTTGATACCAATGTTGGAGTTTATTGATCTCCAAAGTACAGCTAGAAGTAGGTGAAACCCAACAGGACCTAGTTGACTTTTTCACAAACTTGTATGCACAGACCAATTTTCTTGCAGAGCACATTTCTCTTTACTCACTTGGAATTTTCCAAAATGGTTTCACACACATAAACACGACTCTAAGAGCTTTCCAACAAGATATAGAACACCTCAAATGGATAAATACACAATGAGCTATGACCTCTGCAATATGCAGCTTTAATGGAGACCTTGAAACAGAGATGAACCTGAGGACACACATCACTTGCAGAGACTACTGCTCTTAACTAAAAACTCCAATGACTTTGAAACTTTTAAGAATACAAGTAGACTTAAAGATCTTTCTAACAAGCCAAAGAACACATGATTTGGATACATACACAAGGAGATATGACCTCTGCAAGTTTGCGTTTTAATGGAGACCTTCAGCAGGGATAAAAAAACAAAGAACACACACTACTTGCAAAGAGTATTGCTCTCAGCTCACAAATCCAATGATTATGAAAATTTACAGCAAGAAATTAGACAGTCAGAGCTTTCCAATGAGCTATCAAACATGTAATTTCGATATATAATGAGGGAGATACAAGCTCTGCAATCTCTGCATACAAAACTACAATAGTGTAGAGATACACATATGACTCTATTGGACATCCCACAAGATCATGACTTTTCTCCTCTTTTTATAGCATGGGAAATAATCTAAAACCTTCCTAATAAATCTAAATTCGTGGTAGACACTTGGATGGAGGTATTACATGACTCAAGTGCTCAAATAAGCAAAGTATTGATGGACTTTGAGAACTAGCCACATCGACCTTCCACTAGGACACCCCTGAAGCTCCCTTGTGACTCACTTATTTGACTCACCATGTTCTAGAACTCACGTGGTATTTTTGCTACATTTTATGAATAATATGAGCCTTCTTGAAGTATTTGAAGACTTCCCAAAGGTATTTACATAATTTGAAACTTGTACCCTACATAAAACAAATGTTCGCAACAGGGTGACACATAATGAGGATCCTTCAATTTTTGCTTAGGAGCGCATAAATGAATCGAGATATCCATTCCAAGTGATTTGTTTGGTTAAGAGAGAGATCTCAACTTGCATTCAAAAGTGACGGTACAAGTGTAGGAGGATAAATGACTGTTGTCGCTAACCATTCGTGAAAACTGCCTAATTTTGAGGATCTAATTCAAAACTAGAGGCCAGTACCATATTTGATCTACCCCTCCAAGTTTGGGGCAATCAATCGGTGCATATTCAGTGGACATGGGAAATCGGAAAGGCCCTCTAGCCCTATTGGAGCCTATAAAAGCAATGGACTAGTACTCATTAGAAGAGCTTATTCTCAACATCTCTTTTGGTCCTCTGTTTGCACTCTGTGGCTACAAGCCTACTATAGGAAGTCACTCTGTGGTGAGGATACAGAGCGTGGGCTTCCCAGTGGAGGGCTAATAGCACTATAATGTGAAGAAGTGGATTGGTTTTGTCATTCAGTGTGAGAGAGTAGTATTTCCGTGCTCTTTCCCTTAGAGAAAGTCTTCATACCTTTGTACTCATCAGTGCAAGTCTTCATCTAGTTGTGTTCATTGTATGTACTGGATGGATCTCTTGTAATGATTCTATTTAGTTTTGGAATGGCATGTTAGCCCGGAGCATCAACTTTTCGAGCATTTCTTTTGCTTATATTATAATCACCTGTTCGAACTAAGGAGTGGTTTAGTCTTTGTCATTAATCTTCTCTCAAAGTATTTACAAAATTATGCAACTATTGCGATCTGCTTGCTCACAGAAATGCTAAAGGGTATACTTCCCTAAGGAGTCCCTCCCTTGAGTAGGCGAAGTACTAGAAGTACATATTGCCTGCTCCAGCTAAAAGTAGGTACCCCAGTACCTCTTCTACATTTATTTTGATAAACGACACCATATGTGTCCATAGAAGATACAAGATAGAGATTGGGTTTTAGTTTATGAGAGCTCATTTAATATTCAATATGAAGAAAGAAAAAATTAATGAAACGATGTTTTGGATCATACGTAGTTTTCAAACTAAATGATAATAACACCTATGTTTTCATGGAATTGGATAATATTGTTTTTAAAGTTCCTTTTGTAGGTGAAAGAGTAAAGTTGTTGAAAGGATGTGAATGTAATGATTATGAAGATCTAGAAGAAATACTAGATTCGGCATCAAATGAAGACATTGTGGATGAACAAAATAATGAAGATGATATATCTTCTAACGAGGAATAAAAAGTTTTTGTTTACATAATGTTTATGATAAATGAAAAATTATGTTTTTGAGATTGTTATAGGGACATATCTTCGATATGATGAACAAGTACCGATGATGATCCATGAAGGTTTCATGTGCCATAAATGGTTTTAATGACTTTATGAGAGAACTTGTAGTGAGAAAGCTATGTAATAAAATGTATTTTTGGATACTAATGCCTGATGATTCTATGAAACAGGAAAATTTCTTGGAGGACTTTCTTCACAGAATAGCACAAATAGAATTTGGGTGATTTGAGAGACTTATTGAGTGATGAGTTTTCAGCATTTTAGTCTTCTTTTCTATTCTCCATTATTTGCACATGTTAAGTCTATATTGCATTTTCATTATGCATAAAACAATGTAAATACACACATATGTTTATTTCTTTCACTTGCACAATCTATTCACACATATAAACAGATGGAAATCAATTTAAAAGTAGATTCTAAAATTCTTCTTCATCAAATGCTCTTTACCCCTTATGCACCACAATTGATTGAAATTGCACATAAAGTATGCATGGTAGGGTCTCACTACATGACCTTGCATTGAGACACATACTGAGCTTTACCTATGTATTTTACCCTAATGATTGCAACATATTTGTTTGTCCATGCATTTCAAAGTATGCATTCAATAGGGCTATTATAAGCCCGTCCATAGACACTTATCTTATGATCCCATGCACATAACAAGTATATGAGGATGAATTGATTTTTGAAGAAACAGGTTTATTGGCCCATCAAGGAAGATGTGCATGTTTGGTGGGGGTGACTGTCATAGAGATATTCATCTCTACTCTCATGTCTTGAACAAAATCTAGGTGATAAGATTAAAGGATGAAATGTATTTTGATAGACATCATCTGTATATATTTGGAGCTCTTGCAAAGATTGCCATCTGAAGTGTTTCTCTATTTTAATCGAGATGGTATTTAACAACGATCTTGGTGTGGAGTGCATTTTACAATTTACTTCCATATGATAAAGATAAAAATGGTGCTCATTTGGTTTGCAAAATAGGGAATAAGGTGGCCAAGTATATTATTCCATTGTTAGTTGCAGAGTATTGAGAAGAGTCTACACATACATAATACATTTCAGGTCTGACATATACACATAGCTATGGTTATGATCAGGATCAATTGTTGCAAGATCACCTACTGAAGATACTAAAGGGAATTCACATGGATTCCACAGGTCCTCTGGCCGTTTCCACTAGAGTCAGATCAATCACACATAGAAGGTGGATGCACACATGGCTTCTTCTGTGATTTTCCGGCTTTAATAAGCTTAGCTTGTTGTGGTTTCTGACCTTGGGCTTAATTTTTGGGAAGTAATTATAGATGCCCTACGCATTGGTCAAGCATTGCAAATAGATGATGAAAGATACAATTTTATTTCTAATAGTTTCGTGGGTACTGCACCTATATGTATGTATGGAAAGTGCGGTGCCATAAAAAAGGCAAAGGCTTTTGATAAAGAGTGGTGCGCATATGTTCGGATCGGGAGTATTTGTGATCACTAATTAAAGAGTGGAAAGGATTAAAATAAGAAGGGCTGTAGTCGCTCTCCGAGAGGGGGCACAAGCACAAAAGGGGAGCGCATGCACAAAAGGAGGGGCATATACCAAAAGCAAGTTTGCGCGTTTTTTTAAGAATTTTGATCTGACAATGATGGAAATAATCAATGATTGCTTTATCGGACCAATAAATCGGTTTTTTTTTTTTGGATGCACTGTGATGTACATACGCTATGGTAGCTTGCTCTGACAATGTTGGACAAAGCTCTATTCAGAGAAAAGCAACGTGACCAAAGCTATGAGAGTATCACGCTGATGGGCGCTGATGAGAGTGCCATGCTATTCTAGGGACCATCAATCTCTGAACAGGTGGGCGACTCCATCATATATCCGATATATCTACATTTCCCACAGAGATTGAGATTGATTCTGTGTAGAATTCGCCTTCATGTCAACGTGATATTTGACCTTGGCTCTCTTCATCGCCACCATGCCTCTGTCACTCAGTTCTCCGCAGTGGAAATGGCCATAGATGCCTCCCAGAAATTCCTCGACGCCTTTGTCAACTCATCCAGCCTGAACTCTTTCTCGCCTCTCACACATTGATCTGCCCAATGTGATTTTTTTCAATTCTGTAAAGACCTGTGAAAACATTCAAAAGTTTATTTCATACTCCATCAGAGACAACTTCTGTTCTTGGCGGACAATAGACCTATGATATGTAACGTCCAATATGTACTAATCGAACGAGAGTCTTCTGCTATTCAGATCCAACAAATGACAGATCTGACAAATTCTCGGACACGCAGATACTTATATGATGACGTCAACGTTCCTCTGACACATCCAGTGCCTCAACTCTGACCAACCTTGAAGCACTCATCTGATGAACACAAACAATGAAGAAAAAGGATTCACGTGATTACTAGTCTAAGTTTGATTAGGCTTTTATAGTAAAACATCTTTTGAACTATTATGCCAATGTTTTTTTTCCTTTATGATCAACGATATCAAGAGCATGCATTCCTATGATTGAAAGTAAGTAAGAGTTGCTTATGTACAGACCGTGAAGAAGGCATCGAAATCGTAGTTGCATCTGTAGGTGATGAAAAAACTAAGTGCTTGGCTGAATCCAATAGAAACTACGCTAACGGATGCATATTTACTATTGCACATGCGAATTCATAACTTTGTCTCAAGTTTTTCCAAAAACAAAAAAGTCCTGATTTTAATAGCAAGCAAATGATTCTCTATTGTTCTCGAATGCCTGGCTCAAAAATCACACGAGATCGTTATAACTTCTTGTCAGACTATGTTTGAATTGCTGCTGCTTGGGTATCCACTCCTGAAATATATACCATATATGACATTGGATGCTATCGTTCTTTTCTTCATTTATCATACTCCACCGCATCTTTGCAATATCTACGGATACGTCCAATCTCGCCACAAAAATGGCATCTTGGTGGTGGAAGAGATGTACCTTCACCCGATTGGCCTGAGTTCCATCGGGTCTATCCAAAATTGCTTGCTCGTGGTCCCCTATAGGTTTTGTAACTTTAGTAAGACATATTTCTCGAATGGAGTGGTACATAGTGGGTAGCCTCTTGTCCCTTCTCCTGTATTATGGCATTTACGATCGGTTTGGTCTGCACTTTGGCATTATATGGACACGTTTCGGTGGAATGACTCACCGTATTACAAATAGCATAGTACATTTGATTTAATGCACATGCAGAAGTAATGTGTCCCGGGTTCTTACATTTGGTGCAATAGACCTGTTTCAATGGATCCTCGCTCATGCTCTTGGATGCCTGTAACCAATCCAAATCTTTAGTAAAACCACCAACTTTATGCTGCAACTGCAATGCCATGGCTATTACCGCATCCAAGGTCATACCGCCACACATCATATAATCATAAATTGTTTGAGCTGAGTGTTTAATCCATTAATGAACCACTGAGTAATCACGTCATCCGGTAGATTAGCATGCACTAGTGGCAGTTGTCGTAGATGAGTACGGAAGAAAGTTGCATACTCTTGCACATTCTGATTTGGTTTCTGTCTATTGTTTTGCAAATAATGAAAGATCTCAGCCGCATTTTTCTTTAATTGCAAACGTTGTAAGAAGGCATCCTTAGCATCCTCATATTGACCGAAATGATTAATTTCATATTCGGTTAACCACTGGGAAGCCTCATTAACCAGAGTCGATTGGAACACTATAGCCTTATATGGAGGATCCGATGGATAATTATGTACAACATAATTGATTTCAAAAGTACGCACATGAACAGCACAATCATCACCGCAAAATCCTCCAAATTTCATGTACGTAACTCCAGTAGGTACCCATCGTGGGGGTATGATCTACTGCTATTGTTGTTGTTGTTGTTGCTGTTGCGAAGCACTCATGTTGTTTAACTCAAGAGGAAGTATCACTTCAGAAAGGTTTGAACGAGTTGATCCAAATTGCTGCTCTATCATCTCAGCACCTTGCAAATTCTCCGGTAATCTAATATCGTGAAGTCAATCACACACGCCTACAATACTCAACTTCCATTCCTTGTAGTTGGCTTCTAAGGTAAACTTTTCACCAGAACTTTCCTCCAACAATACACTAGTTTCTCTGAAATGGAAACCCAAAGTAGAGCTGTCATAGAAATACAACAAGCCGACCCCAGAATTTTCCAATCTACCATCGAAATTCAAGAAACTGCTATCAGAATTCTCCAAACTATCACCTGAATCGATGATTACTCCCCCAACCGTACTTCTTGCGGATGGGGTTGGTTGCACTTCTGGTATGCCTTGTAGTCCTTGTACAAGATAATACTAAGGTGGCACTCCACTAGTCCATATCTCCTGCTATCCTTCAGACGATTGTCTGTCACCACTATCAGCAGGAGGTGTTCCCAACGTGCTAGGAACTTTCCACAGATGTTGATCCCTTTTGTATTTCGAGTACGATTCTCTCGAATGCGTTACAGGCATATATCATAGGATTCTTTCTCAAACCTTAATCTACTCGCAGGCTGGTTAGTCCCCGCCCCATGGCCGGCACTAGTGTTAATTTGATATCTTGTCGAGTTAATTATAACTTACTTTCCTACTATGCATGGGTTCTTGGGATGGTCAGGGGTCTGTAATACAGAGGCCCTGTATATATTTTCCCATTCACTTCATGATGGTATTAGTTTCTTCATTACTTATCTGCTAGCATACCATCACCATTAGAATTTCAATTCACCAATGACTCACTCATCGAACATCAATGCACTATCACGGTTAATCAATACTCAACATCAATAAAATAGAATGATACAACAATGTGTATAATTGCACATGAATCAATCTCCAGATACATTGCCCAGACTCACAATCCGGTGACACCTCTGTCTTTCTCTTCCAATTGCCTCTTCTATTATAAAACAAGGTTACAACGATTGTGCGACATCCTTTTGATGTGCGTCTGTTCCTAATTACATTTTCTACTAAAATAGAATGACATTCCTTTCCGGCGGCCTAAGACTCATGTATGTTGGAACCAAGATCCAACCATAGGAGCATATGAGCCTCATCCTTGATTGACACTTAGACCATTATGAAGCAATGAGCCAAGCATGATAACTCAAACATTATATTATAATTCAATCCCCTCATATATATTTCAATCGATCATCTATGGTAAATGGGTGTGATGAATCTTATGGTCTAGGAAAAAGAGCAACTTACATTCTTTGAAATTTTCCAAGTTATATATGCACACTAATTTCCTTGAATGAGGGATCCCATATCTGGTTTTACTTTTGGAGTTTTAATACGGTAGTAGGGCCTTTCTTTATCAGATCTCTTGCTTGCTTAAGTGTTTTGTTCTCAGTTAAGACAACCCCAGCTTACACTCTATTTTGACACTGAAGGAGCTAAAAGGATTTGATCGTAAAAGATAGTTTACCTCTTCATATGTTATCCATTAGATCTAATACATGGCTTGTCAAAAAAATAATTTATAATTCTAAATTTGGATCCAATATTTATAATTAACCTTGCATATTCTGAGAGAAATTTTTTATAGATTGCACAATGGTCTTTATGTGTCTAGTGAAGGAACTCAATAGTCTGTCTTGGAGGCATCCGTCCTTAGGGTAGAAGAAAGCACTTTAAATGGGATGAATTTCATTAGTAAGGTCCTATAGTCCACCTAGAGTCACCAAATGCTCTTGTGTTCATTTCATAAGAAGTAGAAGAAAGATTGATTTGAGTGAGTAGAGGTATTTGTGAGTATATGAGTGAGGGAAGACATGCGTCAATCTCACTCCTATACTAAAAAATACCTCTACTCATAAATACCTCTACCCGACCACCCCTGAGCTATCACAATCTCATTCACACTCACACTCTCAATCACACTCTCTTTCTCAATCTCAGTCTCAATCACAAGGTAATTCTTTGAGTTTTGGCTTCTTCCTCTTTAATGCACGTCTTCTTATAACATAGTTGATTGCGGCCCAAAGAAGTGTGGAGTGTACCAAATTTAGAAAAATTGATTCTCTTCAAAACTTTCGCAAAACGCATGTGCTTGCAATAGTGATTTCTTTAGTAGTACGTATAAAAAATAGATGAAAACCAACAGAAACACATATCCAAAGACATTTGTAACTAGGTATGACAACATGTGTGCTTTAGAATCACGGATTGAATAGAAATAGAGAGGCCCTCTTTTTTTTAAGTACCTAAAAAATAGCACTTTTCATAGCCCTATAACTTATAAACAATGAGGAAATAGCTTAAGCTTGTGAGAAACACGTTTATTAAATTTTTTGATCTCCACAATAGTGTTAGAGATGACCAAGGTCCAAATCCTCCTCCAAGTACCACTTTTGAGCCCTAAAAGTTAAGAAGTTCTAGAGAGATAATAAAATCAACAAATTTTCTTATGATGAACTAAATGTAGAGCCGAAAATGAGGTACTTGAAACATGATTAAAAAAAAAATTCACAAAAATACTTTTTTTCTCTTATGCATGGTCTTTGCAATTCACTTGGATAACTATGGAGGCATGTAATTCCACCTCTAACTCTTACTTAGATTATGACTCCAAGAAATTAAATCTTATAATGAATTTGGATGGCTCCACTTCTATGAAGTTAATGACAGCTTTTTTGTAATGCTTGTGGTAGATCCACACCAGTGTTATACGACATTTCTTCTACTAGACGGTTGCATTCTGCTACATTCAATGTTGAAAAGGGAGATAGAGATTGTTTTTCTCATCTTATGAGTTAGAAAAAGGAATCCAAATGGCTCAATACATATTTATCCTTCAAGAATTGTAATCACTTGAGATCTAGAGTATTCATTCAATTAATAAATCCATTTCACATAGATAGTGAAAACCAATTGAGCTGATATATATCACTATCATGACAAAGTGAATTCATCACCTTAGCTCCTTGTGTGGTCCCCTAGATGCTCACTTACCCGAAATACGTGAACTAGATATTCAACAAATAGGGATCTAAGATTGGACCTTGACTTCACTTTGTGTTGACTTTGTAGAGACCTTGAATTGACTTATATGGATGCCTTAGGCCTAGATCCAAGAACGGTTAGCACACTACTTTAAGTCGATCTAATCTTAGAAATCAACTTTGAATACTGATAAGAGTTGAAGTCATAGAGGGGATTTCCGAAAAAAGAACCTTGATTGTTCAATGGACATGATTTCAGAAAGTTCTTTCAATTTTATGATAATAAAATGGAATTTTATCATTTTTCTAGTCCTTTGAGACTTATTGAGTTTGCAAGGATTGTGCCTATATTCTTTCCTCTTCAAGAAGAAGCTCATACATGGCATGAATTCAAATATAAGCTGCAAAAAGACAAAAAGTTAGAGGATTTGACAATATCCACTATGGAAAATCAATATCAAAACTTTCTTGCAGAACTGATCCATGTAATAATACAGTCAAGGCAAATAAAAAAGAGACAAAAAATATAATATATCTTCTCCCAAGTGGATATATATTAGTAATAGTCTTTTTCTTCAACAAAGCATGAGAAATTAGAAATGTAGAGATATTTTGTAGCTCGTAAGTGTGTTGTACGCATTCAGTTCTTTCATATCAAAGCTCATTCTAAGCTCGATTCGGAGTATTGATGTTTCGTCACACTTGATTTTATTTTTGAGACATAAAATAAAGTGATCATCTAACATAGATTCCAAAAGTAGAACATGCGTGACGAAAAGAAACATTCAAATGAACTACTGAAAAAATGAGAAAAAATGTGGCCTAGTAGTCTTAGGGCTACTTGCTTAAAAGCTTTTTTATTTTAATTTTTTTTTATTCGTGTCCTTTGTTTAACCTCCTTGTGTTGTTTGTTTGTGTTCCGTTTCAACCGTTGGCCCCTTCAATCCTCGTATAATAACCTACATTGTTACTCGTGGAGATCTTTGAAGATCATGTACACGCACGGAATCTGAAGGAGATTATAGAATGATTTGTAATGTCAAGGCGAACTCAGATCAGGTCACGGTGGATATTCGTATATTTCACTGAGAACGTTTGTCAGAAAGCAAAGATTCTCAGCTCTGAAAAGAAGAAGCATGTAATTACGAACGACTTTACTGTTTCCTTTTCTCATTTGTGTGTACCAAGAAATGACTCGCGGATGCGGAAAGAACAACACAGTTAGTAGAGTACGAATGGTCAATCTGCACATGTTTACAAAGAACGTTGGACGAACTCTAGGAACGCGACTCTGATGATGTTTTACTATAAGAAGGTTCTATGATTGGCCATGGGACGCAACGAGATATCTCTTTAAGGTTTACTGATCTGCGTATTTCTTGGTCTCAGTAGGTTAATCATAGCTCTTCCGATGGGCTCGAGAGCACTCGCAGCATTATTTGCATGCGCCCTTCTGATCAGTGCTTCCCTCTGCGCGGCCGACTCCAGCTGCAAAGTGAAGAATGACTCAAGCGAGGAAGTTATAATCATGCCGGTTGGGAACGATATCACCATCAGGGTAGATGTGGGCTCGACTGTCGAGCTTCCTTCGGAACATCAGAACTGCTACTTTAAGAATCCAAAAACAGGCCATAAGAAGGGTCCAGTGAAGCTTCACGACCACGGCACCTATGTGTGCAAGGATGGCGCCGACGAAGGTACAATCGACATATACGATTGCGGTCAATATTCTCGGCATCCTTCAGCTAGTTAGGATCTTTACCTCTATCTGAGGATCTTTATTTGTGTCTAAGAACGCATATCCACACCTCATGCATTTTGCTCATCTCTATCCTTGCCGATCGTAAATCATCACTTGTACTGCACTATTTCGCTTGTACTGCTTCGCTTGTACTGCATTATCAATCTCACTTTGGGAGTAATAGAACTACTTCATAGCTTTTTTTGCATTTCCTAGAGTGCTCTCTCTGTCTTCTCTCTCTCTTTGTCACTCTCTCTCTCCCCCTCTCTCTCTCTCTCCATCTTTGTCAAATCGTATGGATAGGTAAATAACATCAATAAAGACGCACAATGCTATCATGTCCTCAAATGACTATGAGATGAGCGGTGAAACTGTAGCAAGGACTGACTTTTCGAATTTAAGATACAAGTAATACTGTAGATACAATGTGTTCATTAAAAACTTGAGAATCATATATGCAAATGTTCGGGAAGCTTTGCTTGCATTAGGTGTAAAGCTCATGCAGCCATGTTTCTTATTTGAACGAAGAGGTCATATCTCCCTTCACGTGACTACAGGAATATGTTTAAGATTAGGTATTGAAACATGATTATGCAACTCCTTAAGTATGAAGAGAAGATATGTGTATAATCTAGCAAAGTTCAGTCACTAAGAGAGATCTAAATTAGTTTTAGTAGATTCTCAAATTCTCAAACATGTTCCATCTCTGCGTTCACCTTCCTAGATGAAAGTATAATGTAACAAGTGCTATAGTAGTATGATAAAAATAATTCATATCCATTAAATTTGGATCTTCTTAGTAAAGAAAAAAACAAAAAAAATCATAAAAAACTAGGTTTTGATCTAAAGACGATAGATATACGCAACATAAAGTCAAATTATGGGAGTCTAAAAAGTCACGTTATTAATATATGATCATTAGTCACTTTGTTGTTAAGAGGACTAAGACACCTTAGCCTCCACGCTAGAGACTATGGGTTCCCACTCTCCACTTCACCTTCCATTGTATAATTTTTTGTGATCATCTATGACATCTAGAGTAATTAGAGTCCATGTATCCATATGTGATCTCCAACATTGCATTAGGAGTTTTCACTATAGTGCACTAGTGGTAGGTGTACTTACTACTTATTTTTCTCTCAACTCACGTTAAGTCTTATCTACTTGAGTGAATCTAATAGATGGATTTGAGAAATACTCTCCTCATGCTACTCATGGGGATGGAGCCTAAGAGATTCTCCTAACGAGTCGATGTACTTAACCAATTGGCTATGCTTATATGTTGTCTAGCACTCCAAAAGTACATGGTGTTGACACTCCAAAAGCACCTAATTTTATCATTAATTTGAGGATTGTCAAGACACTTCATAACATCTCTCCACCCTTGAAGAACATGTGTTTTCACTCCAAAATATGCTTCAGGGTACAATACCCCCCATGGATGCCACTTACAGCAATGAGAAGTAAACAAATCACCCATGGGATCTCATGCTCAAATTTGAATTTGAAAGCCCACTCAGAACACTCAATTACCAACTATCACATTTAGTTATGATAAAGCCTGTAATTTAGGAAAAGGGCTCCTTGTCATCTAGGGAATATGTTCAAGATCATCTAGACACACAATATACTTTACAATGTGTAGGCTCTCATATTTTTGAATACCCTAGTAGACCTGTGGCTTAGTAAGCCCCCCTGCTCGCTTGAGGAATTTATGTAGACTTTGAGGAGTCAATTGTAGTACACAAATTTATGCATGTTGGAGCTAGATAGATCTCGGATTTGGGCAGCGCTTTCCTAACTTTTTTTATCCATTCCTTGCAATCTTTTGGTTTCTACAAAGTTCTGATTGTCTTGTTTATCTTCCTTCAAGATTATATCCAAAATCTTGATATTCTAAGAGAAATTGATTGACGAGTGAACAAAAAAATTTGTGCACACGCCTTGTGAATGTAGAATTTCTAAGCATGCCATAAAACATCAATATACACTATCATTTACATCTAAAAGAAAAGGGATTTGCTAAAAGGAACAAAATGGTAAGAATAATCATTATCCATGTATATTTACGGTTTTCTTTCCTAATGGGAAAGTTTTTGGGGTTGCATTTACATTGTCTATGATAAGGTTTTATATGTTGGAACATCAGATTGGTAGAATATTTTGAGCAATGTGACAAACAATGTGCATATTATTATTTTGTATTCAAAAGGATGAGAGGTGAAGAGAAAATATTTATTTTGGAATTTTTGATGTGTTAAGCGGTGTACAGAATACTAAGAATGGAAGTAGAGACATTAACAGAAACGGCGAAGTAAAGACCAAGATCTTTGATCTTGGCTTTGATCAATATCTTGAATTTGATTTATGTTTTAGGGAACCAAATGGAGTCATTGCCAACCATTTCTGACTATTATGGATATTCCAATGGATCTTCATATTGTTTGAAGCTTTCTATAGGAAGATAACCAAGTCCAAAGTTTTAGGGATACCTCTAGACATTGAGGATAACTAAGTTTCACCTTCATCATGACAAACGTGTCATATGCCAAAGCGACTAAATAGATCAATGGAAAAAAGGTTGAACTTCTCTTGGATCAAATAAGGTCTTATGTTAAAAGCGATTCTACAACCATTTGTAAAGCACAAAAAATTGATCCTTCTTTTGCACATCGTCCATCACAAGATCTTGACCATTGCAAAAACTGCCAAAATTTCAGTGCTCCATCATGGTGGAAGAGATGGCACTAGGTTAGAAAAGACATCATTCATCTCTTGATTTCATTCTTAAAGAGTTACTCTTTGGAAGCTTGTCTCTAAATATCTCAAGGTTCTCAACTTCATGAGTTGTAAATTATTTTTTCTGAGTGAGGGAGTTCACTCTTCCTGAGCCTTGTGGAATGCAATTAGAAGAAAAGTTTTCTAGAAAGTGTCAAAGGAGATATGTGCTCTTAAGATTGAAACTATTTCCAAGGGTGATCTATTGATACATCCCTAGATTTCTTGGATAGAAGAATTATGACCTTAAATAGATCCCCCTTTTAAGATGCACATATTTTCCATCTTATAGAGAAATGGACCAAAATGAAATTGGATCTTTCATGAAGGAAATGGTTCAATATTGTTAAGATTCATGGCTCATGTTAGCGTGTGTAGTGGTTCCCTCATGGAAACGTTCTTAGTCCTCTAATCCTCTCTTTCTCAACGTTTGGGATTTTCACATACAAGTGTTAGGAATATCCTTTTAGAATACATGTATATGTCATGTGATTTCATGTGAGTCCCAAGGTTAGAAGGCCTTCGATTAGCATCCATGTGGATGGGAAACTTGGTTAGCTCTTCTCATATTTCCCCATAGCCTTGGAGATACACACACACACACACACACACACACACACATATATATATATATATATATATATATATATATATATATATATATATATATATATAGGGTGTAGTTGGTTAGGTGGATAGCTCCATCCCCCCTCCTAAATATTTCCCTCAAAACCCCTCCCACCTATTTCTTCCATCAACTCCTTTCCTCCAAATCTGTCCCCTCAAACCCATTGCGAAATTCATTCATCAAACCTCTCCCTCTTATTCTTTCCCTCAAACCCCCTCTTGACTAATTTTTTCATCACTGGCTCCCTCCTATTTCTTCCTCTGAAACCCCCTCCCATGCCTTGAACTCCCCTCCCACCCAATCATCAAACGGCCCCCTTCCTTCTAATTTGTGCCCTCATACCGCATGCCACCTATTTTTTCCATCATTCTCCTATCTCCTAATTCTTCCACTACAACCCCTTCTCGCATAATTTGTCCATCAACTCCTTTCCTCCTAAGTTATCCCCTCACACCCCCTTTCACCTATCAACCCCCTCCCTCCTAATTCTTTCCCTTAAACCCCCTACCTCCTAATTCCTCTCCTCAAACTCCCTCCCAACTAATTTGTCCATCAATCACCTCCCTCCTAATACCTCTAATCAAACCCCCTCCCAGCTAATTTCTCCAAAAACTACCTCCCTCCTAGTTTGCGATTTGAAACCAAATTCCACCTAATTCGTCATCAACTCCCTCCCTCCTTAAGAAAAGAGTGTGATCTTCAATTATGACGATCATAGAGCTAAAATTTTTGTACACTTGTTAGGTTAAAGTGTAAATAAATATACAAAAAGTCTCTACAAGGCTTAGGTGATGTTAGAAGATGTAATTTGAGGACTTCAAAGTGGATGGCTAATAGTACCAGAAATAGCCCACCTATGTCACCAGTCTTGTGAGTTTGGGGTGTTTGAGAGTAAAGGACTGCATTTGGTAAGGTGAATCCCCTAAAATCTATAGTATATATAAGAAGCAGCTTGGCACCCATTTTGGGGATTTCATATTCTCTACTAGTCATATGCTCTTCCTTAGCTATCTCTTGGTTGTTCTCTAAACTCTTGCAACTCTACGCATTGCGTGTTGAGGCCACTCTCTGGTGCATATTCAAATTGTTGCATTCTCACTTGTATGGAAGATATCATGATAGTGTGGCTAAGTACCCTTAGCTCTTGTATCTTAGTTGTAGTCTTTTGCATTTCTCTTGTAGAGATTACTTGTTGTATAAGATACTTCTTGTTGTTGTTTTGTGTGTTGTGAAGTTCTAGTCTCTAGAGTGGCTACTAACCCAATTTGTAATCCTCCATTGGTTTATTTTCACTTATTCTAGTTATTTAAAGACTTGAAGAGATTGGATTTTCTCATCGAGGTTCTTGTAAATTTCTCTTTACTAAGACCACTATTTCAGTGTCAATTTGTATTGCTTCACACAAATATGTCAAAGGGTGTACTTCCCTAATGAACAATCCCCTTTGAGGTAGAATGATTACTAGAACTATTGTCTTGGTGGCCTGTTCTACAATTTCCCACACCCGATGGAGCCTTTGCATGATCTGTGTGAGTTATCTACAATATTGAACCATTGTTTCTTGTATACTTTTTCTTAATTTTTTTCTTCTTGTGAGAGGTTACATGACCCATAATCAAGTGGAGAGGGAGCCTCTTCATGCAAATAAGAGCCCGATGAAGTCAACAACAATCTTCATGCGGTTAGTGCAACACTCCTTTACCTTTAAATCTCTCCATTGATTTAGCCTTTGCATCGCTTTCAAAGGAAAATCAAAGAAGGGCACTTGATTTTTCTTCATACAAATCAAAAGAAACTTAGGCACCAATGGAGGAGCTCTCAACACTACTCTCTAGGTTACTCATTAATTGTGATACTATTAAAGGTCTATTACATGAAGGTGTAGATGATCACATAAAGATGTTCATCTCCTAATGTTGTGGATGTGGCCTGAAAAATTGAGAGGATGCCATACTAGTATTGTTTCCGTATAACTTAGAGGTGCTTGTAGGGAAATAATATATAAAAGTTTTAGACTGGCATTTTGCTACTTGGGAGGTCTTAATGACTACCTTTTGTCAAACTTTTTGGGCAAGTAACTCTTCAGAGAAAGGCTTGGACCCATTCAAGAGCTTGAAGTTAAAGTTAGGTGAACCTTCTCATGAACTTTATACCCATGCTAAAGAACTCGTTTCATGTTTGTTGTATGCTCTAGAAGATTTTCTAGTCAAGAAGTGGATCAAAAAGGCGATCAAGCATAGGGAATCATTGAGACTAGATGCCACATGGAAGGATTTTGTGGAAACAACTTCTCCCATAGAGGAGGCTAGATTGCACTTTGAAGGTGGGATTCAAGAGCCTTACACCGCAAGTTCACACGCAATTGAACAAATTAAGAGGAAACTAGAAGCATGAAGATGCAAGAAAGTCAACAAGAATAGAAGGTTTTCTTGCCACGGACAAGCTACAACAATGATTAAATGGATCAAATTTAACACAAAATGGAGTAGTTATGGACTATTCAACACCTCAACAAGTAGATTTGGGATACCACATGCAGAAATAGCATTCAATAAAAAATGATTTTTCTTATTCAAGTAAGTTGTAATTTTGTGGCCGAGGTGCCCATAAGGAGTGGGACTATTACTATAGCTCAATGTAGAGGAAATACCCACGTTCTTGACACATTTTATGCTAGTACTTCAAGAATGCATGATATAGAGGACAATCATTTGAACCGGCCTAGATATCTTAGACCTCTAATATGTTATGTCTTTGGAGAATATGGTCATGTGCAAAGCAGATGCCCATCTACTTGAGGAAACACCTCCCTCTGAACATTGTCTCAACACCAGGAATCATTACACAAAGGGGTTGTCCTCGCAACATGCATGGCGTGATGGATATGGTTGTTTTCTCTCCAAGAGAACAAGATATGACTCTACAAAAAAGCAGTGGAGATGCATATAGAAGGGGAACTAGGAATCAAGGAAAAAGAATAGGATAAGAAGGTTGATGTGTACAATCAAGTGGCCATTGAGTGAAGAAAGTTTGAAGAGAATTCACCACAAGCTAAGTCCACTACAGCTAAAAAAAAAATTGATGTAAAGGTGAGAAGTCATTATAAGTGGATGACGGGTTATGGAGAATGTGGCATAGTTGAAACGATTGAAATATATGAGAAGTTTATAGAAGAAGCACTCTGAGGCCAAAAGGAGGCAAAAACTGATAATTTGCACAAGAATAGTAAAGGAAGGGGTAAGTCATGTGATTGTAGGGAGCTAGACATAAAAGTCAAAATAGGACCTCATGTGGCCCAAATTGTGCACCTCCTCGAGGATGGTCCTATTGGAGGGGAATCCTCAGTTAGCTAAGGTGGACAATTTTTGCACCTAGAGTTTGGTGATCAATATGAAATACCTTGGCTGCTAATTTTTATGTAGGATGAAGATATGTTCGTAGAATCTAACATATCTTATGAAATGAGGCACCTAATTGCTAGTGATTTTCTCAATTGGTCACTTCAAGGTAAGTACCCAATAAGTACTAGCCAAGTAGGCAAGGAGCCTTCCATTGGCTAAAATGGATAATTTTATTTCTAGAACTAACTCCTCTATGGAGCATAATGGAGAAACTCATATTTGCAGGGACCTCCTAGGAGGCATAAACCTCTCATTGTGCCACTTGACCAAAGTGGTCGATTTCCTGTTTTACTACCTCTATATATTCAAGATTAAGTTGATATAGCCTACACTTTATAGATGCAGCTCCCTACACTAAGGATAGTCTATACTACACACTTCTTTGCGATCCATGTTGGATCTTTGTAGGACCATGCAAAGGCATTCTTATAGGAGGAATCTAGAGAGGTTACCTTCTATAATAAGAGAGGGTAGTGCTACAACCATGTGGCTAGCTTGAATACTTGGGGGCTCCCTTCATCTCCAAGGTTCACTTCTTGAACACAAACTTGAAGGGCAGCCTCACTTGAAAAATCATCAACACTGTGCACTAGGGTGGAATCTAGCTTATACTCCATGATGTGTTCCTTCATCCATGATCTGGGGGGTCTTCTTTGGTCTAGGGTGGAAATTAGCCTTCTTAGGGGCTTGCAGAATATCGGCACTTTTAGGCCCATATTCCTATTTTGTTTCACCGTTCATAGTACGTATGATGACTAGAGCTAGATTAGTGGTTTGAGCGATATATTTTTGATACCTCCTATCACAATAATATTATTCTATACATGAATTATGGTATTTATTTTGTTTCCATGTGATATGGATATCTATAAGATAAATATGGAACATAGTTTCAAGTGGGCCCCATTGCTAAAGAGATGACTAGCTCTCCATGTAGTAAAAGAGAAAATGTTTAATTTGAAACAAAATAAAAAAGAGAGATGGAAATTATATAATATTCAAGTATTTAAATCTTGTCCCACTCTCCTTGGGATGAAATAGAACTCTTTTCAAAGTTCCTCAATTTCGTTGCTTCTTTATGAGTTAAGCAGTGCAAAAGCCTTAGAGGAAATTTCCTCAATGCCTCTCTCGATGGAAACCCATACAATAGATTCACAGGGAATGAAGGAAAAAGAAGATGGTAAAGAGGTAGATTTGAAGGATGAGGTGGCCATTGAGTGAAGAAATTCTGAAGGGAATGTACCACAACATCAATTTGTTTCAACAAAAAAGGATGGACACAAAGGTGAGAATTGATTTATTGAAATTCATAGAAGGTATCTACCTAAGCGCACTACCAGATATAGATGGGTGGAATTTCCCCCTACACCCCTCGCTGACTACTAGATTTCAAGATTATTTGTTTCCATAAACATTCAAATTATGATAGGTGTCATTGTATATGGTGGCTCTGGCATCAATCTTATGCATTATTTTACTATGAACAAATTAAATTTGGACCTTAAAAAAGCAACAACTTTTACTATCACACTAGAAAATCAACATTGAGTTACAATCTGTGGCATCAATGAAAAGGTACTCATGATAGTTCAAGATCATCAAGTTCTCTTGGATTGTTTGGTTACTCATAGGAAAAGCTTGGCTGAGGAAATCCAAAGAATGACAAGATCAAGGAAGGAAAATGCTATGGACTTCTACAAATGTTGATTATGGGTTATAGATACACTTAGAGGAAGGATGTGACATTGCAAGACAACTCGGTATATACCTAGACAATGGCTTCTCAAGCTCATCATGATGATAATATGTTAAATTGGATGATGGGAAATGCATAATAGTACACACATGAAATAAGTGAAATAAAGGAGGATTATGTAGAGGAAGCACTTGGAGGCAAAAAGCATGCAAAAAGTGATAATATGCACTCAAAGAGTTATGAAAAGGGTAAATCAAGTAATTGTAGGGCAGTAGACATAGAATTCAAAATAGGATCTTAGGTGCCCCAAATTGGGCACCTCTTGTAGGATGCTCCTAGTGGATGAGAATTCTTACTTAGCTAAGGTGTCCAATTTAGGGACCTATTTGTTGATGGTCAAAAAATTTTTTTGGGTGCCCAACTTTCATGTGAGATAAACATGGTGACTAAAATCTAGCACATCTTAGGAAGTGAGGCACCTAATTCTTAGTGCCTATGATGATGGGACACCACATGTTGGCCACCAAACATCCCTTGATTATCATTTTTTGTCTTTACGTAAAGAGAATAAACAAGCCCCTTTGCTTCTCTATTCAAACCTCCATTGTAGTTTCTTACTTTTTATTCCATTTGTACTAACATATTAAATACCAATTTACCCTTGGAGTGTAGTGAACATACACAAAGTGTACATAGAAATGAAACTTTGGCTTAAACTTCTAGTTTTGAGAAACGGCCCAAAGTTAACTCCTAAGACCACAAATGTTTTTTTCATAACCAAAAGATTGGTGCATGCCTACTCTCCCTTGCATGAATTAAGTGAAGAAAAAGTGTACAAATCAAGGGGCACTATGTCAATGGGACCCTTTCTATCACACAAACCAGGGGTAGGATCACCCAAAGCCAAGACAATGGTCATAGTGTCGGAGAGATTTTGTCTCCCTACCTCCATAAAAGATGGATCAAAAATTTTGTCGGAGAATGACAAACTTCATTGTGTTTGTCATAATCATTACTTGAATGAGAAGAGTTCACTCGTGGTGTTTCTATTCTTCCAAAAAGTTCTTGGATAAAATCAAGCTCTTATTAATGGTTTAAAAAGAGCATACTCATTATAAAGAATAAGATTAGCAAAGTCTAAAAAGGAATTTTCTAAGTTGAAATAGATTGCAATCCAAGAGTTTAAAATTTTGGTCTCATATAAAGTGACCTGGTCTTGATCCCATGGTCTCGTTTAATAAAATCTACATATATCTTCAAGTAAGGTTTATTCAAAGATTTTTCAACAAAAATCACCCGACGAACGTGATTATCTCGCCAGAAAACACGACGATGGATTCTTTTTTGGAAGCTTTTAACATAGAGTTTCATGGATATGAACAGGGGGAATTACCGTACGTTGTGGAGCATAAGTGTTAATAGGGAGTCAACCATTGAAGAGCTTGGAGAATTTTGATTTGAACGCTTGAGGAATTCAAATGCTGAACAGAGATAACTGATGAAGATAAACTGAGAAGGTAAATTCGCTTCTACCTCATAGGCTAGAGTAGAGAGATAAGAAGACAATTACTGGAGAATATTGAACGCATGACAGTCTAGATAGTCAGAGAAGAATGAGAATCATGGTGACTCAGGAAGAGAACTAAAAAAGTGATAAACTTTTTTTTCTAAGAATTTTGGTGCATCTATATATTCAATATAATCTTAAAGGCTAAAAATAATACTCTTTAAATATTTTGAATTTGTGCTTGCTCGGTATCCTGGTATTTTTTTCGTTCATATAGTGTTTTTTTTAATTGCATTGAATCGAAGGTAAGGATATTATAATATCTCCACTACCAACTATGTATGACAACTGCAAGATTATGACCACCACGTGCTAGAGAGATCACTCTGTGCCCAACCAAATGCCTCTATATATAGCCTCCTTCACACCCATGGGACTTAACCAACAGGCTGAGTGGGTCACTTGGTTACAAGATTAAATGACCTTCTAGTAAAGTCTAGAGATATTTGGTGGTAGACACGGGTGACCAAACGGTGTTCCATTTCAGATCTTTGTGAATTGATTGGACCCTTAGATCATACACTTACTTTATTACATTCTTCCTCCCTTGGCAAATATTTTCATCCTAAAAAATAGAGCTATATATGTTGATGCAAAAATCACCAATTGATCATTCGAACAAGGTTTGAAGTCAAAGAATGAAGCATGATCAACATATGAAGCTTGAAGTTTAGTGCATGGTCAGAAGATGAAGACTTGTACATAAATGTATACTAATCTGGTAATTAGAGCATAAAAACTTTGTATCTATGACGTGTTGAGATGTAAACATCTATATATACTTGATATAGATGTACTACAAGTAGGAGAGATGATGAGTGACAAGTTTTGGAAGCCATTAAAAACTTTTAGAGAGTGAGAAGAACATGAATTATCAATCAGACATACGTTTTCTTTGAATAGAACAAAGTTGCACCTTGATCTTTTGCTCAGTGCTCCTTTTGTGTTTATCCTATTGAGGAATGCTTTTGTACAAGTCGAATTCTATAGCTGAGTGACCTCTGTACACGTTTTGAGAGCCTAATTCTAATTAGCCTAAGAGAATTATAAGTAGGAACATGTACATGTGTAAATGTGAAGAAGTGAAGATAGGTTCTTGTGCAAATTCAATGATAATGTTTTGATCAGATCTCCCTCCACAATGTAAATTTTTTAGCATGTAAGTACTCATTCTTTAATTTGAAAGGTAAGCTACTTGTGTCTAAAAGCTTTTGAATAAATAGCCTGTATTTTGGGAGAACCATGCATCAGAAGTTGTAAATATCAAAGTCGACTACACAGAAGAATAGTTTCAGACATAGGTACATTGTTTGGAGGAAATCTGTAGCTTTACGAGGAATTTTCAGATTTTTTAACTTGGAGAAGGTGCAGAATATTTAGCCAACACTTCTTACAAAGTATCATTGAAAATTTTACACATTTGGTTAGTCAATAAGTGGATTAAGTGTAGCACACTTTTTTGAGTATTCAATTTCTTCACAGTAAGTTTAGTTCAAATCTTGATAATTTGGCAATAGATTTCCAAAATTGGTTGAGGTTATGAGTTATTCTTGATATAGAGGTTCTCTTACATCAAGGATAACGTGTTTTTTTGGAGCTTAACACTCTGCATCAGTGGTATCGGAGCAAGAGTCATGAGATTTGAAGAAAGGAGGAGCCCGATTGTTGGAGATATACAAAAATCAATCCTTGAAGATTCAAAAGGTGAAAGTTGAAATCAAAGCTAGAGAAAGAGGCTTGAAAGCTATCAAGAAGATCAAAAGGAACTACATTCAAAGTAAAGTTAAGTTCATTATTCACAAAGCTTGAAGAATTTATTGCACAAGTGAAGGAGGGATGGGAGATTCTCTTGAGATAGAGAAATTGGATAGAGAAAACTATCTTGCTTGGTCAATTAGGATGGAAACTCATCTTATGAGCAAAGACCTTATAGGATACATCAGAGGTGAAGAAGAAAAACCAGAATTTAGGGATCCTAGTTTTCCAACTAGGGAAGAGCTCTCAAATTTGAAGACATGGATGAAGAAGGATGCTCAAGCAAGGAGCATTATCTACATGGAAGTTCATGATTACTTGCTACCTCACATTAGGGGACTTGATAGTGCAAGTGATATATGGAATGCGTTGGAGGAGCATTTTCAAAACACCACAAAGTGAAGGAAGCCATAGTTATGGGCAGAATTCACCACATTCAAGAAGAAGGCTTCTCAATCTACCTTTGATTATGTAGCAAGGATGAGGGATATTGCAAACGCATTAAGAGCACTTGATGAAGACATTGAAGAAGACAAATTGGTAAGACAAATTCTCACAAGTTTGAGAGGAGATGATAAGTGCTCCTATCCATTGAATTGTCACTAGATCATTTCACTCGTGATTTGAATCAATTGCTAGGATATGTGCTAGCCTTTGAGCAGGATATCAAAGGTGATGTTGATAAGAGTACAGGTCAAGAAATGTATTCAAAGGACAAGAAGAAAACTAACAAAGGCAAGCAACAATTGAATGAAGATGAAGGCACTACTAATCAAGCTAATTTCCTAAGAGGAAGAGGAGGTGGCAAAGGAAGAGGAAGAGGCTGAAGCAATAAAGATAGTGTCAAATGTTGCTAGATTTGTGGTAAGACTAATCGTTTAGCTCATGAATGTTGGCATAATAATCCGAATGGTGGAGGATATACTCAAAAATTTAATTAAAGAGGAACAGCTGGTAGAAACCAGAGAGGTAACTTTAGAGAAAGAGGTAGTAGAGGTTTCTTTGGAAGAAATGCAAGAACAGGCTTTCAAAGAAAATCCTACAATAATACTTACTACAACTATGCTTTAGATTAGAAAGAGGATTCAACCTTAATTATGAATGCAACTCGTGAAGATCAAAGAGTCTTCTACATTGACTCAAGGTGTAGCAATCATCTGAGTTAAGCATGTCAATTAGTTAAGGCTCAAAAGCAATCATATAATAAGCATGGTTTCATGTATTCATAGAAGCTTGAATTGGTGCAGAGAGATGTGTGGGATCCATCAAAGGACTTTAGCATTAATGGTTCCAGATATTATGTGATTTATGGTGATGATGCTACCAGTTGGATCACTATATATGTGATCAAAGATAAATCATATGTGTTCAATACATTTAAACATTATCATGTGTATGCACAAAGAGTTTCAAGACAACAATTGAAGAGACTAAGGTTAGATGGAGGGGGAGAGTGTTTCTCTAATGATTTCAGTGATTACTTATGGAATTCACGTATAAAAAGAGAAGTTACTTGCAGGTACTCTCCTCAATAAAATTATGGAATGCACGTATAAAAAGAGAAGTTACTTAGAGTTAACTATGGTCAATGACGAAAGAGAAAAATTGCCCAAATTATTTGTGGGTTGAGGCTGCGAATACAGCTACTTATTTGGTTAGTAGACTTCCATGTAAGGCTTTGAATGGTATGACACCATATGAGGTATGGTGGGGTTAGAGACCTACCTTAGATCATTGCAAAGTGTTTGGATGTTTGGCTTATGCATATGTACCATCTCAGTTAAGGCATAAATTGGAACGGAAACCTGAAACGTATGTGTTTATTGGTTATGATGATAAACAGATGGGTTATAGGTTGTGGAGTCCATCCACAAAGCAATTCCTTGTATCAAAAGATGTTAAATTTGATCAGTAAGGTACTTGGTATGCAAGTACAATTAATATTTATGCAAGTGATGAAGAAGTCATGACCCAAAGAAAGGGGAAATCAAAGATTCAAATTCTTGATGATGAAGAGATTGTTGATGCTCAAATTGATAATGAGGATTTGTCGAGGTTTGATCTAGAATATGAAGAACCAAAGACCTCAAAGAGTGGAAAAGCTAGAAGGTCCACAAGAAATAGAAAGAAACGCATACGGTACAGTTAGGATACTTCATTTTTTACTACAAAAGATTATGCTTACATGGTGAAACTAGAGGAAGACCCTTCTACATATGATGAGGTAAAAGGTAAGGAGAATTGGGAAAAAGCTATGCAGGAGGAGCATGATACATTGATGGAGAATGAGACATGGGATTTCTTTCCTAAACCAAATAATCAGAAAATCATTGGATGCAAATGGGTCTAGAAGACAAAGAGGTATGCATATGGAAGTGTGTCTAGCTATAAAGCTAGACCTGTTGTGAAAGGGTATGCTCAGACATATGGAGTAGATTATGATGAGACTTATAGTCCTGTGGCAAAGTGACAACTATAAGGACTCTCATAGTTATTTCTACATGTAAAGGTTGGAAGTTATGTCAATTAGATGTGAAGAATGCTTTTCTAAATGGTTACATTTTAGATGATGAATTCATGGAGCAGCCAGAAGGTTTCAAGGATAAATGTTATCCAGATTATGTATGTAAGCTCAAGAGAGCTTTGTATGGTTTGAAGCAGGCCCCAAGGGCAAAGAAGTACAGATTTGTGAATTTCTTGGAAGATCTCGGTTACCAAGTGTCTCAGGCAGATAGTAGCTTGCTTGTTAAAGCAAGTGATGAGGGGTTTATGTATATTTGCATATATGTTGATGAAATAATTCTTATAGGTATAGATGAGAAGGGCATACAAAGTCTTAAGACACAGATGGAGAAAGAGTTCAAGATTAGTGATTGTGAAGAGAGATGGTGGATGCAATCCAAAGATGAGTAGGTGCTGCTACAACCAGCTTCACGCCAGCCAACTGAGACTTCCGAGTTGATTAGTAGACCCTTTGAGCTTCCTAAATCCACCAAAATATCAGCCAAGTACTTTGGAACATGTATCCCAAAAGTTAAAGCCAAGACAGACAAGTTGCGAAATGACTAGCTCCCAAAACTTGCTATTTTTGGACATACACCTGCTGGAAAAAATAAACACTGCTCTCAACTTGGAAGGGATTAGAAAAATTCCTTTTGGGCATAGCAAATAGACTTAGCAAACTTCCCAATCCAAGTTAAAACACTTCAAATGATGGACTGAGCACTGAGAACAAGTTTCATCAATTTAGGGAACATGCCCACTATTCTCAGGGCTCTACAGAGATAGACCAGTGAGTAGTAAATTGCAGATATCTTCCCAAATCGTAATCCAATGACCTTGAAAATTTATAGGTAGATAGTAGACAGTATGAGCTATCCAACGCAAGTTTAATCACTGAAGAAAATTCAGTAGAACTCGAGATATGACCTTATGAAGTTACTGCTCTGAGTGAGTATAGCAAAGAACAAAACAGAGAAGTAGATGATAATAAATGTATAGATTCACAAATGATTACAACCACATTGGCAATGAATCTTTGCACAATGGGAGTATAATGATAGAGCTGTGGAGTAAGCTCTTCAATCTCTACAAAATGACATGAAGTGGTCACGTACAAGGCTTGCTAATCGCCTCTTCCTTCTTGCTCCTTTTATAGCTATTCTTGGAGGGAGTTTTGAATTCGAATTCGAATGGCTCCACCTAAAAGTGATCCCCAAAGTTAGGAGAGATTCCCTCAGCTAAAAAATTCATGATTTTGGTATTTATAGCCACGAATTTGCTTTTACATCATGCATGAGGTAAGCCATCCTTTTCCTTTTTCCTTTTTTCAATTACAAGAGATAAAAATGAACTCTTTTACAAGAGGTGTTCACATGACTACTCATGTGAATTACAAATGAGGATGATATCAAATATATCAAGCATGTAGGCTTGGGTAAAATGCACCAACAACTTCCCCTCAAGCCTAACATGCTTGGCCTTCAAATAAGTCTTCAATTGTCCTTGATTTCGTGCAAGCCAATCATCAACTTGAATCTACTTAACTTTGTACCATCAAGAGCTTTAGTCAACATGTCTGCACATTGCATATCTGTAGAGACATAGGATAGTTGAATATCCTTTCTCATTAGCTTCTCCCTTACATAATGGTAGTGGACTTCAATATGCTTGGTTCTAGCATGGTATACCGGATTAGCTGCTAGATGTAGTGAGCTTGTGTTGTCACCAAAAATATGAGGTGTTGAAGAATGAAGTCCAAGATCTGTGTACAAAGACTTTAACCACATAATTTCTTGAGTTGCATTAGCCAAACCTCTATATTCTGCTTCAGTAGAAGATAATGCCACGGTTGGTTGCTTCTTCGATGACCAAGAAATGATTTTTGAACCTGCAAATGATATATACCCTGATGTGCTTCTTCTATCATCTTTAGATCCGGCCCAATCTGCATCTGAGTAGAACTTTAGCTCAATATCTGAAGTATATGAATAGAACAAACCTTCAATCATGGTCCCCTTTAGGTACTTGAGGACTCTCTTGGCCGCTTCCATATGTGGTCTTCTCGGCTTATGCATAAATTGACTCAATATGCTAACACTATAGCATATATCCACCCTTGTGAGAGTTGCATAGTTCAAACTTCCAACCAAGCTTTGATAGCTTGTGATGTCTTCAATTGGCTCTCCTTCATAAGCAGTAAGCTTATGATTTTGCTCCATAGGTGTACCAGCACACTTGGTATTTTCCATCTTGAACTTGACGAGCATGTCATGGACATACTTCCTTTGTGTGATGTATATACCTGAATCTGTGTAGATCAACTCCAATCCAAGAAAATAAGTGAGTGGTCCGAGGTCACTTATTTTGAACTCCTCCTTCATTTGACTCTTTACCTGATTGATTCCTTCAAGATCATTGCCTCTGATAATAATAACATCAACATACACACATAAATAGATCACTTCAGATCCATTCCTCTTTATGAACAAAGAGGTATCCGCCTTGCTAGCTTTGAATCCTTGGTCCTACAAATAAGTAACCAATCTGAAATTCCAAGCTCTTGGAGCTTGCTTCAATCCAGACAAAGCTTTCTTTAGTTTTCATACATAGTTAGGATGATGTGCATCCTCATATTCAGGAGGTTGTGCCATATACACTTCCTCAGAAATCCATCCATTCAAGAAAGCATTCTTTACATCAAGTTGATAGAGATTCCAATTTCTAGATGCAGGAAGACTAATGAGAACCCTAATTGTAGGCATTTTTGCAACAGGAGAGAAAGTCTCCTCATAATCAATACCATGGGTTTGAGCAAACCCTTTAGCAACTAACCTTGCTTTGTGTCTATTTATACTTCCATCTGAATTCCTCTTGATTTTGTATATCCATCGAGATCCCATTACCTTCATAGATGGCTTGTTAGGTACAAGCTCCCAAGTGTCATTCTCCTTCAAGGCTTCCATTTCTTCATCCATTGCATCTCTCCAAGCTTTCTTGCTTTGTGCTTCTTCAAATGTGGTAGGTTCTTCATTGGTTGAATCCTTTGCAATGTAGATTCGTGACCAAAGAAGTATCATAACCAAACCTCTCTGGTTTCTTCTTCTTCTCCCTCAAAGACCTTCTAAGTGGTTGATGTGAGCTCTCGGGTCCATATGTAGAATCTTGCATCTTTGCTTTACCTTTGTTCTTCCATAGCTTTAGTCTTTCCAAGTCTTCTAGGTCAATCTCCGAATCACTTTCTTCAATCTGCTTTGGCTCCTTTGGTTGAAGTGATGGAAAATCTTCATCCAAGTCATATGGCAGCTTCACTTTCCTGTCATCATCAAACCATGATTTGTTTCCATCAAAAATTACATCTCTACTCACAGAAAATCCTTTATTGGTTGGATTGTACAATCTATATCCTTTTTGGTTTTGATCATCACCAATGAATACACACTTCTCTACCTTGGGATCCAATTTCCCTCTTACTTGAGAAGGAATGTGAGCATAGGCTAAGCATCCAAAGATTTTGCAATGCTCTAGACTAGGTCTTCTTCCATTCCACACTTCATATGGAGTGGTTCCATCTAGTGACTTAGATGGAAGTCTATTTATGAGATATGTGGCTATCGACACAGCCTCTGCCCATAGGTAGTTTGGCAATCCCTTTTCGTTGAGCAAGGACCTTGCTGCTTCGACAATAGCTCTGTTCCTCCTCTCTGCTACACCATTGAGTTCGGGTGTATACCTTGTAGTGACTTCCCTTTTAATGCCTCTTTCATGCAAGAAGGCATCAAATTCAGAAGAGAAGTATTCTCCTCCACCAGACGTTTCAAAGTCCTACCTGTTTGGTTTTCAACAAGAGCAATATACTTCTTAAAGCAATTAAACACTTCATCCTTGTGCTTCATGAAAAACAGAATGGTCCACCTACTACAATCATCTATGAAAGACACATAATATCTTGAGCCTGATATAGATGGCTCCTTACTTGGACCCCACACATCCGTGTGCACTAGATCCAAAGGATTTTGATACATATATCCTTTCTTATTGAAAGGTTTTCTATGAGCCTTGCCGCGTTGACAAGCTTCACACTTATAAATCATGTGTTGCCTTGTGATATTAGGCAAACCGAGTACACTTTGGTCCCTGCAAATCTGTTTGAGTGTCCTCTCACCAATGTGAGCAAGCCTTTTGTGCCATATCTCCAACTCTGTTAGAGTTTGAGATCCATAGCTAAACAAAGCTATGTTCTTTGTATCTTCCACTTCAAAAGTGAAAAGCCTTCCTGTCTTTTCTCCTTTGGCATCCTTCGAAAGCCTTGCCTTGGGTCTTCAACATATGCTCCAAATCGATTGAATCTAACCTGCAATCCTTTTTCAACAATCTGTCCAACACATTAAATTTTTGGTAATTGTAGGGACATACAAGACTTTGCTTAAGAGGTTCATATTCCCATCTGATGTCTTCACATTACCTATGTTCTCCACTGAGTGCTTTGTGTCATCTCCTGTCTGCACTTCATGCTTGTTATGAGGATCTTCCAAATCAGAAACTAAAGCCACATTTCCTGCTACATGGTTCGAGCATCCTGAATCAATGTAAAATATGTGATCATCATCCTTACCCTTCTTCGCTGATAGATTCATAATCAATAATGAATCTTCTTGACTTTGGTCCTCTGCATAGTTATTGTAATCTCTTCTTCCTCTATGGCCACTTTGATAGTTGTTGTTGTTGTAATTGTTGTTGTAGTAGATGTTGTTGTTATAGCCTCCATTGTATCTACCTCTATTTGATCCATAGCCACCTCTATTGAATCCTCTTCCTCTTGAGTTCCTCGGGTTCTTGAAACATTCTTTAGTAGTATGGTTAGATAAACCACATATGTTGCAAGGTGGAGATGATTGGAATCTCCCTCTGCCTTGCTTTCCACCTCTGCCTCTTCCTCTAGCTCTTCCTCTACCTGCAAAGTTTGCTTGGAAAGAGCTTCCTTCATCATCAATCTTCCTATTCTTTGACTTGTCCTTGACCTTAGCTTTATCAGAATATAAGGCAGAAGTTTGATTACCTCTTGAGGACTCACCACCTTTGCTAATCTTTGCTTCATGAGTGAAGATTTGGCCCATGAGTGTGTTGAGGTCGCGTACATGCATATCCATGTATAAATCCATGGCTGTTGTGAATGACTCCCACTTGTCGTCTGCTTTGATTCCATTCATGATTTGTCTTATGATTTTCTCCTCTTCAATTACCTCTCCAATGCTTCCAAGTTGGTCGGAAATCTCCTTCATCTTTGTGACATAATCATTCACATTTTGCTTCGGGATTCTCTTCATTGTTGTGAACTCCATCCACAATTGGTTCTTCCTTGCTCGAGTGTTTGAAGAGAAGAAAGAACCAAGTGCATTCCAGGTCTCTCTTGATGTCTTGCATCCCTTGTCATGAGGTAAAAGAAAATCAGAGATTGAGTTTAGAATATAGGACCTTGCAAGTGCATCCTTCGAACACCAATTCGGAAGTCCTTCCACTTCTTCATGTGATGGTTGCCCTTTGTTCCTCATGGTTGGCATTGCTTCATCTCCGGATATGAATCCATATAGATTCCTCCCTTGAAGGTAAGCCTCCATCCTTAGAGACCATGCCGGGTAGTTGTTTCTATCCAATTTGTCAATTGTTGATGGAAATCCATCTCCCATGTTGCTTGACTATGCTCTGATACCACTGTGAAGAGAGATGGTGGATGCAATCCAAAGATGAGTAGGTGCTGCTACAAACCAGCTTCACACCAGCCAACTTAGACTTCAGAGTTGATTAGTAGACCCTTTGAGCTTCCTAAATCCACCAAAATATCAGCCAAGCACTTTGGAACATGTATCCCAAAAGTTAAACTCAAGACAGACAAGTTGCGAAATGATTAGCTCCCAAAACTTGCTATTTTTCGACATACACCTGCTAGAAAAAATAAACAGTGCTCTCAACCTGGAAGGAATTAGAAAAATTCCTTTTGGGCATAGCAAATAGACTTAGCAGGCTTCCTAGTTAAAACACTTCAAATGATGGATTGAGCACTGAGAACAACTTTCATCAATTTCTGGAACATGCCCACCATTCTCGGGGCTCTACAGAGAAAGACCAGTGAGCAATAAATTGCGGATATCTTCATAACTATTACATTAATGACCTTGAAAAATTATAGGTAGGAAGTAGACAGTATGATCTATCCAACGCAAGTTAAATCACTAAAAAAGGTTCAGTAGAACTCGAGATATGACCTTCTGAATTTACTGCTCTGAGTGAGTATACCAGAGAACAAAACAGAGAAGTAGATGATAATAAATGTATAGATTCACATATGATTACAACCACATTGGGAATGAATCTTTGCACAATGGGAGTAGAATGATAGAGCTATGGAGTAAGCTCTTCAATCTCTACAAAATGACATGAAGTGGTCACGTACAAGGCTTGCTAATCGCCTCTTCCTTCTTGCTCCTTTTATAGCTATTCTTGGAGGGAGTTTTGAATTCGAATTCGAATGGCTCCACCTAAAACTGATCCCCAAAGTTAGGAGAGATTCCCTCAGCTCAAAAATTCGTGATTTTGGTAGTTATAGCCACGAATTTGTTTTTACATCATGCATGAGGTAAGCCATCCTTTTCCTTTTTTCTTTTTTCAATTACAAGAGATAAAAATGAACTCTTTTACAAGAGGTGTTCACATGACTACTCATGTGACTTACAAATGAGGATGATATAAAATATATCAAGCATTTAGGCTTGGGTAAAATGCACCAACAGTGATTTGGGAGACTTGTCATATTTCTTGGGAATGGAGACTTCATATACTCAAAATGGAGTGTATGTGACTCAAAAGGTATTTGAAGAATTTGCTAATCAATTTTTAGATGGAAGATTGTAGGGTAGCACCTACTCCAATGGAGGTGAATCATAAATTCAGCAGATATGGAGGAGAAGAACTCAAGGACATGAAGCTATATCAAAGTTTGGTTGGTAGCCTAATCTATGCTACATTGACTAGGCCTGATTTGTCATATGCACTTGGAGTGTTGTCTCAATTCATGCATTGTCCTAGGAAAGAACATTGGATTGCAGGACAAAGGGTGCTAAGATACATTAAGGGTACAGTCAAAGAAGGTTTGTATTATGGATTCACATCAGATACAAAAGTAAGAATACATAGTGATCTAGATTGGGAAGGTAACTCTAATGATAGAAGGTCAACATATGGTTATCTATGCTATCTCGGAGATAAATAAATCTCTTGGTGTTCTAAGAAGAAACATATAGTTTCTTTATCATCTACAGAAGTAGAATATAAAGACATGGTTGAAGCTGCAAAAGGAGGTTATATGGTTGAAGATTCTCATCAAGAGTTTTGACATGAATTAGAGTACACCAATCATTCATGTAGAAATATTAGTTCATTGTATCTAGCTGCTAACCCTGTTTTTCATGCCAGGACTAAACATATTGAGATCCAATATCATTTCTTGAGAGAGAAGATGATTGATAAAGAAATTGAATTCATACACACTTCTATGATTCTATGTATATTTTGCATATAAAAAAGGAAAACATTACATAGTCATCGTTTGTTATGTCCTAGTCTTGTATTATGAATGCTCAATGAAAACATGAATTCAAATGTCAATTATCAAAATATAGGATTCACAAAAATGGTTAATATTTTGAAAGTTTTAATCATGCATTCTCATTGATTAAAATTATATATGAATGATTGAAATGATAAGAAATTCATTAACTTTTATTTTTATAACTGAAATGGATTCAATGATGAAGAATTTATGTTTCTCAATAACAAATTTGATGAATGATGATTATTTTTGCAAACATGATGTTTAACCAAGCATGATGAATTTGTTTTTTTTTTTAGCCACATGAAGCTATGATAAGGTTTTTTCATCCATCTCTTTGCATCTCTAAGCTTTTTTAAAGCACCCCATCTGCACCATCATCAAAACATTATAGCTCGAGTTGATGTGCCTAACTAACTGCCTTCACGACAATAGCTTGAAGGTCTTAGGAGTGGCAAGATTGTCAACATAATAGAAAACAAAACTATTATAAGGCATTAAAAAGAAGGTTAATAACCTTTGCAAACGCCTCATCTAAGGACCATTAGGTATGGAAAATAAAAACCCTATGGTTTTTGCAGGGATGAGGGTGTTTTACAATAAGAAATTATTGTTCCTAAAGGACCCAGGGTCTCTTCAATTGACCATTTTTTTGTACCTTGTCAAGGTTGGCAGCACATGTGTCTTTTCAAATCTTCCAAAGAGCTTCTCCCCTTATCACATTATGCAAGGCTTTAGATTAATTGATTGCATCTCTAGGTAAGGAATGTTTCTAGTTCATTTTCATCTCTATAGACATATGTCTTCCCAAAGTGTTCCAAACCAAGAGACTCCTTGTGCATGAAAAGAAGAGGTTCCCAAGTTATTCCTTCCATTTCGGAATGTAAGCCACTGAAATATTATTTAGAAGAATAATTGTAATTAGAAAAGTCATGCACCGAAAGGGTGTAGTGCAAACGTTGTATCGTTTCTTTTTAAACAATAGAGTATATGCAGAAGAGATGATAGATGCGTTGCCGGCCCGTTTGTTCTGGGCGATGATCTAGAGTTAATTCTGTTTTCAGGTTATATTAATTACAGAATTGTCTATAAGAATCTGTATTGAAGACGAAGTGAATCAAGTATTGTGTTGATGTTCACTGTGTTGAAATGAAGTGTAAAAGTAATAATAAAGAAAGAGTGAAAGTGATGCATACATAATTGCCGTGATCATTAAGAATGCCATGTGCCAAAGTGTAATTGAATCTTCTGTAATTGTCCGGGGTTAATTAATGAAGTTGATTTTCGGAACGATGGGACAACACAATAGCAATTAGGGTTAATTGGTTCAAGTCATTCGGCAGTAACATTTGCTCTTGATTCAAACACCGCCACCGAGATGCCATTTTTGCGGTGAGATTGGAAATATCAAAAGATATTGTAAAGAGGCGCCTGAGTATGATGAACAAAGAAAGGAGCGAGAGAATCCAATGGCCAACATGGTATATATTTTAGCAGTAGATACTCAAGCAGCAGTAATCGAAACACGTTTTGGCAAGAAATTACAACCAACTGCTGAGATTTTTGAGCCTGGCATTCAAGAACAACAGAGAGTTTTTACCAAAGCTACTATGTGGGCCAGTCAAGAACCAACAGTTTTTCCCGATCGAGTACCGGTGGGTCAGCTGACATTACCGAATCCACCATTGGAAGCACCGATTCTGGTGAACCTACCATCGAAGAGTCCACCGAATGCGGTACGGAGTACGTCCAATTTTGACTTTGTGTGAAATATTCTGTCATAGGCCTCCATTACAATACCATTAGGGCAACTGTTAGCCTTGGTTATGGGTGTAGGACAACAATTTCAGCATCAAGTTTGTCCAGAATCTTCATGTACCCCTACTCTGGCCACTATTAGTCCACAAACTGATTCGACGATGGACCATGTTGTTCCTTTAATTACGATATGATATAAAAACCATAAAATCAACCAAGTGTTAATTGATGGAGGCTCTGGTATGAATATTGCAACAGCTGCCCTTTGTAAACAGTTAGGATGGACTAAGAATGAACCTGTTCAGTTTTTTGTGTGGATGGCGGATCAGTCCAAGGTGTATCCAGTGGGTCTGGTACGTGATATACCCATTACTTCTTCAGGGAGCAGTGTTCAAAATGACTTTTGTTGTGCTAGAATTACCTGACTCGACTCTGGATTACAACTTGCTGTTTGGGAGGCCCTGGCTGAAACAAGCGAAATTATTGGAGGACTGGTCAGCACACCAACTTATTTTCAAAAGCAATCATCGGAAGTATGTAGTTCTGTTGGATGAGATGAAACCATGCAACCTTCATCCTCGACCCTACGTAGCCGAACCTGTGCATATGTTGGATCGACTTTCAGATGATGAAGAAGAAGTTTTCTCAAGGCTAATCAGAATTTGCTCACCTTGGGGATAGTTGACTTACAAGCGGTTGCTGATAATTGGAAGTCGATTGTCTGTTCAGTAGTTTCGATTATAGAAGAAGGAAACCTAGCTATGGATCAAGCTTTGCATGCCCAGAGTTTCCACCATTTATTCTAGTCACTTGAGGATATACCCATGCCACGACAATTTTATGTACCAAAAGATCAACTTATCACGTGCAATTTGGGAAATGAGGATACACCACGGCCAGTCAAGATTAAGGCGGGATTACCAGAAACTTTTCAACATGATCTACTACAGGTGTTGACCAAGTTCCAAGATGTATTTGCACGGGACTATCGAGATATGAAAGGGTTGGACCCTCGTATCTATCAACACTGGGTGATGCTCAAGCCGGATGCATGCCCAATCAAGAAACCTAGTTACCACATGAACCCAAATTATGCTGCTCAAGTGAAAGCTGAATTGGATCGCTTGCCAAAAGTCAGTTTCATCGTTCCCATTGAGCATGTAGAATGAATTTCACCTATTGTTATTGTCCCAAAGAAAAATAAGCAGTTACCTATCTGTGTGGATTACCAAAAATTAAATGCGGCCACCATACCAAATCCCTTCCCAGTTCCCTTTTTGGATACAATGCTCGATGATGTTGTCGGACGAGAGATGTATTCCTTTTTGGATGGTTACAATGGCTATAATCAGGTGTGCATGGCTGAAATCAACATACCCAATACTATGTTTATTACATCAACCCCTAAAAACCAAGTTGATCCTGACACTTTCCTTGAAGAGGTTCACCCTGATGATACGCTCGTGGAGCCACAGCCTCATCCACAGGAGCCAGCACCTGCCACAATCATAGAAGTTGATCAACTCGTGAAGAGAGCACAACTTGAGGAGGTGAATGCTCAACCTGATGTCTCGTCTCTTGTGGCAACTACTCTTGCCTTGCTTTCTTCACCCCAAAACCCACCTCTGCCTCTTTCTCCCTCAAAGGTTCCTTTGTCCCCTAGCCCTCCTTCCTCACCATGTCATTCGGTAGCCTGTCCTCTCCCTTCCTCCCCTGATTATTCGCCCCCTTCATCATTCGCCACAGTTTTCTATAACCCCTCTCAGCCAATCTCCACCTCTATCGTACCTGATTCATTGGCCCAACTAGCTCTGATTGGTAATTACCTTATTCATCTTTCCACCCATCTCCCCCATCATCGACAAGCTGCCCAACAATCCCTCCAACAGCAGTACGAATCCAAGGTACACATGCTTGAAGCGGACATCACACCACTTCAAGAAGAAGTACTCACAGCCAAAGCCGAAGCTAGTTCACTCGAGGAACAGATTCGAAGTCCCCAAGCACATTTGAATGAGAAGAATGCCATTATTGGAGCTCGCGATGATGAGATTAGTAAGTTGAATCAAGCCATAATTGAGAAAGAGGATGCCATGACCGCTTTAGGTAATCTTCTAGAGACCACATGCGCTGATTTTGCTACAGTGGAGAAAAAGGGTCAAGAGATGGCAGAATTAGCCTTACAAGCCGAGACTAAATTAAAGAAATTCATCGAAGAGCTCTTTCAGAAAAGTCACTCTCTAGAAGAAGAAATTGGCCGCAATATTCAGTTGAAGAAGGATGTTGAAGCCATCCAGAAAGCGAGGCAAGACTTTTACAAAACCATGCAGTTCCAGTCTCAAGAGCTTGAGTGTAGAGAGAAACAACTGGGTATCCAAAGGGAGCGCTTATCGTGCATTGATGCAAAAATTGTGGATATGAAGGTACGATGAAATGTGGCACTCGCCAAGGACTTCTACCTCCAAGAAGCTTTTTTGCAAAATCAAGCCGACGCCCTCCTTTCCCAAGTAATCACTTCCAGCTCTGTGCGGACTAATGCACATCTGGTTGAACCGCAAATTTTGAAGGCAAATGCTATACTCCATGAATCAGAAAATAACACGAACCTTTAAACTAGCAGGATCCATGTATATCCAAGGAATCATTGATGATTCCTAACCTTTGTAATTTTCCTGCTAGGTTTGAGTCCACCGTGCGTGCCAGTGTTAGCTGCCGAAATATTATTTAGAAGAATAATTGTAATTATAAAAGTCCCACACCAAAAGGGTGTAGCGCAAACGTTGTATCATTTCTTTTCTAATCAATAGAGTATACATGGAAGAGATGATAGATGCGTTGCCGGCTTGTTCGATCTGGGCGATGATCTAACTAATACCAGAATTGTCTGTAAGAAGTATTGAAGTCGAAGTGAATCAGATACTGTGTTGATGTTCACTATGTTGAAGTGAAGTGTAATAGTAATACTAAAGAAAGAGTGAAAGTGTTGCGTACATAATTGCGGTGATCGTTAAGAATGCTATGCGCTGAAGTGTAATTGAATCTTCTATAATTATCGAGGGTTAATTAATGAAGTTGATTGTCGGAAGTTAAGTAGTGAATTGGGAAAATATATATATAGGGCCTCTGAATTATGAGACCCCTGACCATCCCAAGAACCCATGAGTAAGAACTTTTAACTTTAACTTTAGCAGGCAAGACTAACACCACACACATGCCCCACGATTTTCTTATCTTTAACATTGGTCCAAATTCTTGGGTGGAGGATTTTCCATCTTAAACAACTTCTTTATTCTTAGTGAGGGGATGCCATGGAAAAGGAACTTAGCATGCCATATCATACTTGGTAATGAAAAACACCATTTCCTATTGAAGGAGGGATTTAAGATCCAACTTCTTCTTGAAACTATATGTTTTCATTGTCGCGTTGTATTTCTTCTACCTGAGGGGAGATAATAGCATTGATTCTCTTTAACATGCACATGACTTTATAATCCACTCTCCAAGGTGTTCTAATGTTCACAAATCTCATCCTAGTCTTTTTTTGATGATTTTATACATTCTTTAATGCAAACCACTCATTCCATAACGTCCCTACTCTCTAGAGGCAAGACCACAAGCTTCCATACAATCACATGAGGAAATGAATGACAAACATAACCTTAGATTGTTGTGTGTGTTTGAGAAAATAGATTTCTTATATTTAGGAAACATTTTCCTTGTCACCCCATGAAGGACTTCACGGATATGTTTCTCCAATATTGGATAAAGTCAAGCATGATTCTAGCTTTGGAGGCGATTTCTTCCCATAGCTAGGTTAACCTCTTGTCAATCTTATATTTCCATGTTATTTCAATGGAAATAGTTTTATGAGTGACATATATCAATTAAATTATGCAAAATTGACACTCCAACTTCAAGAATCGGTTTTGGATTTCATTGATGTATAGTTTACTTCTATGTCTATGCAAATTATTGAGTTTGAATGAGTGACTATCTTTAGGTTAAAACACTTAGCTTAAGATATTATCAACCATGTTAAATAGAGAGAGTAAGATTACTTATTTTAACAAAGTACTTGTATTTTTTCATAATTGTTCACTACCACATTACTAATTTGGACATTAGTGAGTAGTTCTGCATGTATGTTTGGAACTATTTCCATCAAACCCCTTTTGGTTGAAAGCTTCTGATCAAAAAGCTTTTTGATAAAAAAGTCTTTCAACCAAACAATATTCGATTGAAGAGTGTTTTATAAAAGAATGTCCCCACAATTATACCTCATCATTATTACTTTGTTTTTTTCAAACTTACAATGTCGTACAAAGACCAAGGTATATGATCTTGTAAAATATATATAAGTTTTTTAGCATTAAAAAATCAAGAAAAATAACTTTGTTTTTTATTGTGAGTTAAAAAATATTGTGATTGTTTGACTCAACATTGATTCTTAGTTCACAATAGCATATGGAGGTGCATGTATGATTGTTAGTAAAAATGCATTGTGATTGTTTGAATCAAAATTGATTCTTACTTCACAATAGTATGTGTATGTGTATATGCATGTATTGTTGTGAAAAAGATATTATTGATTGTGTATGCACATGTGTACGTGTGTGTGCATGATGTGAATTAAAATGTATTGTATATGTTAGAAAAGCTTTTAAATTTGTTTTGAGAATTCAAGAGTTGAGAAGGTGTCAATAAGTCAAATAGAGCTTTTAAGGTCTCTAAATGGCTTTGTCTTCTAGACTAATTAACACCTTCTTAGATCCCTTGAATTGTGAAGGGATCCAACAAAGTTTCATACAATAGACCAATGGAACAATTTTTCTACCAAGAGCTCCTTTGGTGCTCGTTAATATGGAAGAGCAACAAGTGAAAATGTGATTTCAGAGTTTTGAACACATTCTGCGTGCATCAAGTGTCCAAGGACTGCCTTCACACAAAACAATGATGCTGAAGGGCTTAAGCCTCATAATTGGCATATATTTTTTATAGCTTGTGCTTCTTGTAACTCTAAAATTTTACCTTTCGGAAGATGTGCAAACAACAATTTATAAAATCAAATCCTTAGTATGGTGGATCTCTTCTAAATAGATAAGGTGATATAGCATAGAGAGTGCAAAACTCAATGCTATAGAGGTTTTCTATGTGGTTGAGAAATACTTTCCCCTAAGTATTCTCACAATTCAGGTTCATTTATTGGTTCATGTAGTTAATGAAGTTGCAATAGTAGGAACTATCCAGAATTGATGGATGTTCTTCTTAGAGTGTTTCATGAAGACATTAAAAGGGTTCGTTTGTCAAAGAGCACATCTAGAGGGCAATATGGAAGAGGGGTGGTTGCTATAAGAGTCTCTTGTATCTATAACAGATTTTCTTCACATGTGGGACCCAAAAATGCCTCGCTTATGGAGGGAGAATGAAGATGTTCATCTTCTAGGTGATGAACCTCAAGGTAAATGGATGCAAAGAAAAATGAATGCACCTTTGAGAGAGAAGGCAATGGAGTTTTGCATCATTAACTTTGAGCCTCTGCATGGCCACTTCCACCCTTTTCAACAAGAAGATGACTAGATATAGCCATTTCACAAGTTGCAGCAGTGATTGAGGATATATTTGAAGAAGAGGAGGAGCTCGCAAAGAGGTATGATTGGGAGTATTCTAAAATTGTGCACTATGGTCTCATGGAGAACAGTTTTGGATCGCACCAATCGACGAGAATAGTTCTACTTTCTATAGTGGTGTGATAGCGAACTTTCTCCAAAAAAGTAGAACTACTGCAAGAGATGAGAATGCTCAAGAAAGCTAGCTTGAGTATTATCAAGTGATCCAAAATATCTTGAAGCTATCCTTCAGGAGGTTTGACTACTTTCTGTTTGATGTGAAATGGTTCAAAGTAGTCATCCCTAGATGAAACACAATAGTGAGGTGGGACAAAAGTGGTTTGCTTCAAGTAGACTCCACAAATCTATGCAGAGATGAAAGAGATCAATTTGTACTTCCTGAAAATTGTGAGCAGGTTCTCTTTATGCTAGATTGGAAAGAACTAGAGTGGCTGTTTGTTTTAGAAGTCTCTCCACATAGCACACAAATTTGTGTGGTCATAGACGTAAAAGAAATTCCATCCATAGTGGACTCTGAGGTGCATTCGGTAGTGGAGGAGGAAGATATAATTGTCCAAGACGAAGAGGACTTTAAAGAAGATGAGGTACACAATGAAGTAACATATGATATGTTGTACAAGGATAATGATCAAGAAGGGGCAATCATACGAAGAGGTCTAGAAGTCGCCAATGTAGAGATAGTTATCCTCTCCATGTTAGATCTCCAAGAAGGTGCCAAAATAGAGGATCTATGAACCAAACACTTCTATGTAGTAATTTGTATTTATTTATTTTGCTATGTTTTTGTACACTAATATCTTTCTATATTACCATTTTTATCCTATTCTAATTATTTGAATTTTCTATTGCAAAGCACGATGGGAGACAGTCCAAGGGTCACTATGCACATATTCATTTCTCTCTTTTTTTGCAAGCTTTAATGCTCCCGAATCCACTAGCTCTCTCTCCTTAATCGAGAGGCTAGAACTCACTAATGATAAAGCATATATGTTGAATTTTCATAAAGTCGTATAGGCAATGGATAATGAAGTCCTATCGGTGATGGATGAAGAAGTGAAACTCAGCATCCACTTTTAGCTTAAAAATTTAATGCACAGCATCAATCTTATTCTAGAAGTCCATGCTTGGCATCCACTTCCATGATAATATCCATGCCTAGAATTTGTGGTAAAAGTCCATGCTGGACATCGACTTCCACCATAAAGTCAATGTACATTGACTCAAAGTTGAAAATTGATGTCATGCTGAAATTTTAGCCTTATCTTCATAAGAAAACATTCATTCTTGTTGAAATCCTAGTATTTAACTTCTAAACAGACAGTTCAATGCTTTTTATATCACAAATAATCCTAGCATCAATTTCTCAACATACTTGATGTCTGACATGGAGGCATTGTATAAAAAGTGAAATATGTAGAGGATGGGTGTTGCCATTAGAGCCCATATTTTCAAATACTGGAACCTTAATGACTTAATATCTCACTTGTTTTTGCATGGTTCTTGATATATATATATATATATATATATATATATATATATATATATATATATATATATATATATATATATATATATATATATATATATATATATATGAGCAATAAATACATTTGAATGTATTGAGATACAAAAAAAAACAAGAAAATCAAAATATCCATTTTTCACTATTCTAATGAATAATGACATAAGATCACAATGTATTGAGCTATTGCTTTAGAATTACAAACAGCTCTAGATGGATACACATAATGAGTTTGTATGGATACTTCATCACCCATAAACCAAAAATGATGCAACGATTTACCAAGGATCGCTAGTTGATAAGACTTGAAGATGCATAAGAATCAATAGAATAATTGATAGATACCATCCATAGATCCTTTGTCTTTTCCTCTAGGTTGCAGTTGTTTTGCTTCATGCGAAGAAGACTATAATGTGATGAGATTTATTTCCTAGTCTCTTGCATTTCTTTATTTAACAATTAGGAATTGAATGAATATACAATGGTTTTCCCCAATCTTTATATGTTTTGTAGGGGTTTCGCTTACATCTATTTTCTGGCATGGACATAAAAGCTAAATATTATATGAGTTACATTCCCACTTAATGTCAATATACGGGGTTGTTTCGCATAAAGAATACCCTTCAAGTAAGGTTAGTTTTCTAGAGTATTTCATTTTTGCCTTAATATTTTATTAGAGGGATTTGATGAACTATTATAGAAAGCAAATGCATCCCTTTTCATTCTCAAATGGAAGGAGACATTTTTATCTACATTAGGAAACTAGAAAGTACTCAAAATATGCATGCTTTTGTTGATTCTATGTATATTTTGCATATAAAAAAGGAGAACATTACATAGTTTTCGTTTGTTATGTCCTCATCTTGTATTATGAATGCTCAATGAAAATATCTATTCAAATGCTCTTCATGAAAACATACGATTTACAAAAATGGTTAATGTTTTGAAAGTTTCAGTCATGGATTTGTATTGAATAAAATTATATATGAATAATTGAAATGATAAGCAATTCCATAACTTTTATTTTTTATAACTGAAATGGATGCAATGGTGAAGAATTTATGTTTCTCAATAGCAAATTTGATGATTGATAATTCGTTTTTCAAACATGATGTTTAACCAAGCTTGATGAATTGTTTTCTTAAAGCACATGAATCTATGATAAGGTTTGTTCATCCATCTCTTTGCATCTCCATTCTATCATGTGAGCTTTCTTAAAGCACCCCATCTACACCATCATTAGAACATCGTAGCTCTAGTGGATCTACCTAACTAAGCGCCTTCACGACAACAACCTGAAGGTCGTAGGAATGGCAAGATTGTCAACATAATAAAAAACAAAACTAGTATAGAGTGCTACAAAGAAGGCTAACAGTGAGCCTTAACAAATGAGAACTATGTCATAAAAAGAGAACACCCACGTCGAGAATAAAGAAAATTTCATCTTATGTTTGAAAACCCTTTATACCAGTATACACATATTTCAATAACCAAGTGAAAACATGTGATTTTTTGACATTTTTTGTGATTTCCTCAAAAAAAAGGAGCTCAAAATGTGGCCTAAATTTCACTTAATTTAATATTGACATGTCCAAAATCTACATAAAAATATAAAAGTGATAAAAAAGCTTATACAAAAACTCAACATTGAACATGTCTTCAATGGTGGATGTTGGATAGTTATTCAAAATTGTTATAGAACATGGTTTCATTAAGCAAAATACTTAGGAGCGTTTATATAAGCACTAAAAATGTCTGGATTTTCAACTCAATTCACAACTTTCTTGATCTATATCTACATCCCCATCATCTGATGCACTTAATTCAATCTGAGACTGTTGAGAGCTCTATTCCTCTTCTTCTATATCCACAAGACCTCTATCTTCATCCAAGTACATCCCAAATTCTACAAGATCGTGCACATATCTTCTTATTCACCTATGATTAGTTGTACCACATATATTTGGAAGCTCTTGCTTTATCATTTTGATGGTTGCTTTCCTAAAGTGCCCTCTTTTTGTCAAGGCAAAATCATAAACAAGATTATCTACATCATCCATCTTAAGAGTGGATGTGCTTCGAATATGTTTTTCTCTTTCTTGTGCTTGTTCGTTTGGTCTCACATACCATTTATAAGTTATATTTACCTATGAATGCATTACTACTTTTAGTGGAATACCAATGCACTATCAAATCATCTTTTCTTCTTTGATCAATATCTTTATTGACGTCTAAAACTTTCACAATCCAAAATGGTCTCGTAACCTCATCACCATCAACAAGGACTTCAATAACTGTTCCAACATTTATTTCTTTTGAATTTCCTTGCCATCTTGCTTTAGGCTATTTTGTCATCCTTGCGCCCACATAAATATTGCTTTTTGGTGTATTGATAAAACTTTAAAGTGCATCTACATTACATGCTTGGACCACATTCACTAACCTTTATGTACAAAAATCCCATGTGAATGGAACATCAATTGGCCAATGACCTATAATCGTATTCTTGATAATCTCTTCTTGATGATTGAAAAAGTCATCCCACCAAGATACATCTTTATCTCAATCATATTTTTTTGAATGCTCAATATGTCTCTTCTTTTCAATAAGTACATAGATCCACCTTTTACTTTGGTCAACCACATTTCCACTTCTTTGCATATTGCTTTTATCTTCTTATGGTGTTTGTTCAACACCATACACAACCAAATTAGACAATTGCAACAAGAATCTACATCCATCTTTAGGCTCCCACCTAGGAGAACATGAATACTGCTTTGCAAATAAAAGTGTTATGTCATCAATCCTCATCAACAAGAATACATATTTGAAACTAATATTGCGCATTGGAGCCAAAACATTAGCTCTCTTATCAAGGCCTACTGAGAAAAACTACTTAAATTCATAAATCTTTGTAAGGTGTTGAACTTCAAGTTTTGGAGTGTATGCATGTGAAATCAACTCAGATAATATTGGAAGAGTAAAAGCATAATTACATGCTAACCTTGTAGAGAAGGTATTGAACATTTGATCAATGTGATCATGAGTTTGCCCAACCAAAAGGAAATCTACCTTAACCTTTTGAAACAACAAGCATGCATAAATATCCAAAAATTGTAGAATTTTTATTCTCTCTTGTAGTATTATCAAGCTGCAGATACAACATTGGAGGCAAAAGACCCTTCCATGAATGCAAAACCTGATGAATGATAGTAAGTGTAAGGTTTGGATCATTATGCACATTCGGATATATGAAGAAAATCTTTGACTTTATAGCTCCATTGTATACAAAAGCACCAATCAAATGCATTTGCATGAGGACCATCTCCAATGTCCTTAGGGATGCAATAAGAATGGGGAAAACATGGTTTTTTTTTATCCATACCATCAATCAACAAACACATATTATGCTCTGGATTTCTTGAGTGCTTTACTTCAGCGATGAATTGCTTTCTTTCTTTTTAAATCTTGACTCTCATGATGGTTCCTAAAAACTTTTAAAATTATCTTTTTCTTGTGGTGTTGTAGCCCCTTTTTCCATGTTCTTCAAAGTGGCGCAAACTGAACACTCACCCATTCTAACTTTATATGGAATAGTCACATTATTAAACTCTTCCTACCATAATCTAGTAAAGTGATAATACAACACATACTTCTCATTTATACTTTCCATATCTTCCTTATATACTTGACATACTTCTCTTTGACAAGTGTAACCTTTCAGTAAGCTAAAATAGTTCATCGTCCAATTTATTGCATGAATTCCAATAGATCCTTTGGTCCCAATGTGATATCTATCCAAAATGAGATATCCATTCATAAGCCCCTGTTGAACATTATGTATTCTAAAATTTCCCACACCCATTGCAATTTTAAATGCAGCCCTACAACACCACATCCCTTGATTAAAGTAATATTCAAAAGCAAATACACGTTACTAACATGTTATCGTCAATCATTTGCATGTGAGATACATAGTATATATCGTGCCTTTCACTATCTAAGTGGAGGAATTTCTCTCTTAGGTGCTTAAGTTTCTTCATTCCTAAGTTATACAAACATTTCAAACCACAACAATGCTTCAAAATATCCAATGCAATATTTCTATATGAAGTAAGAAATTGAAATCTTCTTTGACTTACTTCATGAGACCTTCTCTTAAAATATAGATTGAGCATGCTTTGTTTTTCTTTCCCTTTGCTAACATCCTTTTCTCCACATGCACTTGAATCAGAAGGGAGATCAATGGGTGCATCAAAAGGGAGTTCAAGACTCTCATTAGTTGAGAAACATTGCATTGAGAATGTAACTTAAATGACTCAACCGAAAACATAAAATGACATTCTAAGCCATGGACATCACTCATAAGGAAAGAACCAACTAGAAACAATGAATTCGGACTTCTATCAAGCTGACTAGAGGTTCTTGATGCCCAGGCATCTACTGAAAAGATGGAGCTCATCTTCACTTACTTCAAAGAGAAATGAAGATAGAATACCTTTTTAAATGGTGGAAGTGTAACATCAAGTGAAAGTGTCACATCAAAGAGATATGAAGATAGATTGCCCAAATTATTATGTGCAGATATGAAGATTAAAAAAAAGTACAATTTGATCACGCATCAATAACTATGTGATTTATTTTGACCAAGTTTGACTGGACAAACTTTTGAGATACAAAATAAAGTTGGAAGATACATAATGAAGTGTGGTATGTTGATCTCTTAGAAGAAGAACAGAGATAAGAATTTGGAGAAAAGAGAACCCAATCCTCTTGTCTTGAAATTGGTGAGCATACAAAAAATATTTGATGGCAAAGTGATAAATTAAATTCCTTGAGAGACACAACTAACTTTTTCTATTATTTTGGGCCTTTATTTCTCGTCGGCCTCAAATGTTATTGCATATACTATGTAATGTCTTTCCTTATTTTTCTTGTCTTGAAATTGGTGAGCAAGAAAAATAGGCTACGACTTCATGATCTCAAGAAGATGATATTATGCATGAAGCTGAGGAAACATGTGATCAACTTCTATTGTAGAAGCTTTTTATTTTGTAAATAATATCTTGACTTGAAAAAGCAATTTAATAGAAATACAATTATAACTATTTGGTTCAGATTGTGCTTATCTTTATCTATGCTGAGCTTTCTTGCCTCATCAATATGTGGATATTGTTTAACATTTATGGTTCATTAAGGTTGTCTTTTTGAAGTGCTAGTTAGAAAAAGCTTTGTGGTATTCAATATGGTATGTAGAAAGCTTACTCTCAATGTCTCTACTAGACAACAACATTATTATTATCTAAATTGGCCTATGAAAAACATTAACGATTTGTTTCATCTAATGTAATGCAAGTTCTGAATATCATTTAGACTCTTATCATCTATGCTTCTAGAGATATGAAAGATAAATGAAAACGTTTCACTTATCATTATTTGTCTTGAATTTGGATTTTCTAGAGTCGAAGGTTATGATGTGGGGTACTTTAACGTAAAATTTCTTTTCTTGACCCTAAGAAAATTATTCTATCTAGTTCAAACTTCTAAGGTTATAAAATCAAGCTTCTTTCTATTGTTTATGAGCAAGAGACAAGTGATTTTCACTAAAGGTTGTGAAATGGACCACTTTTTGCATGATTTCATGATGTTTAGGTCCAAATAAAAAGAGAAAATGTCTTTGTTCTCCTTTGTTGTGACAATGTTGCCTAATAACCTTTTCAAACTCCTCATCTAGAGATCATTAAATATGGAAAATAAACACCCTATGGTTTTTGTAGGGAGGAGAGTTTTTACAATACAAAATTATTGTTCCTAAAGAACTAAGGGTCTTCTCAATTGACCACTTTTTTGTACCTTGTCAAAGTTGGTAGCACATGTGTCTTTTCAAATCTTCCAAAGATCTTCTCCCCTTATCACATTGTGAAAGGATGTAGAGTAACTGATTGCATCTCTAGGTAAGGCATGTTTCTAGTGCATTTGCATCTCTATAGACATGAGTCTTCCCAAAGTGTTCCAAAACAAGAGACTTTTTGCACATTAAAAGAAGAGGTTTCCAAGTATTCCCTTCCATTTACGCAACACTAACACCATGGTCATGTTGGAAGAGATGGATGGATACCTAAAGGAAGTGAGGTGGTACTGCTAAAACCTCCTTTGTAGCTACCCTAAATTACTTCAGATTTTCATATTAGGCCCTTTTAGTTTGCAAATGAGACCAAGAAAGTACCTATGTACCTTCCTTCAAATAATCGAATCAAAACATATTACTTCATGAGTTGCAAGTGCTACAAAACTTGCTATTTTGGTCTAGACACCACCTGGTTCTTTTACTCAGTGCTCACAGTACAGTAGCAATTGATAAAATTCTTTTTGATGGAATCAAATTAGCTTGGATAGCTTATGATTACAAGTAGAATCATCAAAAATAACAAACTATGTAGTGAGAAATCAATTTAGCATTCCAAAGCTCACCCCTGACTTTTTAGGCACTGAGCAGTATATGATGAGTGAGCAGTTCGATGGTACTTTCTCCCAAGTGGATGATACAAATATAATAAAACTTTGTCAACATAAAATAGCCTTCAAGTTGGTTCCAATAATCTATAGATTACTAAAAATGGTTGAGAACACGTTGAGATATGATCAAATGAAGTTCACTATTCTGAGTGGTCATAGTAGAGAATCGAATATAAATTATCAATGAAGTATATCTATTATGGCACATGAATTTGCAAGATCATTCGCATTATGATGATGCCCAATGATAGTGAAATCTGTAAGCTATGGATTGAGCTACTGAAATCCTCCTAATGATCAATGGAAGAGCTCTCAAGGAGGCCACACTAGCTGCACGTTTTACTATAGCTTTTATAATGATTTTTTTTCATCCAAGTTAGAATTTGAAATTCAAACTTTGCTCCATCTAAAGGTGTTACCTATGATCGAAGAGTTATTCCTTCATTGAAACTCATAACATATCCTTCTACTAACTTCGTGCGATATATGGATTTACAAGATTCTTTCAAGGTCAAAACCTTTTACAAGTGGTAAATGATCAAAGATTACAAGCTATGGTTCATATGACCCATCAAGTAGTTGTACACATTTTCTTCCCTGCCTAGCCAAATGTGAAGGCTTGGACATTTGCACCAATAGCTCCCCATCAAGGCAAGCATCTTGGCTTGTATAGCTTCATGAAGCCTCTTTAATATCCTGCAATCGAGTCATGGTTTTAAACCTGCAAAGCTTAGTACCATCAAGTGCTTTGGTTAACAAATCTACACATTGCATGTTTGTAGACACATATATGCCAATTGAATCTCTTTGCTCAATAGCTTCTCTCTAACATAGTGATAGTGCACGTCTATATGCTTGGTTCTTTCATGATAATTAGATTGGCTACAAGATGCAAAGAACTTGTATTGTCACCAAAGATAATAGGTGAATGCGTGTGAAGTCCCAAGTTTGAGTAGAGCAATTTAATCCAAATAGCATCTTGTGTAGCGTTTGCTAATCCCCTATATTCAGCCTCTGTTGAAGATAGAGCAACAGTAGGTTGCTTCTTGGAAGACCATGAAATAGGCTTATCACCTGCAAAAGAAAGATGTCCAGAAATACTCCTTAGTCATCCTTACAACTTGCCCAATGTGCATTTGAGTATAGCTTAATGTCCAAATCTGATGTGTATGGGAAGTAAAGACCTTTATTTTGAGTACTGTTGAGATACTTCAAAATCCTTTTAGCAGCTTCCAAGTGAGGTGCTCTAGGTTTATGCATGAATTGACTCAGAACACTTACACCATAACATATATCAATCTTGGTTAATGTTGCATAGTTAAGAATTCCAACTATGCTTTCATATCCTGCAATGTCTTTAAGAAAATCACCTTCATGAGAACTCAATTTATGATTTACCTCCATAGGGGTGCAAGCTACCTTTGCATTCTCCAAGTGGAACTTCTTCAACATGTCCTGCACATATCTCCTTTGATCGATGTAAACTTGAGAATTAATGTAGACTAACTCAAGTCCAAGGAAATACTTTAGAAACCCTAGGTCACTGATTTTGAACTCTTGTATCATCTGGTTCTTGATTTGTTTGATGTCATTAGCATCACTACATGTAAGCGGGATGTCAACAACATACACAAATAAATATATCATTTTTGAATTACTCCTCTTGACAAACAGAGAAGAATCTTCTTTGCTCATCATGAATCCTTGATCTTGAAGGTAGGTTGTTAACCTATGGTTCCATGACCTAGGTGCGTGCTTCAAACCATAAAGATCTTTGTTCAATTTGCATACATAATCTACCTTGCTTGGATCTTCATAACCAGGAGGCTGAGCCATATAGACCTCCTCTAAATTCCAGCCATTGAGAAAAGCATTCTTCACATCTAGTTGATACATATTCCGTTTCCTAGATGCAGCTACGCTTACCAATACCCTGATGGTTGGCATCCTAGCCATAGGAGAAAATGTTTCTTCATAATCTACTCCTTGGGTTTGTGAAAAACCCTTAGCCACAAGTCTAGCTTTATACCTATTTATGGATCCATCTAAGTTCCTCTTGATGTTGTAAATCCACCTAGAACCAATTATCTTCATTCATGACTTCTTGGATACTAGCTCCCAAGTGTCATTTTCTAGGACTGCTTCTATTTCTTCATCCATAGCCTCCTTCCATTCTTCTTTGGTACTTGCTTCTTCATATGAAGAAGGTTCTTCAAGTGATGAATCCTTATCAAGATAAATGGAATGCTTAATAATTAATGAAGTATCATACCCATATCTAATTGGCTTCTTACTCTCTCTTTGTCATCTCCTCAAGGCTTGGTTGGATGATTCAGGTATGTGGTACGACCTCTTCATCTTGGCTTTTGCCTTTTGATTTCAATGCTTTTAACTCTTCCAAGTTGATGGTGTCCTCATCATCTGATTTGATGTCTTCAATTATGCTTGGCTCCTCCTTGGTGAGGCTTGCAAATTCTTCTTCCAAGTCATATGGAAATTTGACCTTCCTGCATTCACTTTCAAACCAAGAATCATTCTCATCAAATACAACATCTTTACTAACCATAAATCCTTTGTTGGATGGATTATAAAACTTGTATCCTTTTTTATTTAAATCATACCCTATGAAGATGCACTTATCTACCTTAGGTTCTAACTTACCTCTCATTTGAGATGGAACATGCACATAAGAAACACAACCAAATATTTTGCAATGTTCAATGATGGTCTTCTACCATGCCCTGCATCATAGGGGGTCATTCCATCAAGGGATTTGGAAGGTAACCTGTTAATAAGGTAAGCAGCAGTAGAAACACTCTCTGCCCACAAATAATTAGGCAATTTCTTTTCATTAAGCATTGATCTAACTGCTTCTAAAATCAATTTTTTCCTCCTCTCTGCTACTCCATTTTGCTTAGGAGTAACCTAGTAATAATCTCGCTTTTGATACCTCTAACGTGCAAAAAATGCATCAAATTCATTTGAGAAGTACTCACCTCCTCCATCTGACCTTATCCTCTTTAGGCTTTGTTTTGTTTGATTTTCCAAAAGTGTAAGATACTTCTTGAAGCAAGTGAACACTTCATCTTTATGTTTCATGAAATACAACATAGTCCACCTATTGAAATCATCAATGAATGACACATAGTAACTTGAGCCTGAAATTGAAGGGTCCTTGCTTGGTCCCCACACATCTGTGTGGACAAGCTCCAAGTAATCGTCATGCATATAGCCTTTCATTGTAAAGGGTAACCTATGTTATTTACCAAACTGATAAGCACCACATTTATAGATCATATGTTGCTTGGATATTTATGATATAACTTGAAGCAAAAACTCAAACGAATAAGTCAATCTTAGACTTATCATCGTTTGAAGATTAAAAAGGTTCTTCTACATAACATCTATCTAGGATTTTTGATTTAGTTATCTAGTTCTAGTTGGCTAACCATACTCTTTTGCAAACAAAATCAGATACCGTATCTCAGTCAATTCCAAAAGTTTTGGAAAGCAGAAAGAAAGATCTAAAACTCTTTACAACCAATTCAAAATTCCAAGAGATATTCTCACTATGAGTCAAATTCTATATGACTCAAGACTACATAAAGATCTATTTTCAACAAGCTATTGAAGCATTTTTCCTATCTTGGAGAAAAATAAATTGGATTCTCCAAAAGATTCTTGGAATAGAACTAAAATTCATCCAACCACACAATACTCATGTGTTATTCAACATCAATGTGTTGACCCACTAACATTCTGTTGATGAGTTTTAAATCAAATAATGCTTCACTTGTGACTAAGTTTCTGTGTATGTTCAATTTTTATGATTTCTTACTACAAATGCAATTCTTGTGCATTCCTTTGAACCAGAATGATTGAATTTTCCAAGCTAGACTAGGAACTTGGTGCTTAACTTAGTTAATCTAACATATGTTGAAAGGATGAGTTCAAAGTCAAAGTCTCACTCTTCTAGAAAATTATCAAAAATTTCTAACTGACAACACTTAAACCTGAACTACTCTAGAATATGAATAAGAATTTGCCATTTTTGAAATAGAAGATCTTGGAAGTTACTTACTTCATATCTTCTTAAATTCATCTTGAAGGATCTTGAGATCAAGATTTTATCCTCCTTGAATTAAAAAATTCTTCTTTTAATTTCTTGAGGATCATATCTAACTTCAATCTAGAACTAAAAGATAGTTATCATCCCACGGTTTGATGTCCCATACCACCTTTCCTACATCAATTTGAGAATAAAATGAGGTGTCTCATACCACCCTCTTTTATATTCACATTAATGTGTGAGTGATACTTATCCTAGAGTCTAAACATGTCTTGATAGAGTACCTTTTCACTTCAACTCTTTAAAAGAATTTTCAAATTTTAGGCATTATCTCTAACTAGATTTTCTAGGTTTTGATTCCAATACAACATTGTTTCATGATCAGGTGCTATTGTTTTTGAAAACTTGAAAACCTCTTGATAGAATGCCCATTCTTGTTTGCTAGGATTTTCAAATGAAAACCAGTTATAATTCCAAGTTCTTGAATTTCTTAAATTCAAGTCGAATTGGTTATTCTCGACCAATTTTGTAGTGACAAGAGATTTTCACTTCTTGTCTTTAGATTCTTTTCTTACTAAAGCTTTAAGTATCTACCCCACGAGACTATATATGAATCTCTCTACTGCTTAAGTCTAAGCATCTGCTTATGCTTTTGATCATCTTTAAGAAATCCCCTTAAGGATAGGTAAACATTACCTGTTACCTTCCACAGACTTAAGTACTATTTTCATGGTTGTAGACTACATTCTTGGAATTTCTTCACTCTGTTTAGACTTGGATCATTACGATTTTCACAATTTTCCATTGGATCAATGGAACGTAAGTGAATAATTACCAAAAAGAATTTTATTGACAATACTTGGGTAAACTTCAGAGTAGTTCCAATTGCAAGTTCTTGGACAATCATGGGCAATCTTGATCAAGCCTAATAAACCTTGCGAATAGATAAAGACTTAGTCGTTATCATTAAGATCTCTTGAACTATCTAAAGCTTGTTTGTGCACCCATGAGATTTTGGAGATCTTTTTCCCTCACTTAAGTCCAAGCAAATGCTGATGCCTTTTAGATTCTAAAGTTAAGAATCTTATCAATATTGATACACCTTTAGGTTATATCAATAATTGGACTTAAGTACCACTACTAGTGATTGTAGGACTTCTTGGGAGCTATTGGCGATTAGACTTACTTAAGGAATTTTTTGTTCTCACATCTAGGGAGAAATGTTTTTTTCAAAATCTTGAGATTCTCTTCAACGAATCAGATAATATTAAGCAAATCATTCATCTTGGAATCTTTTGCTTTGATCTGTAAAATATATTCTTGACTTTTGAACAAAACTCAAAGCTTTATCGCTCGAATGAATGAAACTAAAGGAGAACCTAAAGATATGGTCAAAGTTTAAGTGGAACTTTCATTTATATGTGTTCCCTTTCTGGAGTTTGAAAAAATTATTACCATCGTTCAATCATATGATGTTAATAGAATACTTTTAATCATATCCACTTTTGATTTTAAAGTACCAGCATCTTTTAGATTGATTCAATGTTTAAAAATTACACTATGAACATTTCATGGTCTTCTTTATCACTTAAGAATCAGTTGGATCCTTTTCTAGAAGTGATAATGTATCAACATCTTTGAAGATCACCTAAATAAGTGAACTTGATTTTCAGTTTTTTCAGTACATGCATCTTCACAACTAATGAAATAGTTAACTAGACTTTCTCATTTGGCTAATCTTTAGGAAATAGCTTAATTCCCAAAGATTAATTTGATGTATCTTTAGGAAATAACTTCATTCTCAAAGATTACTTTGACTTAGGTTTCTTCTGTAAGCCCTAATTAGCTTAAGAAAAACCAAGATTAATTCTCTCATCCTTAGAAAAGTGCTTAATAAAGATTCCATGCTTTTTCGAAAAATTTACATCTTGATTGCAAATGGAGTCATGGAACCTAGCATCCAATTATTGGACACTAAAGTCTAAGTGATGGTAAATTTTACTCGATTCTTTGATTTTCATCACTTTTCATGATGAAATCAAAGAAAAAAACTTCAAAAGTTCCATGATTTTTAGAAATTTAGAATGCAAGACTATGAGCACCACGTGCTAGAGAGATCACTCTCCTCCCAAAGAAATGCCTCTAAATATATGCTCTCTCTAGGGGACTGCCTTCTTGGGCAGGTGGATACTAACCATCCATGTGTCAGCCATGTAACTGCATGTGCATCAAGTATCCTAGCTAACTCGAGTTAACTTAAGTGGATGCTTCTAGAAGACTCTAGAGCTCTTTGGGTTAAAGACTCTCACCATCTACCCCATGGGGATTGAACCCAAGACCTCCCCCTTCACCCCCCATGAGACGTAACCACCAGGCTAAGTGAGTCACTTCGTTACAAGAGTAAATGACTTTCTAGTAAGTCTAGATTGAAGATCTTTGGTCATACACATGGGTGACCAAATGGTGTCCGATTTTAGATCCATCTGAACTGACCCTACCCTTAAATCATAGACTTCCTTTATTACAACAAATACATGTTTAAATCAATAAAGCATACTTTCTTATTTGCCACATCTGAAGTTCAAATATGAAACAATGTAATGTTGAATGACTTGCTTTGAATATGTCCACACAAAAATGTTTTGCTCAATATGGAGCTTATCATAATGGTTGAGAGAATAGCATATTAAAAAATCAAGTTTCATAGAACTTCAAGCAGTGATAAGCACATCCATCTTGGCATACAACTCACAAGTTCAAATCGTTGATGAGTGAGTTCTATATTTTTCTAAAAGGAATCTTTTTCTTGCATGATTGACCCATGATAACTAAAGTAAAGAAAGTTTAAAATATAACAGTGTGACATAACAAACCAAAACTATGTGAATAAAAGAGAAAGTACATGTGCTAAAAAGGCATTCATTGCATGATTTTCAAACATCTTTACACCTTACACAAGGTTTTCAAAATCCGCCCAAAAAATATGCAAATTTTGGATAGATTTTCAAACTTTTGAATACTAAAGGGTAGCCAAATTTTGCTAATTGTACATTAAACTATCTGATACTTTCAAGTGAGAATGATGAATATGCAAGGTTTTTTAAAATCCCATAAAAAAGACGTATTTTTTGAGAATATGCAAGGTTTTTAAAATCCCATAAAAAATACACAGATTTTTTAGAAATTTTCAAACAACTTGAAGGTAGCCAAACTCTGCTAGATTTACGATACCTTATCTAATGTTTTCAAGAGAGCATTTTGAATTGGACCAAAAAAGAAGCCTTATTTTTAAGAGAATATGCATGTTTAAATGTATCAAAGAGAAAGGAAATGAGAAAGAAAAGACTACAATATGATCCTAGTACTTCCATAGCATGAGTTAAAAATTGACAAACAATAATTAATTATTTCCATGTGCAGCTATGAAAAAAATATATATTTGTATTTGTATGAGATCATTTTCTATTTAAGGAACAGATTGAGCTTGATTTTTTTTCATGTGAATTGAATCGGTCGAGATTGTAAATTTTGAGTCTCTTTTGCATTGGTTGTAGATGATCTCAATCAATTTTACATGCATTTAGGTTAGAGATCAACTTTAATAAAATTTTACCAAAGATACTTTGATCAAATATTGTTAGACATTCCTTTTTTCCTTGCCTCGAGAGATTGGCCTTTGAAAAAAGTTATTTCCACTCTCTCTCTCTCTCTCTGATTCTCATGGTTGAAGTTAGAAAATCAAGAAAAATATATAGTTTTTTTGAGGAAGCTTGATCGTATGTCTACTCTTCCTTATTATTATTATTAGTGGGAAGATATATTTCCTTACTTGCTTAGAGAAAAAAACCTCAGCTTTCAGGGATGCTCCTAATCATGGCTCAAGAAAAGTGTGTTCATGGGTAGAAAGGGTAGGGAGTTTGGGGAGGAATGCAAAGGAGGGTAACTCAAGGACAGGCTAATAGAAGAGAGCAAAAACGGGTAGAGAAGTCTACCTTCAACCTATTTTGAGTGGGTCATAGGAAATTCAGCAACACTTATTGCTTGTGCAAGAGGGGGGAGAGAGAGAGAGAGAGAGAGAGAGAGAGAGAGAGAGAGAGAGAGAGAGAGAGAAAGAGAGAGAAAGAGAGAAGTGGTTGGATAATAACCAATTTTGATGAACTAGAAAGAGAATAGTAAGCACCCATTGAGATGCCTCAGATATCCACATCGTATCCCCCCTACTTTGATTCCTTGAGACATCTTCTACATGCATATATTTATGGGATGGAAGTGGGAACTTTGGAAGTATAGAGGAAATATCATAAGTCATAAACGTGTGTGGATTATGCAACTTTTCAATCCCACAGATAGACTCTTTTCTCTCTTTTTTCGCAAGATTTAAAGCCCCCCAATCCATTAGTTCTCTCTTCCTGATCCATAGGCTAGAAATCACTAATGACAGAGCTTTCATGTTGAATTTTCATAAAGATCTATAGGCAATGGCTGATGAAGTCCTATTGGTGATGGATGAAGAAGTCAAGCTCAGTATCGACTTTCAAGTTAATTTTAATGCACAACATCAATCTTATGCTAGAATTCCATGCTTGGCATCCACTTTCACCATAACATCTAAGCTTGGACTTTGTGGTGAAAGTCCATGTCAGACATCAACTTCCACTATAAAGTCAATGGTGCGCATTGAATTAAAGTTGAAATTCTCTGCCACACTAAAATTTTAGCCTTATCTTCATAAGAAAACATTCATTCTTGTTGAAAACCATAGTATTTAACTTCTAAAAACACAACTCAATGGTTTTTATATCACAAATAATCCTAGCACCAATTTCTTAACATACTTGTTGCCTGACATGAAGGCCTTGCATAAAAAGTGAAATATGTAAAGGATGGGTGTTGCAATTAGAGCTCATATTTTCAAATAATGGAACCTAAATGACTTAAGAGATCTCTTTTTTTTGCGTGGTGCTTCATGAATTCATGACCAATAAAGACATTTGAATGTAATAAAATACAAAAAAACTAAAGACAAGAAAATGAAATTATCCATTTTTCACTATTCTAATGGACGATGACATAAGATCACAATGTACTAAACTATTTCTTTAGAATTACAAATAACTATAGATGGATACACGTAATGAGTTTGTATGGATACTCTCTCATCCATTAACCAAAAATGGTGCAATGATTTACCAAGGATCACTAGTTGATAAGACTTGAAGATGTATGAGACTCAATAGAATAACTGATAAATACCATCCACATATTATTTGTCTTTTCCTCTAGGTTGAAGTGGGTTTGCTTTATGCAAAGAAGATTATAATGAGATGCAATTTAATTGCTAGTCTCTTTCAAGTTCTTTATTTAACCATTAGGTATTGAATGACTATACAATGTTTTTCCCCAATCTTTATCTGTTTTGTAGGGGTCGTGCTTACATCTATTTTGTGACATGGACATAAAAGCTAAGTATTATGTGAGTTACATTGCCACTTAATGTCAATATATCGGCTTTTTTTGCATAAAGAATACCCCTCAAATAAGGGTAGTTCTCTAGGGTATTTCATTTTTGCCTTCATTTTTTATTAGAGGGATTGAGTAAACTACTATAGAAAGAAAATGCATCCGTTTTCATGCTCAAATGGAAGGAGACATTTTTATATACATTAGCAAACTAGAAAGTACTCAAAATATGCATGCGTTTTTTGATTCTATGTTTTTTGATTCTCAGGGCCGTGAAAACCACGGCCCGATGATCTCAAGTGATGTATGTTTGAATTTTGGTTTATGAATGAGCATGTTCTTTGTTTTGCAAGTATAAAATCATTCCTCATCTTCCATTTACACGATAGCTTGAGCAACAATTGGCAAACCTTCCTCAGTGTTGAGGGCTGGTCTTATGACCAAAGCGCCTCCACGGAAGCGTATAGAAGCATGATCCTCATCACTTCACCTTTTTCTTCAAATGAAGCTCACATTTTGGATCATTCAGTCACATAGCTTTCCTTGTTTTAGGATTGATTTGTTCAAAGTGTACTTAAACTTTCACTCACAAAAACTCATGTTTAGCCTCTTCTTCAAGCCAAAACAAGGTAACATTCTAAATTTTGACAATTTTTCATATTAAAAACATAGGAAGATGTTTTTTTTTACTTGCATTTTTGAAAAACTAAAAATAATCATTTGCATAATTTCATTTCATTGAACTTCATGCACTTTGTACATTGCATTTTCGTTTCAAAACATAAAAAGAATTTTTAAGTTTTGACAACATACTTGTCATTAATATTATCATACACTCACTATTTTTTTCTATCTTTTTGTGCATTCCAATAGGAATTGATCACTAGTTATACTAGCACAAAATTCAAGTGAGTGAGGTGTTCAAAAGGACAAATGAAAGTTGAAGATGTAATATACAATATGGACATTGAAAAGAAGGGATCTAAAGTCATTTAATATGTCATTAAAGAGAAAGGAAAATTTATAGGCATTAACATCAGTGAATATTTTCTTGCTTTTGAGGAGCAAGCTCAACTTCATGGTTTACCTGAAACTATGATGAGTAGATATTTTGAAAGAATTATAAAAAGATCAAATGTTAAAAAAATTCAAAATCACAAAGATATGAGTCAGAGTGAGTATAAGGCTCAATTAATCAAAGAATCTTCGGATGTATCTAGTCCTAATAACCAACATAATTTCATTGAATATAACACACAAGATAAGAAATCCAATCTGAGTGAATTGTTTGAAGATAAATCGAGAAAATATGAAGAGAGGTTTGAAGATGTAGACAGGAGAGTAAATGAAACAATACAAGAGAAATTTCGAATAATCATAGCTTTAATGCAAACCATAAATGAAATGTCTCAAACTATGCAAGAAATGGGTAATAACTTTAAGAATTTAAATGAGATACTAGAATCTGAGACTTTAGAGTTGAGAAATAAATTGGAAATTTTGACAATTCAAAATAAAGAATTACAAGAATTGAAACTTAATCATGAACATGAAGTAAGAGTCCATAGTTTTTCTACATATATGCCTGATCAAACACCTTCATGTCTATCTTAGAAAACCTATTCCTAGGATAATACCAAGAAAATCAAATAGAGTTAAGAAATGCCTTATTTGATGTTTTTGGTGTGACCAGATTGGTCATAGCTATGATAAGTGTATTGTTTTTGAACATGCGTGTGAACATCAAATAACTTATCAAGTTGGGAAGAACATTTCTGATGTCCATACTCATGCTCCTTTACACTTAAACTTAGGTCAAGGGGGAATGAGAGATCTTTTTTACCAAACAAAAACAAAACCAAGAAAACTAAGAATGATACAAGCATATAAATATCAATGGAGACCAAGGAAACATACAGATGATAAAATTGTTAACCAAGAAACTAAGATATTGATGAATAATCAAAAGAAAATAATTGATGGATCAAAAACTTCGGAAAAACAAAAACTTGAGAGAAATGAAAAAGGAAAATTAATAGAAGTGATGAAGAAAAACGATAAATACTATATCACATGTGATCTTTATCTTTTAGATAATGGTACATTATTTGGTCAAAATGAAGTGGATAAACAAAAAAATAAACTATGGAATGATGTTAAGAATGAAGAAACTAGTCAGTGTAAACCTAAGGATTTTGAAAAAGAGAAGAGTATAAACAGAGAACAAAAGAAGATGATTTATGACATTAGTAAAAAAATTTAATAGAATATAGAAAAGTCTGAAAAACCTTCTAAAGATTCAAAAGAGAAGAAGTAATTGGAATGCTTGATAGATGAAGTAGACATGATTAAAATGTATGATTTGATCATTCTATTTCACTAATCATATTTTCGAGTCTTGATAATAGGTAGTGATCTTGTGGCAATCAAATATTTTGAGTTTAAGAGGATGGCCCATCAAGATGATTGTGCAGGTTCTAGATGATCACAGGAGTTTTTACTTTCTTCCTCGACAAAAACATAAGTTATGAATGATCATGGGAGTTTTACTTACTCCCTCATCAAAAAGGTAACTTATGAATAATCATGGGAGTTTTACTTTCTCCCTCATCAAAAAGGTAACTTATGAATGATCAGAAGAGTTTTACTTTCTCCCTCGTCAAAAAGGTAACTTATGAATGATCACTGGAGTTCACTTTCTCCCTCGTCAAAAAGGTAACTTATAAATGATCTTAAGAATTTTACTTTGTTTTCACTTATTTTTTCACGAAATGTAGTTTGATGTTTATAATCATTAGATTAACTCTCTTTTTGAAATTTGAGATAGGATTTCGTTGAAGGAGAAAGATTAAATTCATGAGTTTTTAGAAGTTTCTTGCTCAGGTCCAAGGAGAATGGAAGAAGCTTGGAAAAAAGAACTAAGTTTACAATAGTATCTAGAATTGAAAAACCCAAATTTTAGTTCTTGCACCATGATGTTTATTTTTGCATTCCAACTATGCATATGAAAAAGATAAGAGCACATAGGTTTTTTTCCTTAGGTGCACAACTACTTGCACATATCTCTAATGTAATTATAAGCACGCTGAAATTGTTAGGAATCGAGTTAGATTTTCAAGATGAAACCTCTTCACCGAAAACCGTTACCCTATCTATGCACCATTTCTTTCTCTGATGCATGAAAAGTATGCATGTAATAGGGTTACATTTCATGATGTTGCATCAAAGCACAATGTTTTCTCTTACCTATGCACTACGAGTGATGTTGTAAGGATTTATGTATTTTCACATTGATTGTATGAAAGAGAGAGCACTAGCTTCAACATGCGATGCTATTTCCTTCTTATTTGCACAATATATTTTACCTATGCATTTTCAAGTACACATTTCATAGGGCTAATTACATGGCCTTGCATAGGCGCTTTCCTTTTTAACCCAAGCACATGAAATGTGTTATGAAGCTCATTAGTCATACACATAAAATGATTTCATTTATGAAGCAAAAAGTAGATCCTTGTTGGCCCATCGAGGGCGATGTGCAGGTTTGGTGGGGGTGAATGTCAAAGAGATTCTCTCCCCTCAATGGGAGTGGAATCTATGATTGTGGAATCTTCATGGAACTAGAATATGGAAGACTAGCATTCAAGCTACCATGCCATGTTTCCAAGATTCTGGAGACTTTATGATGGAGATCCAGATCCAAAACCTAAAATATTATTAGGAGCAGTACATTATTCAGTCTTCAACGAGAATTGAGGCTATTTGTATCATTTTATTTTGTACTTTATGTCCCTTGCCCCTGTAGTTATTGGTGTGTCTATGGCATTCGATGACGAAACTCTCATTCAATTGGAATGGTTTTCTTAGTATTATGACTTCTAATATTGCATTCACATGAAGTTTCTACTCCAAGAAGGCAATGAAACAGATGGATAGCATTAACCTCTATGCTTATATTTCAATTATAGCTCTATTCTTTTGCGTTCCACCTGTTGTGCCAATGGAGGTTCTAAGATGTAATTGATTGAAGATCAAATATCCGATGTCTCAAACATGGACAATTAAATGCTGCATTTGTATTGGACAATGGAAAAGCTAAATACACAAATAAAAGGTATATCATTAAAAGTGAATCGCTAGTATCATAAGAGCCTCCCTTGCATGGCATTATTATCAGAACCCAAAAGAAACTGGGAGCTCATTTGCATGTGAATCTAGTGATTTAGAGATAGTTTAAGGAAAAAACGGAGCTATAATTTTAGAAAGTACTAATTGTGTGTGACACGTAGAGGAAGGGAATTGTGGTAGCATGCTAAAGAAAGGCTGAAAGCAACGTCCCTTGGGGATCGTGCTTTTTCCATTTATTGAGAAGCAGATTCATGGAGAATACGTATTGTGAGGAAGATTAATGTGTAAAGCATCGTGTGAAGCGGAAGGCACATGTACTCAATAGAATAAGATGATGTTGACCACAAGTGCATATGAATTATTATCAAAATGAGTGATTAGCATTTGATGATAAAGGTTTGCTTTGATCTATCTTGCTGACTTCAATCATGCATAATGGATAGCTGCTATTCCAGGAAGGAGAAGTTGGTGGAGTTTCGCATGAGTTGAGGGAAATGATTAGGCCACTGCGATATTCTCTAAGAAATTCAACTTCCATCTGTTGCTATCTATATTTATCGAAGGATGATTTCTTTTATGAGAGCAGATTAAAAAGTGTATTACTCTGGCAATTTAAGGTAGCAATGTCTCTGTTTCATTAATCAGGTATGATAATCCCAACCATTACCTTTTTCTAATGATTTATGTTGAATTGATGTAAATAAAGAACTTACCGGTTCTTAGTTTATCTGCATAACAAAAATACAAGTATATAATCACTTTAGTACTGTGTAATTACACCTATTTATTTAGTTGAATGGTACTACATGCATGCCTCTTCGAAGGATTTTTTAGATACTACCAGTTGTTGATGAGAGTTACTGTTAATTTTGGCCATGTTCTCTTAGATCATTATTGATTATGAAGGATCCTTAAGATTTCCTCCAAAATCCTGCACTTTTCTCAATCAAGGGAGATGGAATATTGTGCTAAAAAAGTCGTGGAAAAGTGGTTTTAGACTTTACCAAAAAGTGAAATGATGTGGCACGAGTTAAGCCTTGGTTGACACTCATTTGAGCTTGTACATTTCTAACAATCACCATCAGCAAGGACTACAATATGTGTTCGAGCATTTGTTTCCTTTAAATTTCCTTGCCATCTTGCTTTACCCTGTTTTCTCATCCTTGGGCCTACATAAATATTCCTTTCTGGTGGATTGATAAAACTTTGAAGTGCATCTACATTACATGCTTGGACCACAATCACTGGCCTTTGTTGGTGCAATATACAAACCTTCATATTTGGCTTGGCATGGAAAGTAATGTGTGCAACCATGTGATGATACATATGAACCATAGTTTGTAACAATCGGTCATTTACCACTTGTAAAAGATAAATTCTTGAGAGAATCTTGTAATCTCATACATCTCGTGGAGTTACGAGAGATAAGAGTTACAAATTTCACTTGGTAAAACCACTCCTAATTTGGAGGAATCACTTTTAGATAGAGCCAAGTTTGAATTCAAATTCAAACATGGAGGTAAAACACTTATAAAAGGATTATTAAAAATTCATGGTTGTGTGGACTCTTCTTGGAGCTCTTCCATTGATCATTTCTTGGATTTGAATAGCTTACACCATCGCCTACTCATCTTTCTATCATTGGGCATCATCATAATGCCAATGATCTTGTAAAATCATGTGCCATAATAGATTTACTTCATTGATCATTTCTGTTCAATTCTCTCCTATGACTACTTAGAATAGTGAACTTTGCATGACCATATCTCACTGATCTCTCAACCATTTTGCATGTTCTGCTTGTTGGAACCAGCTTAGATTCTAGTGGATGCTCTCAAATTTTCATTATATTTACATCATCCAATTGGGAGAAATCTGCGTCGAAGTGCTCTCTGGTCAATTACTTCTTAGTCCCTAAAAATTCGAGGGTAAGCCTTGGATTGTTAAATTGATTTCTCAGTGTATGGTTTCTCATTTTAGATGATTCCACTTTTAATCATTAGCTATCTAAGCTAGTTGAGTTCCCTCAAAAGGAACCTAATCAATTGCAAATGTACTATGACCACTGAACAAAAGAACTAGTAGGTGTCGAGACCAAAATAGCAAGTTTTGTGAGACTAGCTATTTGTGAAGTAGTCTGTTTTCATTAAATTGTTTGAAGGCTCGACTCCAAAGTACATAGGCAGTTTCTTGGTGTCATTTGCAAGCTACAAGGGCCTAGAAAATAACTCTGAAGTTTGATAGGGTAGGTACAAAGCAGATTTTGGTAGTACCACCTCACTTCCTTGAGGAATCCATCCATCTCTTCCAATAGTGGTATCAGAGCAAGTTAAGGTAAAATGGTAGATGGTTTCGCTTCTTTTATTGAAATATTGGACATGAAGAATTATCTAGCATGGTCATTGAGGTTGAAGACCTATCCACAAGGAAGAAGTCTCTATGGATAGATATTAGGAGATGAGGAGATTCCCATATTCAGAAGCAATAGTCAACCTACAAGAGAGGAGCTAGAAAAACTCAACTCGTGGTGTGCCAAAGATGCTTTAGCGAGGTCATATGTACTTAAATCTGTTTTTTACTTTCTTCTTCCTCACATTAGGAACTGTAAAAATTCCCAAGGTAGTTGGGATACATTATCTTCATATTTTTCTTCCAACACAAGAGCAAGAAAAAATCAATTATGAATTGATTTTACCACTCAAAGGAAGCAACCTATGCAAAAGGTTTCAGAGTATGTGACCAAGGTTAAAGATGTAGCTCAAGAATTGGCAAGCATAAGAGAGGAGATTGAAGAGGAGAAAATAGTGAGACAAATAATCAATGGCATCAGGGCAGATGATAACTGGGAAGCTTTCACAACTGCTATGGACCTTTACATGCACATGCAAATCCTAGATCTTACCACACTCATGGGACAACTCTTTATCCATGAAGTCAAGCTCAACAAAATGGAGAACCACCAAGAGGTAACAATTGTTCTGCCCTATATACAGATAAAGGAAAGTCTAAAGATAAAGGAAAGAGCAAGAAGGTTTAATATGAAGAAACTACTTCTCAAGCTAACTATGCAGGGAGAGGTAGGAAGTCAAGAGGAAGGGGCAGAGGAGGTATGCAAGGTAGGGTGAGACCTTTCAGCTCTTCCCCATGCAATATATGTGGACTTTAATCATAGAAGGAATGAGTGCTATAGGAACTTCAAGAACCAGAAAGGAAGAGGATTTCAAAGAGGTGGCTATTCCCAATCCAGAGGAAGACTCAACCATAATCAAAGCTACAACCATGGCTACACCAACAATTACAACAACAATTATCAAGGAGGATACAAATCAAGAGAAGACTTCAACAATTATATAGAGAATTTAGAGGATTATCTTCTCATTATGAACCTGACTTCAAAGCAAGGTATGAATGATGAGCTCCTCTTCTATATTCACTCAGGTTGTTCAAACCATGTAGGAGGAAATGTAGCTCTTCTTTTTTATGTTGAGGAGCCCAAGGGAAAGCACCAAGTGTAGAGAGGTGATGACACTAAGCAGTTAGTGGTCAAGGAAGTTTTTGTAGGTTAGGTTCAAAACGTATGGAGCTTTTGTGGAGGACCCCCAACATGGATTCAACAGAATTTCCAAGGGAGAAAAAATAGGTTGACTATTTAGATTTGAGCTTTTGGACACTAGAAACATTGCACTTTATAATAACAAGGATCAAAGTTTGTGTGAGTTAGAGATTCGGCACAAAAGAATACGCACATTGGTGAGAGAACCTTGAAGCAAATATGTAGAGATCAATGTGTGTTTGGGATACCTAATGTATCCAAGCAACACATGATCTATAAATGTGGTGCATGTCAGTTTGGTAAATCACACAAGCTACCCTTTACAAAGAAAGGCTATATGCATGAGGATTACTTAGAACCTGTCCACACAGATGTGTCAGGACCAAGCAAGGACCCTTCAATTTTAGGCTCCTATGTGTCATTCATTGATGATTTCAGTAGGTGGAATATTTTGTATTTCATGAAGCACAAAGATGAAGTGTTCAGTTGTTTCAAAAAATATCTTGCACTTTTGGAAAATCAAACAAGGAGAAGCCTAAAGAGGATAAGGTTAGATGGACGAGGTGAGTACTTCTCCAATGAATTTGATGCATTTTTTCAGGACAGAGGTATCAAAAGGGAGATTATTACTAGGTATACTCCTGAGCCATAATGAAGTAGGAGAGAGGAGAAACATGTTCATTGTGAAAGCAGCTAGATCAATGCTGAAGGAAAAGAAATTGCCTAATTATTTGTGGGTAGAGTGTTTCTACTACCACTTATCTTATTAACAGATTACCCTCTAAGCCACTTGATGGGATGACCCCATATGAAGCATGGCATGGTAGAAGGCCATCACTTGATCATTGTAGAATATTTGGATGTGTTGCTTATGTGCATGTTCCATCTCAAATCAAAGGTAAGCTAGACCCTAAGGTTGAGAAGTGCATCTTCATAGGGTATGATTTTAATAAAAAAGGATACACATTTTATAATCCATCCAACAAAGGCTTTATGGTTAGTAGAGATGTTTTTTTTTATGAGAATGATTCTTGGTTTGAAAGTGAATCAAGGAAGGTCAAATTGCCATATGATTTGGAAGATGAATTTCCAAGTCTCACTAAGGAGGAGCCAAGCATAATTGAATACATCAAGTCAGCTGATGAGCACACCATCAACTTGGCAGAATTCAAAGAATGGAAATCAAAGGGCATGGCCAAGATGAAGAGGTTCGAAGACATACATGAGGCATTGATTTTGATGAAACCTTTGCACCTACATGCCGAATGACTACTATTCATAGCATTTGTGCACTTGAAGCTCACCATGATTGGAATCTACATTAGTTAGACATTAAAACAACATTTTTGAATGGTGATTTTCACAAAGAAGTGTATGTTTTTCAGCCCCGTGGCTTGTGTAGAAAGGGCATGAGAACTAGGTATGCAGGTTAAAGAAGGCATTATATGGTTTAAAGCAAGCACAACGTGCTTGGTATGAAAAGATACATGCCTATCTGATTGCACATGGTTTCTGTTGTTGTAGAAATATTAGCATGTTGTTGTGTAGCAAAAGACTATACACTCGGCCCAAAAAAAACAGAGTACATATGACATGTACTCTATTGATTGCTGATTTAGGATTTACATGATTGGTAACCAAAACATGATTTCATAAAGAAAAAGAGATGAACATAAAAGAGATGAGTAGAATGAACTACAAATCCTGTATAAAAGAGATATTCCATAAACGAACCATGTCCAAAAGATATATATATTCCATAAAGGAACCATGCACAAAAGTGTAGCAAACCACTACCATATATGAGCCAAATACAATATGTGGCAAACCACTGCCATATAGGAGACAAATTATACAAAATGTGGAAAACCACTACCATATGGGAACCAAAAACAAAACAGTGGGGCAACATTGCCATATATGAGCCAAATAGAAACAAAATACTCTACATCTCTCTTAGTTTTTTCAAATCTATTAATCTATATATTTATATATCTATCTCTATGTTTATATTTCTACCTTTTCATATAAACATATAGATTTTATCTCTTAATCATATGTGCACATACACTTATACATACTATTGCTAAGTAACAATCAATGTTGATTCAGACAATGACAATAGATCTTAATTCTCAATCATACCAACATATACATTTACATAGACTATCATGAAGTAAAAATCAATGTTGAGTGAGACAATTCCAATAGATTTTAATTCTCAATCATACACACATCTGCACTTACACATACTATTGGAAAGTAAGAATAAATGTTGATTAAGAGAATCGCAATAGATTTTAATTCTCAAACAAACACACATATACACTTATACATACTATTGCGAAGTAGAAGTCAATATTGAGTCAAACAATCACAATAAATTTTTAATTCTCGATCATATGGACATACACTTAAAAATATTATTGTGAAGTAAGAATCAATATTGAGTCAGATAATCATAATAGATTTTAAATTCTCAATCATACGCACATATACTTACACATACTATTGTGAAATTAGAATCAATGTTAAGTCAAACAATCACAATAGATTTAAAATTCTCAATCATATGCACACACACTTACACATACTATTGTGAGATAAGAATCGATGTTGAGTCAAACAATCACAATAGATTTTCATTTACAACTATATACTCATATGCACATAAACATGCTATTTTATGAAACTTTGTTGGATCCGTTTACAATTCAAGGGATCTAAGAAGGTGTTAATAAGTCTACAAGAAAATCCATTTAGGGACCTGAAAATCTCTAGTTCACTTATGAACACCTTCTCAACTCTTGAATTCTCACAAAGAAATTAAAAGCTTTTCCAACATATACAATACATTTTCACAATCATACACACACATATACATGTGCATACACAATCACAATAGAATCTCACTCACAACCAAACATGCATATACACATACACATACTATTGTGAAGTAAGAATCAATTTTGATCAAACAATCACAATGCATTTTTACTCACAATCATACATGCACCTACATATGCTATTGGGAACTAAGAATGAATGTTGAGTCAAACAATCAAAATAGTTTTTAACTCACAATAAAAAAACATAGTTATTTTTCTTTAATATTTTTAATACTAAAAAACTAAATATATTTAACAAGATCTTATACCTTGTTCTTTGTACGAAATTTTAAGTTTGCAAAAAACAAAGTAACACTCATGAGGTATAATTCTACAGACATTCTTTTATAAAGCACTATTCAAGCGAAATTCTTTTTGATTGAAAGAATTTTCAATCATAGATCTTTTTGATCAAAAGCTTTGATTGAAAAGTGTGTTGATGGAAATAGCTCCGAATTTACATGCAAAAACTATTTGCTCATGTATGAATTAGCTAATGTCATAGCAAACAATTATGAAGAAATACAAGTACTTTGTTGAAATAAGTAATCTTACTCTCTATTGAACATGGTTGATAATATCTTAATCTAACTGTTTTCACCAAAAGATAATCACTCACTCAAACTCAATAATTTGCATATATGTAGAAGTAAACTACATGTGAATGAAATTGGAAACTGATCCTTGAATTTGGAGTGTCATTTTGGCATGTTTTAATTGATATATGTCACTCACATAACTATTTCCATTGAAATAACATGGAAATGTAAGGTTGACTAGAGGTTAACCTAGTTATGGGAAACAGTCCCCTCCAAACCTCGACTCATGGTTGACCTTATCCAATATTGGAGAACCATATCCTTGAAGTCCTTCATGGGGTGACAAGGAAAACGTTTCGTGAATATAAGGAATCTATCTTCTCACACACACACACAACAATCTGAGGTTATGTTTGTCAATCATTTCCTCATGTGATTCCATGGAAGCTTCTGGTCTTGCCTCCAAAGAGCAAAGACCTTATGGAATGAATGGTTTCCCTTGAAGAATCTATATAATCATCAAGAAAAAAAGATTGCGATAAGATTTTTGGACATTAGATTACCTTGCAGAGTGGATTATGAAGACATGTGCATGTTAAAGAGAATCAATGCTATTATCCCCCCTCAGATAGAAGGTATACAATGTGACGATAAAAACATATCGTTTTAAGAAGAAGTTGGATCTTAAAATCCCTCCTTCAATAGGAAATAGTGTTTGAAGTGACCGAGTATCAGATGGCATGCTAAGTTCCATTTCCTATGGCATCCCATCACTAAGAATAAAGAAGTTGTCCAATATGGAAAATCATGCACCCAAGTACTTGGGAGAATGTTAAAGATAAGAAAATCATGGGGCATATCCATGGTGTTAGTGTTGCCTAAATGGAAGGGAATACTTGGGAACCTCTTCTTTTCATGCGCAAGGAGCCTCTTGGTTTGCAACACTTTGTGAAGACTTATGTCTATCGAGATGAAAATGAACTAGAAACATGCCTTACCTAGAGATGCAATCGATTACTCTACATCCTCTCACAATGTGATAAGGGGGGAATATATTTGTAAGATTTGAAAAGAAACATGTGCTACCAACTTTGACAAGGTACAAAAAAATGTTCAATTGAGGAGACCCTTAGTCCTTTAGGAAAAATAATTTCTTATTGTAAAAACTCTCCTCCCTACAAAAACCATACGGTGTTTATTTTCTATATCTAATGGTCTCTAGATGAGGAGTTTGAAAAGGTTATTATCCAACACTGAGTGACAACAAAGGAGAAAAAAGACATGTTCTCTTTTTATTTGGGCTTAAACATCATGAAATCATGCAAAAAATGGTCCATTTCACAACCTTTAGTGAAAAGCACTTATCTGTTGCTAATAAACAATAGAAAGAAGCTTGATTTTATAACCATATAAGTCTGAACTAGATAGAATAATTTTCTTGGGGTCAAGAAAAGAAACTTTATGATCAAGTACCCCACATCATAACCTTCGACTCTAGAAAAACCCAATTCAAAACTAATAATAATAAGTGAAACATCTTCATTTAATTTTTAGATATCTCAAAGCATAGATGATAAGAGTCTAAATGCTATTCCAAACTTACATTACTTGAGATGAAACTAACCGTTAATGTTTTTCATAGGGCAATTTAGATAATAATCATGACATTGTCTAGTAGAGACATTGAGAGTAGGCTTTCTGCATACCACATTGAATACCACAAAGCATTTTCTAACTAACAATTCAAAAGGATGACCTTAATCAGCCATAAATGTTAAAGAATATCCACATATTCATCAAACAAGAAAGCTCAGCATAGATAAAGATAAGCACAATCTAAAACAAACACTTAGAATTGTATTTCTATTAAATTGCTTTTTCAAGTCAAGATATTGTTTACAAAAATAAAAAGCTTCTACAAAAGAAGCTGATCATATGTTTCCTCAACTTCATGCATAATATCATCTTCTTGAGATTTAGAAGTCGTGGCCTATTTTTCTTGCTCCAAGATTGGCTCTTCAAGGTCAACCATATCTCTAGGTTCATCAACAAGTGGTGGAATATGCTCCCTTGAAGCAGTTTGGAATCTTTTGGTATCTGCTATGTGCTTCCTTCCTACCTCTTGGTCCTCATCTAGGCATTCATGCAACCCATTTATTTTCATTCTTATGAAGCTCATGAGCTTCATCTTCCTCTACATCTATGCAATGCCTGAACATGTTTAATCAACAAGCGAGAGTGGTTCCTAAAAAGGAATCAAAACAATTAGAGGTACGTCAAGAAACATGGTAAATGTGATCCATTAGGACTACAATTACCTATGCTAGAGATAAGGTTGAGGACCCAGTCATCATCATTGGAAAACAATTGAATTAGTCACATAATCAGTTTCTATGGCTTTTGATATGGATTCACCAATACCGAGCCACATGATGAAGTTTCTTTGTAATTGCAGGGAACATGAGTACATTGGAGATTCCGTTCTCATTGCAATGTTATGTGACCTTGCATTTCTTACTTCGTCATAATACCCGACTATAATGCATTCCATTGAACTCACAAACCTATGCAAAGGAGTATGATTCACATTTTTCTTTACCCTGCCAAAGAGAACTTTAAGTAAAATAGAGTTCATAATGCATAAATTAGAGACCAAGATGAACATAGATTAGCATGTAAGAAACTCCACAACATGACACCTTGACTTCAAAACAGTTGATAAAAAAAGGATTGGTCCTACTATGGAAAATCACTATCCTCCATAAATGTGACATACTGAAGTCTACAGAATATGTAACCATCTTGCGTATCTGTGGGTGCTTGAATGGCTTGTCATCATTAACAGAGCCCATTATCCTAAACCGGTATATTTGCTATTACAAGGAAGTAATGTTTTCTCGGTACAACAATACACATGTTATTTACATCATTGCAATATAAATTGTAATATATAAGTCTAAGGGGGTATAGAGGGCTCAAAAAACAATTCAAATTTGATTGATCATCAAAATCAATTTCCTTAGATTTCAGCTTAGTATTCTCGTGCCTTGGCCTTTGAATGTGAGCCAGGATTGGAGGTGGGTAATAATCATTTAGATCAGTAGACTTTGACTTTTCTGCTTTCTACAGAAACAAGAGAAGAAGAAATATTATTGGCACACATAAAATGGTCCTCTTAATTTGATGCTTGGCATCGACCTATGGCAAGAGGTCAATGCCTAGCATCGATTTGCTGCTAATAGTCAAAGCCTGGCATCGAGGTCTGGCAAGAAGTCAATGACAAGCAACGATTCTTTGCTAAAAGTTGATGCTTGGCATCGACTTCTTGTTCACAAGTTGATGCAAGGCATCAAATCTCTACTGACATTTGATGATTGTCATTGACTTCTTGCCAGAGGACGACGCTAGGCATCAAATTTCAAGAGAGATTTGATGTTAGGCATCGACATTCAGGAGAGAACTCAATGCCAGGTAGCGACATTCAATAGAGAATCAATGCTAGCCATCGACTTCTTTCCAAAACTCGATGCCAAGCATCCACATTTGATAGAGAATTGATTCCAAGCATCAACTTCTTTCCAAAAGTCGATGCTAGGCATCGAATTTCCCAACACATAGTGGAGTTTGTAGCACCTACCCAGTCATGGAATAGTATAAAGTATTCTGACAATGCTTTGTATGATGATTTGATTGGATACTCTACTTGGAATTCACTCCAAGAGAAGCCTCCTAGCCCCTTCATTGTCTCGTGAATCTTCATATAGACTTTGTGACTACATTCCCATTTGGATAAAAGCCAATGAGTTTATTAATGAGAAACACAAACCAAAGAAGCTTTTAGAAACTCCTACTTCCTTATTGAGCTCAGTGACCATCTCTTGAAGAATTAAATCCTTAGAAATTACTCCTGATAAAGTTAATATTATCAAAATATCATCCTTAATCCCTTGTGGGGCTCTCCATGGTGTTAACTTCATATCCTCAACACCCTCTTCAATGAAAAGGTCAAGTTTCCTTCCTTTTCCCTTTACATCCACCTGAAGATCTAGCCTTGATTTCCTCTATTTTTGGCCCTTAATCTCCTTATTATCACACATTGTAAAAATCTTGTCCTAGAGATCCCATATTTCACTTCTTCGGAATGGCACTTGAAACCAAGGGTCAAATTTTTGCAAGGCCCGACTTGATATTCTCATCGACAATAACCCCCACCTCAATAAGACCTTGCTTTCTCATATTAGGATGTACTCTCACATCATCTTTCCTTAGACAATATTCATACTCATGGTGGAAGGAGCGAATGTGCTCAATGGATGACATTTTCTACCTATAGTCATTGTCATTATTATGGTCCCAAGCCAAGAGCTTGGTCTCTTCAGTAGTAAGTCCTACATATATCTTGCACTTTGCACACCTAAAGAAGAATGTTGTGGTAGTGCTCCTTCACTAGCTATCTGTGGGCCTTTGCAGAGTGAGATCCACCAATCACATTGTATGTGTAATCCTAAAACTAAAACGTCATTGAAATCATGTGCAAAACTGCATTCATTTGGGTCCACCACCACTAGAAAAGGAACTATAGTTGGATGAGGATTGATCTTCATCTTTTTCTTTAGGCTCTGCACATGCAGATTATGTGGCTCTCTTATCTCAAGGGGCCTCTCCTTGTGACTGGATCAATTGTTGGTCTATGGATAATATTAATGGGAAGGTGGAATAGGTGCCCTTTTCTAACAAGTTTTCTCTTGGATATATCCTCCTTCATCCTATTAGGTTCAGTACCCAAGATCCATGATGCAAGTGCTCCATTAGGTGCAACGATAACATCCTCTGAGTCAGAACTTATCTCAAAGGATGCTTTATTCGCGGTTTTCTTCAACTTTCTTGGTGGTTTTTTCTATACAAACTGCTTACTCTTTGCCTTTATTAGAGTTGTCCTCTTTTTTGTGTTGGAATTATGTTGCCTTCGATCCAAGGCATTAACTATTTTCATGAGATTTCCCCTCCCATAGCCTCCTCAAAATACCAAAAGAGTAGCTTTCTTCTTCTCAATGTACTAAAGACACCACTCGAGAGCTATCTCGTCCTGTAGTGTCCAATCTTTCATATTAACCTCAATCTCATTCAACCTCTCCTTCCTCATGGGATCATCATCAATAGGTTTTATGCTGCCATGCCCTTTAGATGAAATGGAAATTGGGTTGCTTGCCCTCTTGGAGGATAATGAAGCCATGCTTTTCTTTCCTTGCATGGGTGTTGGTGCAAACATACCAGGCTTCACATTTGGCTTAGCATGGAAAGCAATATGTGGAAGTATTTGATGGATCATGTGAACCTTAGCTTGTAACATTTGATCATTTACCATTTGTAAAAGATTCAATCCATGAAGAATCTTTTAAAAGTTAAAATCTTGTGGATTTAGGAACAACAATAGCTATGAGGTTCAATGAGAGAATAACTCCTAGATTAAGGGAATCAGTTTTTTAGTTGAAGCTAGTTTTGAATTTCAAATTCAAATAACTTCTTATGAAAGGAGCTTTCCAAATCAGGCGGAATGTGGCCTCATCTTGGAGCTCAATTCTTGAACATCTGTAGAGTTTGCGTAGCTTGCACCATAGCTTAATCATTCCACCATCATTGAGCATCATTACATTGCCAATGATCTTGCATAATCATGTATTATAAAACACATAGTACATTGATCATCTCTCTCTACTTCTCTCCTATGACTACTCAGAAGAGTGAACTCTCTCTGGTCATATGTCACTAAGTACTCAACAATTTTGCATGATCTATATCTTTTTGGACCCAACTTGAATTCTACTTTATACTTTCGGAATCTCAAAGTATTTGGTTCCTCCATCTAGGATAAATGGTCATCAAAGTGCTCACTAGTCATCTACTGTTCAGTCCCTAAAAAAACAAGGGTAGGCTTTGGATTGCTAAACTTATTTCTCAATGTATAGTTTATCATTTTAGATGATTCCACTTGCAATCATTATCTTTCTAAGCTAAATAAACTCCCTAAAAAGGAATTTCATCAATTGTTACTCTACTCTGAGCACTAAGCAAAAGAACGAGTAGGTGTATGGACTAAAATAGAAAGTTTTGTGACACTAGCTATTCATGAAGTAGTTTGTTTTGATTCAGTTGTTGTCAACCATCAACTCCAAAGTACATATGTACTTTCTTGGTATCATTTGCAACCTGAAAGGGCCTTTTATCAAACCCTAAATTGTATTAGGGTAGGTACAAAGCAAGTTTTAGCAGTACCACCTCACTTTCTTGAGGTATCCATCCATCTCCTCCAACAATTGTATCAGAGCAAGTTGAGGTAAAATCGGAGATGATTTCCCTTCTTTCATTGATAAATTGGACTGGAATAATTAACGAGCATCCTCTTTGAGGATGAAGACTCTCTACAAGCAAGGAGTCTCTATGAATACATATCATGAGATGAGGAGATGCCCATATTAAGAAGCAAAGGTCAACCTACAAGAGAGGAGCTAGAAAGACTCAATTCATGGTGTGCCAAAGATGCTTTAGCCAGGTCATATCTACTTAACTCTATTTCTTACTTCCTTCTTCCTCATATTAGGAATTGCAAAACTTTCCAAGAGACTGGGGATACTCTATCTTCATACTTTTCCTCCAATACAAGAGCTAGAAAAAATCAATTGCGGATGGAGTTTATTACTCAAATGAAGAAACCTAAGCTGAATGTTTTAGAGTATGTGACCAAGGTAAATGATGTAGCTGATCAATTGGCAAGCATAGGCGACGAGATTGAAGAGGAGCGAATAGTGAGACAAATAACCAATGGCACCAAGGTCAATGATAAGTGGGAATCTTTCACAACTGCCATGGATCTTTACATGGATATGCAAATCCCTCATCTTAACACTGTCATGGGACATCTCTTCACCCATGAAGCCAAGCTCAACATAAATGGTGAACCATCAAGAGGTAACGATTCTTCTACCCTCTATATAGATAAAGCAAAGTCTAAGAATGAAGGAAGAGCAAAAAAGTTGAAGATGAAGGTACTACTTCTCAAGTTAACTATGCAGGAAGAGGTAGTAATTCAAGAGGAAGGGGCAGAGGAGGTAAGCAAGGTAGGGAGAGACCTTTCAACTCTTCCACATGCAATATATGTGGACTATCTAATCACACAATAATTGAGTGCTATAATAACTTCAAGAACCAGAAAGGAAGAGGATTTGAAAGAGGTGGCTACTCACAATCAAGAGGAAGATTCAACAATAATCAAGGATACAACCGTAGCTACAACAACAACTACAACAACAATTATCAAGGAGGATACAAATCCAGAAATGACTTAAAAAACTATATAGAGGATCAAGAGGATTCTCTTCTCATTACGAACATGACTTCAAAATGAGGTGTGAATGATGAGAAACTCTTCTATATTGACTCAAGTTGTTCTAACCATGTAGCATTTAATGTAGCTCTCCTTTATGATCTTGAGGAGCCCAAAGGAAAGCACCAAGTGTAGACAAGTGATGATACCAAGCATTCAGTTGGCAAGATAGGGAGTGTCAAAACTTGTGATCAAAATAGAAATTTGTTGGGAAAAGTTCTTTATGTACATACTATCACAAAGGATTTGATGGGTTTTGGACAGATAGTGAAGAAGTGTTCATAGGTTAGGCTCAATAAATTTGGAGCTTTTGTGGAGGATCCCCAACATGGATTTAGAAGGATAGCCAAAGGAGAAAAGATAGGTAGAATGTTCATACTTGAACTTGAGGATAGTAGAAACATTGCACTTTGTAATTATAAAGATCAAACCTTCTCTCAGTTAGAGATACGACACAAAAGATTCAGACACTGGTGAGAGAACATTGAAACAGATATGTAGAGATCAATGTTTACTTGGGATACCTGACGTATCCAAGCAAGAGTTTGGTAAATAGGTTTGTCGGTAAATCACATAGGTTACCCTTTACAAAGAAAGGTTATATGCATGAGGATTATTTGGAACTTTTCCACATAGATGTGTGGGGACCAAGCAAGGACCCTTCAATTTCCAGCTCAAGGTACTATGTGTCATTTATTGACGATTTCAGTAGGTGAAGTATCTTGTATTTCATGAAACATAAAGATGAAGTGTTAAGATGCTTCAAGAAGTACCTTGCACTTGTGGAAAATCAAACAGGGAAAAGCCTAAAGAGGATAAGGTTAGATGGAGGAGGTGAGTACTTCTCTTATGAATTTGATGCATTTTTGTAGGAGAGAGGTATCAAAAGAGAAATCACTACCAGATATACTCCTGAGCAAAATGGAGTGGTAGAGAGGAGGAATAGATTGATTGTGGAAGCACCTAGATCAATGCTAAATTAAAATAAGTTGCCTAATTACTTGTGGGCAAAAGTCTTTCTACTGCCACTTATCTTGTTAACAGGTTACCTTCTAAGTCACTTGATCGGATGACCCCCTATGAGGCATGGCATGGTAGGAGACCATTTCTTGAACATTGTAGAATATTTGATTGTGTTGCTTATGTGCATGTTCCATCTCAAATCAGAGGTAAGTTAGACCCTAAGGTAGAGAAATGTATCTTCATAAGGTATGATATAAATAAAAAAGGATACAGGTTTTATAATCCATCCAACAAAGGATTTATGGTCAGTAGTGATGTGTTTGATAAGGATGATTCTTGGTTTGAAAGTGAATGTATGAAGGTCGAATTGCCATATGACTTGGAAGAAGAATTTTCAAGCCTCACCAAGGAGGAGACAAGCACAGTTGAAGACATCAAATCAGATGATGAGGACACCATCAACTTGGAAGAGTTCAAAGCATGGAAATCAAATGGCATGGTCAAGATGAAGAGGTTAGAGGACATACCTGAATCATCCAACCAAGACATAAGAAGATCACACAGAGAGAGTAAGAAGCCAATCAGATATGGGTATGATACTTCATCAGTCACTTAGCATTCTATTTATCTTGCTAAGGATTCATCACTTGAAGAAATTTCTTCATATGAAGAAACAAGTACCAAAGCATAAGTCCCGGTTCGCTGGCCTAGTGGTTGGGCCTCTCGCCTCTTGAGGCGGGGGCGACGGTTCAACCCCTGGCAGCAACATGTAGGGACATTTGAATCCTGAAAACTGTTGTATGTGGCTGTTGGCCACCGTTTGACCATCCCCCCGGTAGTTGTGACTGCCATTTAACCGAGTCTTGTAAACCCCTGTTCTTGTGGTATAAGGGGGTCCCATGGGTACTATGCCCTTCCTTGTACAGTTGCAATTTCAAAGTTAAAGTCCGGGGGAGTAGGCCTTGACCAAACCTCCATTAAAAAAAAAGTACCAAAGCATAATGGAAGGAGGATATGGATGAAGAAATAGAAGCACTCCAAGAGAATGACACTTGGGAGTTAGTACCCAAGAAAGCATTAATGAAGGTAATTGGTTCTAGGTGGATTTACAAAATCAAAAGGAACTTAGATGGATCCATAAATAGGTATATAGCTAGGCTTGTGGCTAAGGGTTTTTCACAAACCCAAGGAGTAGATTATAAAGAAACTTTTTCACCTATGGCTAAGATGGCAACCATCAGAGTATTGGTAAGTGTAGTTTCATCTAGAAATTGGAATATGTATTAACTAGATGTGAAAAATGCTTTTGTCACTACAACATATGAAGGGCATATCGTCGTTGTCCATACCGATGTTCATGCCTCGGCATCAGTATGACCGTTGAAAATGCTTGAAAAATCACAAATGGAATACCAACAATATGAGCGTTAGTATACGTGTCCATAATTTACTGGAAATTACCAAAACTTATACCGATGCTTATACTCACGCTTATACAGACCCTTATACTGGCACTTATACCGACGCTCATACTGATGCTTATACCGAGGCAACATTTTAACACTAGTTCTGTACTAGGACACTTGAGTGTCCTGGGACACTTAAGTGTCCTGCTTTTACACCAAATTGATTGATTTTTCTTGATGACACCCTTGAAGCTTTGGTGGCATACTCACTTGGATTTGATAGCTGACATCATGTACTTTTAGAGAAAAATATAATCTTTGACACTTTACAACTTCACATGTGTTATTAAATGAAGAAGAAAATGTGGATTTTTGAAAACTCAACTTTTTGCATAAGTGAAAAAATAACACAATTCAAACATTTTGACAAATTGGATATGTTTTAGGAAATGGAAAGCTATTCATGGACTTTGGTAGTGTAAAGCAAGTGTCTAGGGATCTTTGGAGAAGTTTGAACACTTACATAAGTGATAAACATGGACTCAAACCTTGTCTTCTCTAGAGCACTACCATTTAATGCACCTTTTAAAGAATGGCTCACTATAACTTGTGTGTAAGTGAGATTTTTGAGAATTGGCAAGTTATCAATGGATAACCTTCATAATAATTGAATGCATATTTTTATTCAAAGTTAGAAGGCCTCCACTTTGAACTAGTAGCCATTCCATTTGGTGCTAACTTTCATGCTGAATTGGCAAAGCATATATTTCTATGTTCACAAAAAGAGCATAGCTCCAAAGGTGGAATAAAAAACTATGATGAAAAATAATAATTATTTAAATGATATTCTAAGTATTAAACCTTCCAAAATATGCTTTCATGCCATGTTTCATTCTTAATCTCGTCAAATAATATGTGATCCGCAATGGTGATTGTGATAAGAATGAAAATAATTGGCATACATATTTCATTTGACAAAAAGAAGATGGCATCCATGATGGAATTTATGATATCAAAGATTATATCAAAGGCTTTTGAGTATGTGTCCACAAACTATTCATGATTGTATGTACAGAATTTGGTTGATGCGCACACAACAAAAGATTCTTAGTTCTCTCCAAAGACATGAAATTTTTGGTGGATTTCAATAAATTATTTAGCCTCGTACATGTAAGCTTTGGTTTGTTATGTCACACATTTTTTACTTGGTAACTTGAATGTGTACACCTTGAATGATGTCCATAAATTCTTTTGAGTCATATATTGGCTTTAGTTTTCTATTTTTGGTGACTAAAGTCATATGAGTTGATTTTATATGTGTATACCTTGGTTGTTGTGTTAATAACTTGTTTGATTATTGGCACATTTGTACACTTCTATGGATTCCCACAAGTTTGTTTGAAACAAAATTAGAAGTAGTTGCTGTTTTCAATGTACAAAGTCAAAATAATTGATTTTATTTGAATTGAAATGATTTTTCTAAGTGATTTTGAGGCTCATACCATGTGATCTATGTTTCAAGGAATGTGTATAATTTTTTCTTTCATATGATGAATTTTTTTCTTTTGATAAAAATACATTTGATCAGGAATTTTCATCCTGTTCACTACCATAGCATGTTGAGAGGCTATTTACATGAATGCAAAACATGATTTATTGTGTTTTATATTTTTGCATTAACCTTTGAATTATATTTAATATGTGTGTTAAAGGATTTTTTCAAATTCTCTTTGTACAAGGTATGTGATTTTTTGGAAAATTGTCAAAAAAGGACACTTAAGTGTCCTGTTTTGGTACCAAACTAGTATTAACCAGATCAGAGAGCAAAAATTCAACATTTGCTCGCGTTTTGAATCAAAGTCTGCTACTGTCAAGTTTGCGCACGTGAACTACATTATGAGCATATTGTGTACACACATCTCTCTCTTTCTCTCCCTCTCTCTCTCTCTACACACACCTCTCTATTTCTCTAGATCTGAAATTTTGGTGAATATCACACACACTGTAGAACCCTTTCTCTTTCTTTGTGTTTTCCCTTTTCTAATTTCTCTTCTCTTTAGTTTTGTAGGAGCTTTTTGGCGTGAGTTCTTTGGAGTTCGATAGAGGACAACAATAAGTGGGCTTTGACGACAACGCTCCAAACAATTACATTGAGGTAAGTGATTGTTTTGTTTTTGATTGATATAGAATGAGATAGAGAGAGAGAGAGA
>CM035431.1:130789502-130922002 GCA_020310875.1 Ceratopteris richardii | reverse complement strand
ATACAAGCCTTCAAATTTGGCTTAGCATGGAAAGCAATATGTGGAAGCATTTGATGGATCATGTGAATCCTAGCTTGTAACATTTGATCATTTACCATTTGTAAAAGATTAAATCCATGAAGAATCTTGTAAAAGCAATAATCTCATGGAGTTAGGAAGAACAATAGCTATGAGGTTCAATGAGAGAATAACTCCTAGATTAAGGGAATCACTTTTTTTAGTTGAAGCCAAGTTTGAATTTCAAATTCAAATACTTCTTATGAAAGGAGCTTTGTAAATCTCATAGAATGTGGCCTCATCTTAGAGCTCACTTCTTGAACATCTGTAGGGTTTGAGTAGCGTACACCATAGCACACGCGTTCCACCATCATTAAGCATCATTAAAATGCCAATGATCTTGTATAATCATGTGTTATAATACATCTAGTTTATTGATCATCTCTATCTACTTCTCTACTATGACTACTCAAAACAGTGAACTTTCTATTGTCATATCGTAGTGACTACTCAACCATTTTGCATGATCTATAGCTTGTTGGAACCAACTTAAACTCTAATTTGTACTATTAGAATCTAAAAGCATTTCGTTCTGCCATCTAGGAGAAATCTTTGTTGAAGTGCTCACTGGTCATCTAGTGTTCAACCCCTGAAAATTTGGGGGTAAGCTTTGGATTGCTAAACTTACTTCTCAGATTATAGTTTGTCATTTTAGATGACTCTACTTGGAATCATAAGCTATCTAAGTGAATTGGATTCCCTCAAAATGATATTCATCAATTGTTACTTTCCTTTGAGAACTGAGCAAAAGGACCAACAGGTGTATGGACTAAAATAACAAGTTTTTTGGCACTAGGTATTCTTGAAGTAGTCTATTTTGAATCAATTGTTTCGAGAATCAACTCTAAAGTACATAGGTACTTTCTTGGTGTCATTTTCAAGCTAAACGGGCCTACTATCAAAGCCTAAATTATATTAGGGCAGGTACAAAGAAGATTTTAGAAGTACTATCTCACTTCCTTGAAGTATCCATCCATCTCCTCCAACAATGGGGTGAACCATGCTCCTCGCATGAGGTTGTTCTCCTGTGCTCAGAGTCACCCTAAGCTTCTTGAAACTCTTTTCCACTCTTCCCTTAGTGTCCCTAAAATGTGCAATGATTTAGTTCTATCCCTATGATTGTGGACCTTTGATTGTAGGTCAATGCCAGGCATCGACTTTAAGGTGCAATTCAATGTGTGGCATCAACCTTGGTGATACAAGTCAATGCCTCACATCCACCTACAACCTAAAGTCAATGCTTGGCATCAACTTGCAGCCCGACATCGATGTGTAGCATCGACCTGTAGCTGAAAGTTGATGCCTAGCCTCGACTTGTATAAAAAATTGATGCCATGCATTGACTTGTAGCTGAAAGTTGATGTCTCGCATTGACTGGTAGCTAAAAATTGATGTCAATCATTAGCTTGCAGCTCAAAGTTGATGCCGAGCCTCAACTTGTACATATCAAGAGAGCTCATGGAAATCCTCTAGAAGTCGATGCCAATTACAGACTTGCACCTCTCTGTGGTTTCTTTGCATCGCATTGGAGGCGAAAGTTGATGCCTAGTATTGACTTTCATAGACAACTTGATGCCAGACACGGACTTGTAGCTGCAAGTCGATAGCTGGCATCGACTTGTCTATCAAAGTCGATGCAAGGAATCTAATGGGGCCCCCAAGTCGATGCTAGACATCAACTTGCACCTAGATGTCGATGCCAGGCATTAAGTTGCACCTCAAAGTTGATGCAATGCATCAAGTTGGTGGTGTAGGTTGATGCCAGGCATCGACTTTTATACACAACGCGATGTAGGGAATCGATTAACAGGTGCAAGTTGATGCCTGACATCACGTTCTCTATGAAATTCAAAGCCAAGCATCAACTTTCGCTTCCAACTCGATGCCAGGAATTGACTTGCAACTCCATGTCAATGCCTGGCATCGACTTGCAGGTAGGAAAATAGACTATTTGCATGCAATAAAATTTGAGAGCCAAAAAATACAGGAATTTTCTAAAATAGTTAAAGGGAATACTTTTGGAATCTTTTTTCATGCATGAACTTTGGCCACCTCTAAGGATTCTTGGTAGCATTTATCTTCTCCTTTTGCTTGTCTCTACTTGTTTGCTAGGCTGTATGCTCCTTATTTCTTAGCTCTCTGTTGCTCTCTCTTGGTGCACGAATTTTACAAATGAGACTGATGTCCTCATGCACTATTTATGGGCACTTGCATGGTTTGAACTAACAATTGACTATATGTAACTGAATCAAACTAGGCCCTAACCAGATTAACCACTTGGACTCCGTAGTTGAACCAAGAACCACTAGGTATGCCAATTTAGGGTCCTTTAAGAGAGGTTATTCCAATTTAGGAAGCAATAGCTATGACAATTTAGGGTGTGATATGAGAGTTACTCTACCTTTTGTTATTTAGTGTGATTTGCCTTTGTAAATATTGAAAGGAATAATACAACTAGAGCTTATAACTTTTAACAAGAAAAAATGAAAAACTAATACACATACAACTGCAATATATGTAATAGGTTGTTGAAATTGATCACAAATATAACTGAGAAGGAGTTTCAAATCCACAATCGGCTATGATAAATAATCAATAATCCACAAATTGAATAAAAAAGAGTTTCAATTCCACCCTTGGACAATCAATAAACCAACAGCTAAATGAATATTGATAATCTCGTAGTTAAAGGAATATGAACCTGGATGAAAAACATCATAAAATAGTTTTTTGTGCCTAGTAAAACACTTCAAATGTTATTATGTTAACAACTCAAACATCTTGAGTAGATAGTAATTCATCAGTGTTACCTAGAAAACATGTTATAGAAAAATATAACGAAAGACATTACATAGTATATGCAAGAACATTTGAGGCCCATAGGAAATAAAGCCCAAAATAAAGGAAAAAGGTAGTTGTGTCTCTCAAGGAAATGAATTTATCACTTTGGCATCAAATATTTGCTTTGTGCTCACCAATTTTAAGACAGGAGGATTGGGTTCTCTTTTCTACAAATTCTTGTCTCCATTCTTCTTTTAAGAGATCAACATACCACACTTCATTATGTGTCTTCAAACTTTATTTTGTATCTTAAAACTTTGTCAAGTAAAACTTGGTAAAAATAAATCACATAGTTAGTGATGTGTGATCAAATTGTACGTTTTTTTAATCTTCATATCTACTCATAATAATTTTGGCAATTTATCATATTCAGACCAAAGGATCTATTGGACTGCATGCAATAAATTGGATGATGAACTATTTTAGCTTGCATTGTGAGGTGATGCCTACAATTGGAAGGTTACACTTGTCAGATAACTTTACTCATCTAGAATTATTTCAAGTATATAAAGAAGATATGGAAAGTAGAAATGAGAAGTATGTGTTGTATCATCACTTTACTCGATTATGGAAGGAAGTGCTTAATAATGTGACTATTCCTCGTAAAGCTAGAATCGGTGAGTGTTTAGTTTGTGCCACTTTGAATAACATGGCCAAGGGGGCTACAACACCACAAGAAAAAAATAATTTTATTAAAAGCCTTCTTAGAAACCATCCTAAGATTCAAGATTTAGAAAGAAATAAAGAAAGCAATTCATCATCGAAGTAAAGCACTCAAAAATCAGAAGTGTTATATGTGTTTGTTGATTGATGGTATGGATAAAAAAACATCTTTTACCCATTTTATTGCATCCCTAAGGACATTGGAGATGAAGTCCTCATGCAAATGCATTTGGTTAGTGCTTTGGTACACAATGGAAGTGTAAAGTCCAAGCTTTTCTTCACATATCCGAATGTGCATAATGATCCAAACCTTATAGTTATTGTCATTCATCAGGTTTTGAAATCATGGAAGCGTCTTTTGCCACAAACTTTGTATTTGCAACTTGATAATACTACAAAAGAGAATAAAAATTCTATAATTTTAGGATATTTATACATGCTTGTTGTTTCAAAAGGTTAAGGTTAATTTCCTTTTGATTGGTCATACTCATGATGACATTGATCAAATGTTCAATACGTTCTCTAAGAGGTTGGCACGTAATAATGCTTTTACTTTTCCAATATTATCTGAGTTCATTTAAGATGCATACACTCCAAAACCTGAAGCTCAACACCTTACAAAGATTTATGAATTGAAGCACTTTTGCTTAGTAGGCCTTGATAAGAGTGCTAAGATTTTGGCTCCATTGCACAATATTAATTTCAACCATGTATCTTGATGAGAAGGGTTGATGAAATAGCCCTTTTATTTGCAAAGTAGTATTAATGTTCTCTTGTATGGGAGCCTAAAGATGAATGCAGATTCTTATTGCAAGTGCCTAATTTGTTTGCGTATGGTGCTGAAAAAACACCATAAGAAGATAAAAACAGTATGGAAAGATGTGGAAATGTGGTTGATCAAAGTAAAAGGTGGATGCATATACTTATGAAAAGAAGAGACATATTGAGCGTGTAAAAAAATAAGATGGAGACTAGGATGTATCTTGGTGGGATGACTTTTTCAATCAGCAAGAAGAGATTATCAAGAATATGATTGTAGGTCATTGGCCAATTGATGTTCCATTCATATGGAATTTTGTATACAAATGTTGTTGGAAGAGATGGATGGATACCTCAAGGAATTGAGGTGGTACTTCCAAAACTTGCTTTGTACCTACCCTATCAAACTTCAGAGTTATGTTGAAGGACCTTTTAGCTTGCAAATGAAGCCAAGAAATTTCCTATGTACTTTGGAGTTGTTCCTTCAAACAATTGAATCAAAATAGACTACTTCACAAATAGCTAGTCTCACAAAACTTGTTATTTTGGTCTAGAAACATGCTCGTTCTTTTGCTCAATGTTCACAGTACAATTGCAATTGATTAAATTCCTTTTGAGTGAACTTAATTATCTCACACAGCTAATGATTACAAGTAGAATCATTTAAAATGACAAACCATACATTGAGAAATCAATTTAGTAATACAAGGCTTACCCCCTAACATAATGTTTGTAAAGAGATCATTTCTTACCAAGAGTGAAAGAGAAAATTTCATAGAAGCTATAAAGAGACACAAGAAATAATTCACTCTTTTACCACATGAGACAGGCTATGCAGATCAAAGACAATTTTTCTCCATGGAATACTTGACCTATAGGAGTCCGAAAGGCTCATCTACCTGAGTTGATGAGACTATTTAAGGAGAAGATATCCATGCAAATATTGGAACCATCTTCAACACCATATACAAATAGGTGGCTCATGCTACCAAAGAAGAATAGGAAACCTTCTATCATCTATGATTTGCAACCCATAAATAAAGTCACAATCAAAAATATAGGGACAGGGCCTATAGTACATGAGTTTGCAAAAGCATTTCTTGGGCATTCCATCTACTCCATGGGTGATCTCAGAGTATGATTAGTTTCAGTTATCTACTGAGAGTAGTGATATCACTATGATGAAGACTCTACTAGGCCTTTTATGATGTGTTTACTTTGCCGGAGGAAGTGAAAATTTTGATAGCTCATATGCGAATGCCATGAGTTTGGTCCTAGATGACTTTCTACCATTAGTGACTATGCATTTTATTGATGATATTCTGATAAGGGTTTGTGAGAAAAGAGAGAAAAATGAGCCTTTAGATGCTTCTGATTGCAGGAAATTTATTAGCAACCATATCTCTAATTATGATCAAATTTGAAAGATTTGAAGAGGTAGGGCTACCATTTTCTCTTAAGGTATCTGTTTTTGGAGTCAACAAGGTTCTCATTGTAGGAATTTTGTGTCAACATTATGGTCCCAAGCCATACCCACAGAAAGTGGGGAGTTGGGTGCTGAAGAAGACCGGGTCTTGTAAAGTTTACCTTTAGGGCAAGGAGGGAAGACCATTACCCGATTTGACCTTGAGGTAATTAGTAGGATTTTTGAGATGTGTTCTAATGTTAGTGAGGGAAGGATATTGTTAGGAGCCTATGTTTTCTACATGATTTTGATTCCTCACTTTGCTTATATCGTGAACCCTTTATATGATCTCCCAAGAAAGAGAAAGAAATTTATGTTGGTTAGAGTGATACATAATATAAAACACTTATTGATTGAAGCCCCAATTCTGAAGGGTCATGATTATTCAAGTCAAAAGCCTATCAATTTAATTGTTGATACAAGTCCTATTGGTATAGTGGATCATAGGTCAAGATAATGATGAGAAGCAAGGATACGCACTTTGCTTTGGTGCAAAGATATTACATGACACTCAAGAACGTATCCACAAATAAAGAGAGAGTTATGGGGATTGGTGACTACTTTAAAATCTAATAAAGAATATTTAATTAGAGAAAATGTTATTGTAGGGATTGTTTGTCTGCCGCTAATAGGTATGATAGATAATTATTGTTCTTTGAATATTGTGATGCTTAAGCGGATCTCATACATGAAGTTTATCAATTTGGATTTTGTTGCATATGTGGAAATGTAAATACAGTTGCTCATATGCTTTTCGGAGCAAAATTTGATGATCATGATGGTGCAAAAAGAGATATAAACAGGATGAGATAAGATCCACTACTCTATGTTTACGAGGAATTTTGCAAGAATGAGTATGATGGAGAATGCAAACACATAGGAACTTATCTAAGTTCATTCAAACCTTCCTTAGGCTAGTCCAGAAATAAGTATAGATCCATCCATAAATAGTCTTACAAATTCTCCTTGAAGGATGGAATTATTTGGAGACACGATAAAGGTAAGGTAAAGAATCCACAGTTTGTATAAAGTAGTAGGAGTGCTTGAGCCAAAGTGTTGAGAGAGATGCAGGAGACCTTATGGGCAAGTCACAAAGGATTTTATGCAACACATGAAAAGAATAGGAAAGCCTACTATTGGTCAAGCATATATGTGAGTGTGGAAGAATTTGTGGGCACTTGTGCTACATGTCAAGTGCATTCTTCAGTTAGGCATAGAGACCCATTATTTTCAACCCTCTTTGTATTCATTACAAGTGGCTATTTGACCTTGTCATTATGCCCAAGGGAATCAATAAATTGAGATATGTTGTACTTGCTAGAGAGCACTTGACCAACCATGTGGAAGGTCAAGCTCTTCACACAAAAACTACTAACAATGTATGAAATTGTTTTTCAAAAGAAGTGATTTCATGATTCATATATGTAGAGAAAGTGGTTCTGGATCAAGGTGAATTATATGCAAAGAGGCAAAGGAATTCTTTGAAGGTCATGTAATTCATTTGTCTCTCACTACTAAGGATAATCATGAGGCTAATGGAAAGATTGATAGAGGTCTCCCTTCTATTGTGAAGGCAATCTCTAAAGTCTGCAATGGTGACATAAATCAATGGCGTGGATATCTTCCATTTGCATTACGGGTAAATAAGATGATGTACACTTGGTCTAAAAGTTTTATGCCTACTAGACATATGTACTATCAAAAGCCAATTTCCCTATCAAGTTTCACTTTTGGACATGGATGAGGCTCTCATGGAATGATGAAGTGATGAAAGAAGAGATATTATTATTGAGGATTAAACAATTAGAACAAGGAAATGAGAAGTAAAAAGAAGTGATATAGAAGATAAAGGAGTCAAGCTTGAAAAATAAAATTTACTTTCACAAAACTCATGGACTTTGTAGCATTCCTCCGATTCCTCATAAAGAAAAGAAATATATCAGATCATATAATTGCTACTCATAAAATTGAAACAAAATAATAAAGAGAACTAAAGATTATGAAATAAAACTTATCTCATAAATCTTATGTTTTACAAATCCATATACAAGTAATAAGTTCCCGATGAAGACTAAACCATCTTGATACAATATCTTTGGAAAATAGCTTTTTGATGAAGCCTCTACCTCCCGACCACCCCCGAGCTGATCTCAATCCCAATCTCAATCACAATCTCAATCCCAATCCCAATCACAATCTCAATCTCAATCTCAATCTCAATCTCAATCTCAATCTCAATCACAATCTCAATCTCAATCTCAATCACGTGATCATACACTTGCAATCTGAATCTCATTCTCAATCTCATTCACACTCGCACTCTCAATCACACTCTCACTCTCACTCTCAATCACACTCTCAATCACAAGGTAATTCTCAGACTTCTGTGTGATCTCGGTGTTTTTCTAGAATAGACAGAATGATAAGTAATTGATATGTAGAAGGTGCATCCTCATCACATTCTTCCAAGAGTTCTTGCGATATGCAGACTTTGTCTTCACTAGTATCGTATGTGAGAACTGCAAAAGGAGAGCAGATCCAAGAAATTTTAAAGGAAATCCATAGGACTTTCACGACTCCTCAAACTATTGGCGCAATAGCTTCCTTAAGAAACTCCTCACAATGAATATCATCACTATGAGGGCATTTTAGTCTGTAACTGGTTCTTCCTGAAGTCCTTGTCATCAAAACTTTCAATGGAAAAGAAACAAATACTAGGCGTTGGCACAATTGATCATTAAATGGATCTCTATCAAAATCATGTGTTGTTGTCAACACCTCCTTGATTGTCCAATATATCCCTCTGCAATTCAGCTCTTTGTCTATCTCTCCCAATCTTCTGCTACTTCATATGTGTTCTGTTCATCACAAATCTATCATGTTGTTCTCTTCCATGGAAAATATGCGAATGCACGATATTGGCATCACGTATGTATTATCTCATGATCCCCAAAGTCTATGTAGATGCAAAGATTTTCAACGCTTCTTAAGAAAATAGCTTTCTATCCTGAAAAGTGAGGAAGATCATCGTGGTGTGAGCAACCATAAACTTCAGAATCCAATTGGGTAAGGATGGAAGGCAAGCAAAAGGAGGTAGAAGGTTGACCCTGCACATGAGGGATCTAGATGAACAAGACCTTCAATCCTGCATCTTAGAGAACTACGATGCCCGTGCTTTCTATCATGTTTCTCCTCATGCTACTCCTCCTTAAGTCCCTTCAGTCCCGACTCCAGCCATGTGCCTTAAAACATTCACTAACCTAGTTTTTGGTTTTTTTTTTCTCTGATGCGATCGTCCTTCTCTGCAACAAGATAGTCCCCCTGCATGTGCATTGATTCCATTGAGAGAGAAATACGGTAAACCTTGTGGCTGCATGTGAAACTCAAGGCCATTGAGAAGAAGATGGGGATACACATCATCAAGACATGGTAGGGAGATTTGTCCAACAAGGAGTAGCTCCTTGATTGGTACAATCTCCACCCACGGAGAGGGCAAATCCGTACAGATGGGCTCCCATCCCACAAGCATGTAGACAGGCAATAATTCCATCATTTTTCTAGTCCTACGACTCCATGGAGATCATCCATAGGACGCACTTTTTAATGAAAGAATCGCCTCCATCCACACTTCATTGTACAAGCACCCCCATCCACGAGCACAGAAATGTTTTTCGCCCATCATGAATCACTACAATCGTCAACGAAGCTTTCACCATTTATGTCATCGTCCTATATCACAACTCCATGACGATTGAAACCATGAATATCTGCCTTGTTGATCATAGAGAGACTCTGCAGACCCAATCCTTCCATGTGTCGGTGATTCAGGGGAATGTCAACATAATCGAACAAGAAGGTAAACATGTGAAGAGCTTCTGGATGATGGGAGAATAAGTCCATGATTCTCTAGTCCTCCTAAACTCATAAAGAACCTTGCAGGATACATGGAACCAATCCTTGAACGCGGTTGGCAGTAATTGTAGCAGCATTATGTTTTTGGAGCTTTGTGTTAAAAAGAATAGACAGTATCTCCTCATCCTTCCTGATCATATGTAAATCCCTCCCTTTTCAGCTTAACTCCTTCAAATTGATAGTCGTGATGGAGGTGAACATGGGCCAGGATGCTGTGAGTAGTGTTTGAAGTCCTCATGCGTTTCATCTTGCAAGCTTCAAGCTATCTTCGCTGGTGTGAGAAGTAGTGCGATCGTCAGCTTCAAGCTCTCTTTTCTTGTGTGTTCTGCCAATAAAACTAAGATCTGATTAAAAAGGATGTGCCGTATGCATGGCCATCTCTGTGCATGTTTTTATTCCTACTTTTCCATATCGTAAAAATAGCTTCGACGTACGTTTCGCATGTGATTCCTGCTTTTATATATCATACAAATAGCATCGCTTTAACTTCATTGCTTTATACATATTATATTTTTATGAACTTTATCTTTTACATTTTGTGTTCACACTAAGGTTCACACGCTCACTTTCATATTTATAAAGTTTTCATAGGTTGACATGGATATGCAAGAGATCAAGTACGGGATTAACCCTCTTGATTTTCTGTGTCGACAAACATGTATCATCAATTACTAATGTTCACCAGATGTTTTCGATAGTTAATATGCTTTCGAACGATAAGATATGTATATCCTTATGACGGGTATATTACATTCTTCCCCTCTTTGAAGAACTCTATCCTCAGAGTTGGCAAAGAATGGATACTATCAGTGCTAACTTTTATCGAGTTCATTCATCAAATGAGGAATACCAAACACTATTCGTGCACATGAAGAAAATAATGGAAGAAGTACTTATCTTGCTAAGCTTGCACATTGAAAGCCCTGTGGTATTTTTCTTTTCCACCTCGTTCTCTGTGCAATTCTCAACAAAGTTTCTAAATAAGTTCCTCCTGCTCTTCCATCTTTGTCTTCAAAGCTTGCATCTTGTCTTGGAATCCAACTCTGCTCTGCTCTCTAAATTTCATCCATGGTTGCCGAGCATCGATTCCACTCTGATACCACTTGTAGCATTCCTCCGATTGCTCATAAAGAAAATAAATATATCAGATCATATAATTGCTACTCATAAAATTGAAACAAAATAATAAAGAGAACTAAAGATTATGAAATAAAACTTATCTCATAAATCTTATGTTTTACAAATCCATATACAAGTAATAAGTTCCCGATGAAGACTTAACCATCTTGATACAATATCTTTGGAAAATAGCTTTTTGATGAAGCCTCTACCTCCCAACCACCCCCGAGCTGATCTCAATCCCAATCTCAATCACAATCTCAATCCCAATCCCAATCACAATCTCAATCTCAATCTCCATCTCAATCTCAATCTCAATCACAATCTCAACCTCAATCTCAATCACGTGATCATACACTTGCAATCTAAATCTCATTCTCAATCTCATTCACACTCGCACTCTCAATCACACTCTCACTCTCACTCTCAATCACACTCTCAATCACAAAGTAATTCTCAGACTTCTGTGTGATCTCGGTGTTTTTCTAGAATAGAAAGAATGATAAGTAATTGATATGTAGAAGGTGCATCCTCATCACATTCTTCCAAAAGTTCTTGCGATTTGCAGACTTTGTCTTCAGTAGTACCGTATGTGAGAACTGCAGAAGGAGAGCAGATCCAAGCAATTTTAAAGCAAATCCATAGGACTTTAATGACTCCTCAAACTATTGGCGCAACAGCTTCCTTAAGAAACTCCTCACAATGAATATCATCACTATGAGGGCATTTTAGTCTGTAACCGGTTCTTCCTGAAGTCCTTGTCGTCAAAACTTTCAATGGAAAAGAAACAAATACTAGGCGTTGGCACAATTGATCATTAAACGGATCTCTATCAAAATCATGTGTTGTTGTCAACACCTCCTTGATCGTCCAATATTTCCCTCTGCAATTCAGCTTTTTGTCTATCTCTCCCAATCTTCTGCTACTTCATATGTGTTCTGTTCATCACAAATCTATCATGTTGTTCTCTTCCATGGAAAATATGGGAATGCACAATATTCCTTTCACGTATGTATTATCTCACGATCCCCAAAGTCTATGTAGATGCAAAGATTTTCAACGCTTCTTAAGAAAATAGCTTTCTATCCTGCAAAGTGACGAAGATCATCGTGGTGTGAGCAACCATAATCTTTAGAATCCAATTGGGTAAGGATGGAAGGCAAGCGAAAGGAGGTGGAAGGTTGACCCTGCACATGAGGGATCTAGATGAACAAGACCTTCAATCCTGCATCTTAGAGAACTACGATGCGCATGCTTTCTATCCTGTTTCTCCTCATGCTACTCCTCCTTAAGTCCCTTCAGTCCCGACTCCAGCCATGTGCCTTAAAACATTCACTAACCTAGTTTTTGGTTTTTTTTTCTCTGACGCCATCGTCCTTCTCTGCAACAAGATAGTCCCCCTGCATGTGCATTGATTCCATTGAGAGAGAAATACGGTAAACCCTGTGGCTGCATGTGAAACTCAAGACCATTGAGAAGAAGATGGGGATACACATCATCAAGACATGGTAGGGAGATTTGTCCAACAAGGAGTAGCTCCTTGACTGGTACAATCTCCACCCACGGAGAGGGCGAATCCGTATAGATGGGCTCCGATCCCACAAGCATGCAGACAGGCAATAATTCCATCATTTTGCTAGTCCTACGACTCCATGGAGATCATCCATAGGACGCTGTTTTTAATGAAAGAATCGCCTCCATCCACACTTCATAGTACAAGCACCCCCATTCACGAGCACAAAAATGTTATTCACCCATCATGAATCACTACAATCATCAATGAAGCTTTCACCATTTATGTCATCGCCCTATATCACAACTCCATGACGATTGAAACCATGAGTATGTGCCTTGTTGATCATAGAGAGACTGTGCACACCTAATCCTTCCATGTGCCGGGGGAATATCAACATAATCGAACAAGAAGGTAAACATGTGAAGAGCTTCTGGATGATGGGAGAAGAAGTCCATGATTCTCTAGTCCTCCTAAACTCATAAAGAACCTTGCAGGAGACATGGAACCAATCCTTGAATGCGGTTGTTAGTAAATGTAGCAGCATCATGTTTTTGGAGCTTTGCGTTAAAAAGAATAGACAGTATCTCCTCATCCTTCCTGATCATATGTAAATCCCTCCCTTTTCAGCTTAACTCCTTGAAATTGATAGTCGTGATGGAGGTGAACATCGGCCACGATGCTGTGAGTAGTGTTTGAAGTCCTCATGCGTTTCATCTTGCAAGCTTCAAGCTATCTTCGCTGGTGTGAGAAGTACTGATCGTCAGCTTCAAGCTCTCTTTGCTTGTGTGTTCTGCCAATAAAACTGAGATCTGATTAAAATAGATGTGCCGTATGCATGGCGATCTGCGTGCATGTTTTTATTCCTACTTTTCCATATCGTAAAAATAGCTTCAACGTACGTTTCGCGTGTGATTCCTGCTTTTATATATCATACAAATAGCATTGCTTTAACTTCATTGCTTTATACGTATTATATTTTTATGAACTTTAGCTTTTACATTTTGGATTCACACTAAGGTTCACACGCTCACTTTCATATTTAGAAAGTTTCCATAGGTTGACATGGATATGCAAGAGATCAAGTACGCGATTAAGCCTCTTGATTTTCTGTGTCGACAAACATTTATCATCAATTACTAATGTTCACCAGATGTTTTCGATAGTTAATATGCTTTCGAATGATAAGATATGTATATCCTTATGACGGGTATATTACAGACTTAGACTACGTAAGATCGAGATTGATGAGTAGGTATTGGTGTACGATGGTACATTCAATACTGAATATGATGCCAGGAAGAAACTAACAAAGAGATTTGGGTTGTATGTAGTGATGTTTGTATTCAAGAATGGTACTAATGAGCTTTGTGAGTTTGATGGTGCTCCTTTAAGACCCTTGATTGCAGGAAAGAGAGTAAAATTATTCAAGAGGGTAAACGATGAAGAATATGAGATTGATCAAGAAGTACTAGAAGACGATGATGATGTTGATGCTACTAAAGAAATTTAAACTAGGCAAATGTACTTTATTCAAATTTTCCATTTTTATTTTTATTCTTTATATTGTAATCTCATGCATATCATGCCTATAGTTCATGATGTTTTGAGCAAAGAGAAGAAGGTCCTAAATTGCAAAAAGAAGTGATTAGAAAAACTAGTAGGGATGTATGCACTTGCGAGAATAGGACTAGATACCCTATAGCCATTATGAGGACCTAGATAAGACACTCTTACTTGAAGCTCTTATTAGGAAGATGGACTTATTTTATGAATACTTGGGAAGTCAATTCCTGACTCTTTCTAGTACATGTCGCTAGATCCTCAACTTTGATTAGGGATTAGGCATTTCCCCTTTAAGACATAAATTTATGAAGTTAAAAGAATAACTACAAAAGTAGTACATTAATGGTTGTTGCAAAAAGGAAAAGAAAAAGAAAATAAAAATAGTTTACATGACTTAGATGTGATCTCAAAACCACTTTTAAGATTTACTATGTGGGTTACACGAGGCATAGTTATGCAATAGTGGGGCTAGTTATATTTTTTAATAGGTGCACAGGAGCAAGACATGAGAACATTTATATAAAATAACAATTGCCTTGGAAATGAGTCGATAGGAAAGATTGCTACTCGAAAGTCTAAGTAGTTTCTTTAGGTGCAGTTTCTATTATTTCTGAAGGTTATTTTTGAAGGCAATATGTTGACCAAACGGGTTTTCCAATCATGACTTATGTACTTTAAAATCATCTTTATTTTTTGTATAACTTTCATTTGCATAAGAAAATCATGTTTTAATTTCCAAAATAAAAACATTTAAATAAAAGCTAAAAAAATAAGTTCAAAATAATCTTGATGCACTTCTATTTGAATTTGTGGATTGGACCATTGGGATGATGTGGAAGTTTAGTGGGGGTGGATGTCAAGATAAAATCCCTTTGAGATTGTGTCAAGTATTGTTTCAAAATTCTATCTTTTATGCTTTTACTTATTGTGATCTAAGAGTTTTTCTATAGGAAGATGAATAGAGTTCTAAAGTTGTTCGAGTATTTGACTGATTGATTGTGTGGTTAGAAATATTTCATTTGTACATTAAACTTGTATATTTACTTGTATAAAGTCCATTAACTTTTTAAAGTCCCAAACCCTAGTTGTACTTTAAACCAAAACCCTTAAAACACATTTGTTTTATCAAAAGAAAAAATAGAAACCCATGTGTATTAGGAACCCTTGAGAAACCATGTAAAATTCACCTTAAGAAGACTCAAACCCTTAGGAAATCATCCTTAAAATCCTTTCAAATTTAATTGAAACCCTACAAAACCTAGCTTTAACCCTTGGAAATCTACCTCTGAACCCTTAGAAGCCTATGGCATTTAAACCTTAATGTGTACATTTAACCATTGATTGTATGTCACTAATCATAGCTAGAAGACACCGTAAGATTTCCCAAATAAAAACCATCTTAAGGAGCCTTTTTCTCCCAACTCTAACCCCTCAATTTAATTCATTCTATTTTCTATATATGTGTAATTGAAAAAGAAAACCTTCATAAAACCAAGCAGAAGAAAAAGAAATGAAAATATCAAAAAGGAAAATGAAGAAAAGAAAAATAAAAAGAAAAAGAGAAAATAAAAATAGAGAAATTGGATATATTTAAAATGGAAAAGAAGAAAAAGGAGATCTTCTTTATAGAATAGAAAAATTGGAAGGATCTAAAGATCTAGAAAGTAAACTTTGAGGAAACCCATATATACAAGCTTGGGCTTCATTAGGTTTTTCCCGATGAGTTTTTTTTAGTTACTTTTGCTCCTCTCTTTATGAGTCAAATCTAATATACTACTACTCTGACAAATACAGAGTAGAGAGAGAGAGAACATCCATCCCTACATTTATATTTTCATATCCCGTTTTGTGAAATGCAAGTGCAACACATATTTTGGAATTGTAGAAGAAATGGGACCTTATCTTCTTGATGTGAGGCCTATGCTATGTTTGAATATTATGAATAACTCCTATGTCTCATGAAAAGAGAGAATGCTCATAAAGAAAGCTTAGAAAGAGAGAGATAAAATTATGCAATCACATTGATGATAATGAAACACAAATAGTAGGATGCAATAGAGAGAGAGAGAAAAAGAGAGAGAGAGAGAGAGAGAGAGAGAGAGAGAGAGAGAGATGGTTTGGCACTACTACCTACAAAGAGACATACAAAGAGAGAGAGAGAGAGAGAGAGAGAGAGAGAGAGAGAGAGAGAGAGAGATGGCTTGGCACTACTACTTGCAAAGAGACATAGAGAGAGACAGATAGAGAGGGAGGGAGAGGGAGATATATATATATATATATATATATATATATATATATATATATATATATATATATATATATATATATATATATATATATATATATATATATATATAGAGAGAGAGAGAGAGAGAGAGAGAGAGAGAGAGAGAGAGAGAGAGAGATGGTTCGACAAGGAGAGAGGGAGAGAGGGAGAGAGAGTGAGAGAGAGAGAGTGAGAGAGAGAGAGGAGAGAGAGAGAGAGAGAGAGAGAGAGAGAGAGAGAGAGAGAGAGAGAGAGAGAGAGAGAGAAAGAGAGAGAGAGAGAGAGAGAGAGAGAGAGAGAGAGGGATAGGGGGAGAGAGAGATAGAGAGAGGGAGAGAGAGAGAGAGAGAGAGAGAGAGAGAGAGAGAGGGAAGGGAAATTTGCCTATAGCACGTGTTATGCATGTAGAGAAGGATAATAGAGAGGAATTGAGAGAGAGGGGGAGAGAGAGAGAGAGAGGGAGGCAAGGAGGGAGGGAGGGAGAGATAGATATATAGATAGAGAGAGAGAGAGAAACAAAGAGGGAGAGAGAGAGAAAGTGGAAGTCGACGTTTGATTTATTTTGTTTTGATGTTGTATTTTGTTGATTAAATTTTATTGTTCTTCTTAGTTCGCTAATAGATAGAAAGAATGATTATATTAAAAACTTAATTAACAAAAATTTAAGAACTAGTTTTAAAATAAAAACATTCAATAAAATAAAGTGACTATATTTACATAAAAAGGTGGAGAAATGAGAGTGTAAGAAAAAGAATTATAAATAATCAATAACTAAAATTAATAGAAAAAGAAATATGGAATAAAGAAATTCAAAGATATTAAGAAAAGAAAAACTCAATAGAAGATTTAATCAGAAACGAAATTGATCAAATTAAAGGGGATAGTTTATTTTGTGAGTTTACTAATCGTGTTTCTAAACTTTACAAATAATGAATCTTGTTTCTTTTTCCAATATTTTTTTCCGAAAAAACCCGAAGTAAAGCAAAGTGTAGAAAGGTGCTTTTTTGCCCTATAGTGGAAAATTAATCTTAAAGTCATATAAAGTTTTGGAATTGAAAAGGACAAAGGACTAAACCATAATCAAGGAAAAGATCAAGTTGAGAAGAAGAGAGGAAGTCAAGTAAAAATTGTCTAAAGAAACCAAGTCAAGTAAAGAATCTATTTAGAAGTAAAAGAGTTAAAGATCAGAGGAAGAAAAGAAACCAACTAAAGATTTTACATTCACTCTAAACCTTAAAATAGATTCTACTAAGGTAATTGAACTAAGGTTAAAGAGAGAGATTTTTTTTTTTATTTTTCACCTAAATGAGGTTATGAGTTATTAAGTGCATCTAAATCAGTCTATCACTATGGGATTTTTCATCTTCAATTCTAGCTAAAAACTATCCTCTCTTCTTGTTGGATACATGATTATTTATTTAGAGATCTAATTGATATGTTTTTAATAATGAGACAAAACAGTTCCATGAGATATTAAAGGTCAAAATATGTTTGCAAGATCTTGCATAGCTTTGCTAACCATTTCCAAGAATTTTTTGTGTGCCTTAAATGTGTAAATTGGATTTTTCCCCTTGCAAAAACATCAGTGAGGTGAGTTAGTTTATTGGAAATATTTTTATTCCTTAAATGATACCAATGAGTGTTGTTGACATCAATTTTTATTCTAAAGTACAGATTTTTCATGATTTGAAGTTGTTTTTGAGAAGGGAATTGTGCATTGGTGGTGTTTCGAGGCATAAATAGGTTGGTTTAACATTTTCAATTTTTCCCATTACCTATCTAATACGTTATCACTATAAATATGTAATCAAATAGAGATAGGTAAAGTAAGATGATGAGTTTTGAATTCTTAGTTAATCTTTTACTTTGGAGCAATTTTCTAGATCTAAAACTCTTTGCTTTTGAAATATGATCCTTTAGTTGTGTATTAGGAATGCATATATGGGGATACTTATGGGAAACTATTTGAGTGAAATCAGTTGCATTAGCATGATCTTTAAGTTTATTTTATGTGTGAAATTTGTTTGGTGTTAAGTCCTCAAGATCTAATAGATTCCATTGTTTCTATGAAGAGAGGTTTTGTAAGAGTGCCTTTGAGGACACCATTGCTTGAAGGTTGAATGGGAAAGTTGATAATTCTCCAACGAGTAGTCTTAGAGCTATTCCACATATGAAAATATTCAAGGAGGACCAAGAGAAGTCTTTAAAGGATTTTTAAGGAAGGAGAGCTGGTGGATCAAGTTCAAAAGCACACACCAAGCAAAGGGGATTCTACGAGTGAAGAAGGGAACATAAAATACATTTGTTAGATACATTTTCAAGTTCATAGGTAAATATATTGATATTTTTTAGTCCATTTTCATAAAAGTGATCTATCAAAGTGCATTAGATCTCATCATGTCAAAATACAACACTAAAATCAAGGAGGTAGATAAATGTATTTATCGACCATAAAAGTTCAGAATATCTAGTTATCTCATGGGAAAAGGAATACAGGTATCATTAGTGGAACAAATGCAATAGCTAAACAAGGAGAGATTCCAACTCTTGGTTAACTAAGGAACTTAAGAGACTACAATGAGAGAGATAAGAGAGTTCTCTTCATATTATCTCTACACATTAGCAATTCCATGATAGGGAATATACAAGATTTAGATACTTCCATGAAAGTATGGGAAACCCTAGAAAGGGTCTACTCCACTTCAAACAAAGCTAGGAAGACTTAGTCAAAAAATGAACTTAAAAATTTTAGGTAAACTCCTAGTAGGAGCATAAATTACTACATTCTGAAAATAAAAGAGGTTAGTGATACATTGGGTTCCATAGGTTTTCACATAAATGATGATGACCTAGATGCACACAACTCAAATGGGCTTAGGGATGATGACAAGGGTTCTACAAGATCTATTGCTGAAGAAACTATTCTTGAATTTGAGAGGTTGATGGGTTTGATGGTCACTAAGGAGATGAACATTGGAGCCACAAATACAAAGGTCAAAAAATCCCAAGCTTTCTATGTAGGTAAAGGTAAAGGAAGAGGAAGGAATCAAGGAGATGAAAGAGGTAGATAAGGGAGAGGAAAAATGGTGTTTTGGATAAAGACCAAGGAGAAAAATACTCTTCATCAAGAAAAATATGCACACTGAGACGTAAAGGAGGAAGTTCCACGGAGCTTAAAGATAACTAGAATTCAGAAGGATGTTTCATTTGTGGAAAGTATGGCCACTATGCAAGAGATTTGCATCAAAGTGAGAAGAAAAACGTAACCTACATAGGTCAAGGTAATTATGCATCTACTTCAAATGTAAGTGAGAGCATGCTACATATGACGTGGATGATTGAGTTACAAGAAATAGGGGTCAAGTACATGGTACATTGATAGTGTGTGTAGCAACCACATGATTTTCAAGGCGTTCTTCTCAAATATGCAAGACCTTTCAACCAAAGAAAGTATGGAAATATGTGATCACATCTTGCTATAACACATATAGGTGATGTTATGTTGGAAGCTTGTCATAAATCCAAGTGCTTGAATGATGTTCTTCATGCTCCCACAATAAAAAATAGCCTAGTTTGTGCTAAACAAATGGTTGAGAGAGGATTGTGGGTCAAGCTCAACTAGAAAAGATGCTTTGTGGGAAGCCCGAAAGAGTGGTAGAGATTGATAGTCAAAGGTAGGAAGAAGGCGAGGCTATTCAATTTAGATGCGAAACCTAAGGTCAACCACACACCTTACTTCACATTTGGAAATAGGTAGGTAACAAAATTGGACCTATGGAATAAAAGGTATAGACATATCATTACTCGCAAATTAAAGGAAATGGATAAGATGAGGTTACTATGATGGTTAGGTATTCTCTATAATCAAAATCTAAAGGTTTTTTGTGAAGCTTGTGAATTGGGAAAAAAAAACAATTTTACCACTCAAGAAGAGCATTTATGTAAGTCAACCTCATTCATACAAATGTTTGGGGACCATCAAAGGAGAATTCAATTGGATGAAACATTTACTTTGTAGATTTTATTGCTGATTGTACTAGGATAAATTGGATCTACTATATAAAGCATAAATCCAATGTCTCTTGATATTTCTAGAAATGCAAAGCTATGGTTGAAAGAGAATGTGATAGGTATATAAAGTGTTTAAGGACTGATGGAGGGGAGAATAATTTTTCCGTGAGTTCTCTAATTTCTTGGAGATTACTGGTATCAAACGACATATCACATGCAGATACACACCACAACAAAATGTTGTGGGAAAGAGGACGAATAGATATATTGCTGAGTGTGCTAGAGCCATGATGAAGGAAATAGGTATGCGCATTTTCCATTAGGCTGATGCATCAACCACAACTATATACAACATTGATAGAGCTCCCACATCATGTATACATGTTACCACACCTTACAAAGCCTGTTATAATAAGAATATAGATGATTTACACTTGAGAGTCTTTCGTTGCACATCATATGTACTAGATAGAAACGAATTAGAAACTAATTTGATGATTCATCACAAAGGTGTGTCCTCGTAGCTTATGCAGGCAAGAAAAAGGGCTATAAGTATAATGCACCGACAACAAATGAGCCAAAGGTATCAAGGGATGTCAATTTTGATGAAATTTTACCTTGATATGCTACAAATGTAGCTATGCAAGGTAACGAAGATGATGAAAAAATGATTTTAAGAGATGAACTAGATAGCATGGTTCTTAGTGGACAAAAAGCATCGAGTTATCAACCATCATGGCATAGAGATATCCCTACATCAAGTTAATTGAGTGATCTAAGGAGTAATGGTAAAGCCAAAATAACAGAAATAGAAGAACGTGAAGACTTATGGATTGAGATCAATACATGGGAAGAAGTGGGAAAGAACAAATACCAACAAGAAATATCCAAATCAATGGAATGTAGAGATAAGAAGATATGATAGGATAAGTTATCCATATGAACGACTTACCTATGATTCATTTAAGGCCATACATCATGCTGATACGAGTATTGTCATTCAATAGAATATGAGGAGAATTTCAGCCATGTGGCTAAGATGGCTACCATCAGTGCTATCATTGCAATTGCAACAAGCAAGAATTGGAAGATGTGTCAACTTGATGTCAAGAATGCATTCCTAAATTGAGAGCTAGATGAAGTTTGTGTACATGGATCAACCTTTGGGGTTTGAGGAAAAAGTCAAGGATGGCTATGTTTGCATATTCAAGAAAGCATTATTTGGTCTCAAGAAATCCCCAAGGGCGTGGAATCAAAGGACTGTGGATTATCTCATCAATTGTGGATACAATCAAAGCAAGGCAAATGGATCATTGTTCTACAAGAAGGAAAATGAATTATTTGTCTACTTATGTGTACATTGAGATGATCCAACTATTACAAGAGATCATGATGAAGCTATCAAGGACATCAAAGGGGATCTAGGGAATGAGTTCAAGATCTCAAACCTTGGAGATATAAGGTATTTTCAAGGAATGGAGGTCATCCACTAGGTCAATGACATTTGGCCCATGCAAAGAAAGTACATTTTAGATGTGTTGAGAAAGTATGCACTTATAAGATGCAAACCATTTAGCAACCCTATGGAGGTAAACACAAAATTGACTTGAATAGAAGATAAAAAAATATAGGATCCACTTTACAGAGGTCTACAGTTGGATCACTAAACTTTGCCACCATTAATAGGCCAGGCCTAAGATATATAGCTAGATCACTAAAGTCTCCCACCATTAATAAGCTAGACCTAGCATTCCCCATTTATTATTTGCAAAAAGGGGTATTCAAATATCTAAAAGGTACACTCAATGAATGTCTATTTTATCACTTTGAAGATTAATTGAAGTTGAAAGCATATACAAATGCTAATTGGGTTGGATCCAAAAGAAGATAGTAGAAGTGCAAAATGGATATGCAATGATGCTTTGCAAGAAGGTCTTCTCTTGGATGGGAAAGAAGCAACCCAAAGTTGCTCTATGTTCCACTAAAGTTGAATATAGGGCATTAGCTCAAGTGAGTTTTGACCTTATATGGCTCAAGAAGATTATGATTGAATTAAGTTTGGAGGTGAATTGATTTTCAATAATGTGTGAGAATTGCACTAATGTGTATCTATCTGCTAATCCCTTGTTGCATGCTAGGAGCAAACACATAGATGTGCACTATCATGACAAAAGAGAGAACGTGTTGGATAAGGAAATTCAAGTGCAACATATAAGTACGAAGGACCAATGTGCTGCCATGTTCACCAAAGTGTTGGATTCAATAAAGGTCACAAGTTTCAAGAAAGGCATCCGATTGTTGGAGCTAGGTTGTAAGAATTTGACCTTGAAGCTTGAGGGGGAGTTTTGAAATTCAAGCTTCAACATTAGTCATAAATAGACCATAGGATAGATGCCAGTTGGAGCTAGATGGATCAAGTATTCAAGCACAATAAATCAAGATAAATTTTTAGTTTGAAACGCCCCTCACAAAAACCATATTTGGTAATCACATTTAGGTGTGATTAAAAGCGTGTAATTGAGGAAAAGTGATTTTTAACTTATAGGGAATGTTCCAGCTCTATATGTACACACAAGGAACTTAAAAAATATAGTTCTGCATATATGTGTGCTCATATATATATATATTTGGAAGCAAGCTATATTGCCCCTAAGAAAATAAAGCCTTCTTCATGCTTTCTTGAGTGATTTGAATAAATTCTCTGTAGCCATAGCTAGCGCACAAGATTCTATCCGATTCCACTAGATTGCTATCAATGTTTAGCAACATTGACTTGTCATATCTAGCTGATTTCTTGGAATATTTTCTTTGTTAGGAAGCTATTCAAGTCTTCTAAAGTTTCCTCAAAGCTCATGTCAATTCTTTGTCTATTTTGAGAGAACAAGGTCTAGATGTAATTAGGTGTCTTTTTGTGTATGCCTAGTGAAGGTCATAACTTGTCTATCTTGTCGCCATTGGTTTTCAGAGTATAAGTAACCATTTGGAGTGAAATAACTTCCATTAGCAAGGTCTCTAAGCTTAACTTATGTGTGAAAATGCTATAGGGAATAGGGGTTCTTTAAGAGTGCATATGAGGTCATCATTGCTTCAAGGTTGCATAGGGAAGTTGATAATTCTCCCATCCCAAGATCCAGTAGAAAGTTGTATATGGGGGAGGTTGGATTCTCATGAGAGGTTGTTTATATTTTGGAGAGGATGAGGTACATAACTTCTCACTCATAATCGGTAAAAACAAAAAGCGTTTTTCCATATTAGTGGTAGCGATAGGTGAGGAAGATGATTTAAGTTTGGAAAAATCCCTTTGTACCCATGCATTTTGTGGATTATACATCAAGAGGATAAAAAGGATTTTCATAGAATATATGAGCTAATGAGTTTTAAAGTGCATCTAAGTCATTCCTCTATCAATATTGGATTCTGCATCTTCAACTCTAGCCAATGACTATCCTCTCTTCTTCTTGGTTACATGATTTTTTATTTAGCATTGTGATCGACATGATTTTGATAATGAGACAAAGCATTTTGATGAGATATTAAAGGTAAAAATATGTTTGCAAGATCTTCCATAGCTTTGCTAACCATTTCAAAGCATTCTTTGGATGCCTTGAGTGTGAAAATTAGAGTTTTACCTTGCAAAAACATCATGGAGGTGAATTACATTATTGGAAATATTTTTTATTCCCTAAATATTGATACCAAAGAGTGCAGGTGAGGATCAATTTTTCTTGTAAGGTAAAGAGTTTTCATGATTTGAAGGTGGTTTTGAGGAGGTAGTTGTGCATCAGTTGTGCTCGGAGGCATGAATAGGCCAGGTGGACATTTTCAATTTTAGAAGAGAAATGTAATTACTGGTCATTAATGTGCGACTTTTCAAACTGTTTGTGGTAAAGTTTTGCTTTCTATTGGACATGAATACTTAGAAATTTATTCCTTAGTGGGTTTTGCATCCATGTTGTAAAAGCATTCTATGAACACTCCGAAGCTGTAAAAGTGAAGATATTTGAGTTGAAATAGACTTCTTGAGCCTTGGCTAATATTTTTCATACAATCAGATATTGTTGGATTAAGTTACAACACAAACTCGCTTATGTGAATGAGAAAGCATAAGCAAGAGGAGAATAAAAGTGTACCCCTGAAAAATTATACGACATGTTGAAACCCACTATTCTTGTATCAACATTTCCAATAAGTGTACACTTTATGAACATGATAACTGTTGATATTCTTGGTTTATTGAAATGGAGAATATGTCTTCTTTTGTGTTACCATTGTTTGTCATTGCAATTGAATCTACTACACGGAACAATAGTAAGGCTAACATAAAGAAACTATATATCCTTTTGCTATAAGCATCTGTGGTTCTGCGGATATGTGGACTAAGAAGGCATAATATCGTTCACATCCCATTCACTTTGCAAACATCGACATTATGTTAGCATGGCATAAATCTTGTCAATTGAAATCCACCGCATGGTATACAATCTGCATCGCCAAGCTACTGACGAAGTTGAGCTTTAGTAGCAAGCCAGTCAGCTCCGATGATATCTGAAGATAACGTTGGTGAAACCGGTAATTGTTTGTATCAGCTCCAATGATGGTGCTGGTCGTGAGCATATCTGTAGATAACGTTGGTGAAACCGGTAATTGTTTGTATGGAACAGGGAAGAATCCAAGTTCTGAAAAGGAGCTATCGGCTGCATGTGATTATGTTCACCTTTTACTCTTGTCTTTCTCATGCTCTTCTGATAGAGGTGACCCGTACTTTGAGAAAGAAGCACCAAATGGAATGCCTACGAATATCTAATATACATATGGCTCAAAAAGATCGCGGCTTAACGTGCCTCCAGTCCTGCGCCGTCCATAATACTGCATCGCGACAGAGATGATTCTATCAGTCTAGGTCTGTTTTTCCAAACCAAGGAAGGTGATACAACTGTGTTTGACATCACGAAGAAATATCAAATCAAAATCATTTCTTCAGCGTTGAGGGATGAGCTGGTATGGAGCTGGCCGCGTGGCGATGGGCTACTGTTTCGGCCTTTTCCAGAACGAACAATCGATCTGCTTCTATAAACGAGCCCCAAACTGAGCTATGGAGCTAAATAGATTTCTCTTTATTGCACGAGAGGAAAGGTGGAGTAACTTAACACTGCTTTCATCTACGTCTCTTCATCTCTATAGATCTGTAGTAGTACTTGCGATGGGGTTAAGATCCTTCGCCGCATTATTCGTATGCGCCGTCCTTCTGAGCGATGCCCTAAGCGCGGTCGAGGCCAACTGCAAAGTTAAGAATGACTCTGGAAAGGAAGTGATCATCATTCCAGTTGAGGTTGATATCACCATCAAGGTGGATGTGGGCGCGACAGTCCATCTTCCTCCGGAACACCAGAACTGCTACTTCAAGAATCCCAAAACGGGTGACAAGAAGGGTCCAGTGAAGCTGAAGGACCACGGTACGTACGTGTGCAAGGATGGCGCAGAAGAAGGTACGATTGACGTGTGCGTTGGCGTCTATATTCTCGGCATCCTTCAACTGGGTGCTAAGATATTCATTTCCCTGTAAGCATGCGTATCCATAGATATGCGTTCCCTTGTTCTTTAGCATTGCAGACGATAAATCACCGTTGTACTTTACGGCGTTAACAATCGCAGCTTAGAAGTTGGATGTAATAAAACTGTGGGACAGACTATTTTAACTCTGCTTGGGTGCTCTCTCTCTCTCTCTGAATCAACCTCAAACAAGTGTTTCATAAATAATCTGCAACTGCGTTCATATTAGCCATGACGTGTAGATGAGCTAAATGCAGGAAAACTAAGCTTGCTGAAAAGACACGTCAAGCTCAATTTGATTTACGAGTCGACTTTGTAAGTTTCAATACAATAAGAAAGAATACTAAGATTTCTTTAGATGAACTTTCTTCTAGACAAAAATGAAAGCAGTTTCTCTTACCATATTGATGTCTGCTCTTGTCACATACGTTTTATTTGATTGTAACATTTCTCTTTCCACAGACTGCGTTCATTCAATGATGAGAATCTTGCAAGCTATATGCGCGTCCCATTTTGTGCCTTTGAAATATGTTCCTAAGACTTCTTCACATAAAAATGTAAGTAAACATCACTATGAATAGGGTTTCAATTGTGAACTCTCTTTCTAATATCTGTCTACAGTATATCATGTGATAATGGTTGCGTGCAATGGTAAAAAGAAACATATCTTATCTTTTACGCATATAATAGAGGGAAAACTTTTTCAGATAAACTGAGATAAACAAGCATTATAAACATCCTCCATGCAAAAACCATAAAGGAAATGTATTTCCAATACCCCTATTCGTGTCCATTGCATGTATGTGTGCAAGGATGGCACAGACGAATGTACCATTGACGTGTATGCTGAGTCTATATTGCCTACATCCTTCAACTGGGTGCAAAGATTTTTACTTTCCTACAAGCATGCCTCTGCATAGATATGCGTCGCGCTGTTGATGATAAAAGATTGTTGTAGTTCTTCCAAAGAGATCTTTTGCTTTCAATACATTACCAATTGCAGCTTCAATGTAATAAAAATGTGGAATAGGCGAATTGATTCCATTCATGAAACCTTGAGTGATTGACCATTCATATTCTATTTTGATAGTCTATTGCTTACTATTGGTGCCACTTAACCTATCATAACCCTTGATGTGCTCAAGGTCCTAAAAATACCCTAATACAACAACACTCAAAATGCTACTATTTTGAATTTATTGTAAGTCCAATCGTCTTTTACATATACGTTTAACATTTCATAGAATAGGCGCATAATGGAGACATTTAGAAGTGCATGAGAAAATTATAAATAAAAAACAAAGAACTTGATCATCTTTGTATTTTTTAACATTGATAAGTGAAAGTGAAAGGAAATGTAGAAAATGCATCTCTACTTGCTTGGAGCATTATTCATACACATTTATGGCCACCAACAAAGGAGAATTCAATTGGAGGAAATAGGTACTTTGGAACTTTCATTGATGGTTGTACAATGATGACAGACTCTATTGTATGAAGGATAAATCTGACGTCTCCTATTCCTAGAAATGAAAAGCTATGGCTGAAAGAGAATCTAATAGATACACCAAGTGTTTAAGGATTGATGGGGATGGAGAATACTTTTCCCATGAGTTCTTTCATTTCTTGGAAACTAATGGTATCAAAAGACATATCACATGGAGGTAGACACCACAACAAAATGTTGAGGGAAAGAGGAAGAATTGGTATATTTTAGAATGTGCTAGCATCATGATGAAGGAAATAGATATGCCCATTTTCCACTAGGTTGATGCACCAATAGCAACTGTATAAATCATCAACAGATCTCCCACATCAGCTATACATACAACCACACCTTATCAAGCTTGGTATAATAGGAATCCAGATGATTCACACTTGAAAGTCTTTGGTTGCACATGCTATGTACTATTTCCCAATGAATTAAGGATCAACTTGATGATAGATAAAAAAGATGTGTCTTCGTTGCATATCAGGTAAGCAGAAGGGTTATAGGTTTAATATGCCCACAACAACGGAATCAAAGTTATAAGAGGATGTGAGACTTGATGAGTTTTTACCTTGGTATGCTACAAATGTATCTTTGCAAGGTAATGAAGATGAAAGAAATAGGATCTCAAGAGATGAACCAAGGAGCATGGTTCTAAGTGGACAAAACGACTTGATCTCTTTACCATCATGGGATAGAGATAGCCCTACATCTTGACAATTGATTGATGCAAGGAGTAATGCTAAAGCCAAAATCATAGAAGTACAAGAAGATGAAGACTTATAGATTGAAATCAATACATACCAACATGGGAAGAAGTGGGAAATCACAAATACCAACAAAAAATATCCAAATGAATGGAATGGTGAGATAAGAAGGTCTCATAGGGTAAGTTATTTGATTGAAGGACTTACCTATGATTCATTTATGGACATAAATTATGCTATTATGAGAAAGGTTATTGAACAAGCCACATGTTTTGAAGAAGCAAACACATGGAGGGAATGGCAAGAAGCTATGGAGGAGGGGATCAAGGCTTTGGAAGACAATAACACTTGAACTTTTGTACCAAGGAAGAATAATATGCATGTAATTCGAAAGAAGTGGGTTTATAAGGTAAACAAACATCCAAAGTGTAGTATTTCCCTTATAAGGGTAGGCTTGTAGCCAAGGGATTTTCTCAAACATATGGAAAAGACTATGAGGAGAATTTTAGCCATGTGGTTAAGATGACTACCATAAAATCTATCATTGCAATCTCAACAAGCAAGAATTGGAAGATGTATCCACTTGATTTGAAGAATGCATTCCTAAATGTTGAGTGCATGTGAGCTCACCGTTGCTTCAAGATTGCATACAGAAGTCGATAACTCTCCCATCCAAATGGGAGGTTGGATTCGTGGGAGAGGTTTCTTAGATTTTTGAGATGATGAAGTAGAACACTTCCCGCTCACAATAGGCTAAAAAAATAACATGTTTACATATTAGGGGTGGAGATAGCTGAAGCATATGATTTAAATTTGGAGAAATCTTTTGGTCTTCATGCATTTTTTTGGATTAAACATCAATATGATAAGAAGGATTTTCATAGAATATATGCAATAATGAGTCTTTATGTGCATCTAAATCAGTCCTCTATCAATATTGGATTTTCCATCTTCAACTCTAGCCAATGGGTATCCTCTCTTCTTGTTGGATATATGATTGTTTATTTAGAGATCTTATTCACATGATTTTCATAATGAGACAAAATAGTTTGACCAGCTTTGCTAACCATTTCCAAGCATCTTTTGGGTGCCTTAAGTGTGAAAATTGGATTTTATCCCTTGCAAAAACATCATTGAGGAAAATTAGATTATTGGACATATTTTTATTCTCTAAATCATACAAAAGTGTGTTGCTGACCATTAATTTCTCTTGTAAGATAAAGGTTTTGCATGATTTGAATTCGTTTTTGAGGAGGAAATTGTGCATTGGTTGTGTTTCTAGGCATGAATATGCGCATGGAACATTTTCAATTTTTCCCATTACCTATCTAGTACGTTATCGCTATAAGTATTTAGTCAAATAGCGACACCTCGAGCGAGATAAAGAATTTTGAAATTCTAGTTCATCTTTTACTTTGGTCATAAGCTTATGCTTCACCAACCATTTCAAATCATTCTTTGGGAGCCTTGAGTGTGGAAATTAGAGTTTTACCTTGCAAAAACATCATGGAGCTGAATTACATTATTGGACATATTTTTTATTCCCTAAATGATACCAAAGAGTCGTGGTGAGGATCAATTTTTCTTGTAAGGTAAAGAGTTTTCATGATTTGAAGTTGTTTTTGAGGAGGTACTTGTGCATTGCTTGTGTTTGGAGGCATAAATAGGCCATTTTGACATTTTCAATTTTTCCCATTACATATCTAATACGTTATCACTATAAATTTTTTATCAAATAGCGATAGGTCAATTCAGATTATGAGTTTTGAATTTCTACTTCATCTTTTAATGTGTGACTTTCAAAGTGCTTGTGGTGACGTTTTCCATTCTATTGGAGTTGTATGATTATAATTATATTACTTAGTATGTTTCGGATCCCTCTTTTAGAAGCATTCTATATATACTCAGAAGCTGTAAAAATGAAGATATTATGGTCTTTGTAGAAGAGAAATGTAAATGCTGGTCATTAATGTGCGACTTTTCAAACTATTTGTGGTGTAGTTTTCCTTTCTATTGGACATAAATAATTAGATATTAATCCCTTAGTAGGTTTTGCATCCATGTCGTAAAAGCCTTCTATGTAAACTCCGAAGCTGTAAAAATGAAGATATTTTAGTCGAAATAGACTTCTTGAGCATTGGCTAATATTTTTCGTACAATCAGATATTTCGGGATTAAGTTGCAACGGAAACTCTCTTATGTGAATGAGTAGGCATAAGCAAGAGGAGAATAAAAGTGTACCCCCGAAAAATTATACGACATGTTGAAGGCCACTATTCTTGTATCAACATTTCCAGTAAGTGTACACTTTATGAACTTGAAAACTATTGATATTCCTGGTTTATTGAAATGGAGAATATTTCTTCCGTTGTGTTACCATTGTTTGTCATTGCAATTGAATCTACTACACGCAACAATAGTAAGGCTCACATAAAGCAACTATTTATCCTTTTGTTATAAGCATCTGTTGGTTCTGCGTATATGTGGACTAAGAAGGCAGAATATCGTTCACATCCCATTCACTTCGCAAACATCGACATTATTTTAGCATCGCATAAATCTTGTCAATTGAAATCCACGGCATGGTATACAATCTGCATCGCCAAGCTACTGACGAAGTTGAGCTTCAGTAGCAAGCCAATCAGCTCCAATGATGGTGCTGGTCGTGAGCATATCTGAAGATAACGTTGGTGAAACCGGTAATTGTTTGTATGGAACAGGGAAGAATTCAAGTTCTGAAAAGGAGCTATCGGCTCCATGTGATTATGTTCACCTTTTACTCTTGTCTTTCTCATGCTCCTCCGATAGAGGTAACCCGTACTTTAAGAAAGAAGAACCAAATGGAATGCCTACGAATATCTTATATACATATGGCTCAAAAAGAACGCGGCTTAACGTGCCTCCAGTCCTGCGCCGTCCATAATACTGCATCGCGACAGAGATGTTTATATCAGTGTAGGTGTGTTTTTCCAAACAAGGAAGGTGATTCAACTGTGTTTGACATCACGAAGAAATATCAAATCAAAATCATTTCTTCAGCGTTGAGGGATGAGCTGGTATGGAGCTGGCCGCGTGGCGATGGACCACTGTTTCAGCCTTTTCCAAAACCAACAATCGATCTGCTACTATAAAAGAGCCCCAAACTGAGCTATGGAGCTAAGTAGATTTCTCTTTATTGCACAAGGGGAAAGGTGGAGTAACTTACCCTGCTTTCATCTACGTCTTTTCATCTCCATAGATCTGTAGTAGTACTTGCGATGGGGTTAGGATCCTTCGCCGCATTATTCGCAGGCGCCCTCCTTCTGAGCGATGCCCTAAGCGCGGTGGAGGCCAACTGCAAAGTTAAGAATGACTCTGGAAAGGAAGTGATCATCATTCCAGTTGAGGTTGATATCACCATCAAGGTGGATGTGGGCGCGACAGTCGATCTTCCTCCGGAACACCAGAACTGCTACTTCAAGAATCCCAAAACGGGTGACAAGAAGGGTCCAGTGAAGCTGAAGGACCACGGTACGTACGTGTGCAAGGATGGCGCAGAAGAAGGTACGATTGACGTGTATGTTGGCGTCTATATTCTCGGCATCCTTCAACTGGGTGCTAAGATATTCATTTCCCTCTAAGCATGCGTATCCATAGATATGCGTTCCCCTGTTCTTTAGCATTGCAGGCGATAAATCACCGTTGTAGTTTACGTCGTTATCAATCGCAGCTTAGAAGTTGGATGTAATTAAACTATGGGAGAGTCTATTTTAACTCTGCTTGAGTGCTCTCGCTCTCTATCTGAATCAACCTCAAACAAGTGTTTCATAAATAATCTGCAACTGCGTTCATATTACCATTACGTGTAGATGTGCTAAATACAGGAAAACTAAGCTTGCTGAAAAGACACGTCAAGCTCAATTCGATTTACGAGTCGACTTTGTAAGTTTCAATATAATAAGAAAGAATGCTACTTTGATTTCTTTAGATGAACTTTCTTCTAGAAAAAAATCAAAGCAGTTTCTCGTACCATATTGATTTCTGCTCTTGTCACATACGTTTTATTTGAGTGTTACATTTCTCTTTTCACAGACTGCACTCATTCAATGATGAGAATCTTGCAAGCTATATGCGCGTCCCATTTTGGGCCTTTGAAATATGTTCTTAAGACTTCTTCACATAAAAATGTACAGTAAATATCACCATGAATAGGTTTTCAATTGTGAACTCTCTTTCTAATATCTGTCTACAGGATATCATGTGATAATGGTTGCGCGCAATGGTAGAAAGAAACATATCTTATCTTTTACGCATATAATAGAGGGAAAACTTTGTCAGATAAACTAAGATAAACCAGCAATATAAACATCCTCCATGCAGAAACCATAAAGGACATGTCTTTCCAATATCCCTATTGGTGTCCATTGCATGTATCTGTGCAAGGATGGACCAGAAGAAGGTACCATTGACGTGTATGCTGAAGTCTATATTGTCTGCATCCTTCTACTGGGTGCAAAGATTCTTACTTTCCTACAAGCATGCCTCTGCACAGATATGCATCCCGTTGTTGATGATAAAACATTGTTGTAGTTCTTCCAAAAGGATCTTTTGCTTTAACTGCGTTATCAATTGCAGCTTGAATGTAATAAAACTGTGGAATAGGCGAATTAAGCTCTGCTTGGTCTCTCTCTCTCTCTCTCTCTCTCTCTCTCTCTCTCTCTCTCTCTCTCTCTCTCTCTCTCTCTCTCTGTACATCAAACTTAGACAAGAGTTCGTGAAATAAATATGCGACTGTATTCATGTAAGCAATGACGCGCAGATGGACACGAGCTATTCTGGATGAAAACTCACCCTGCTAGAAAGCCGTGTCAAGGTCAATATGTTGTACGAGGCCCCTTCCGTCAGCTTCAATATAGTGAGAGACAAAAGTACGATTTCTTTAGAGGTCCTTTCTTCTAGAAAAGAACGAAAGTAGTTTTCTTGTGTCTTATTGTATTGATTCTACTCTTGTCACATTGTATTGATTCTACTCTTGTCACATACGTTATAATTGGACATAACGTTTCTCCTTCCACATAATGCATTCTTTCAATGCTTAGAATCTTGGAAGTTGAATGCCTGCCTAATTGTCTGCGATTGATATACGTTGTCAAGGATTCCTCACATAAAAATGCTCCATAATACCACTATGTATATGTATTATTGTTTATACTCTTCCTAAACTCTGTTTAGAATATATTTTCTCATAATGGATGTTCATTTTTGCGCATACAATAGAGAGAATAGTCTATCAGATAAACTTAGGTAAACATCCTTATTGCAAAGGACGTAAAGATTCCTCATCAAGTAGCGTTTTCTTAGGATTTAGAAAAAAAAAATTATTGCATGTCGTACACTTTTTTCCAACAGCCAACCACTCCAGTAGAATGAAACATGAATTTTCGAACAAGTCAAATGCTCGTTAAGAGAGAAGTTTTATAAAGATTCTTCAATTCATCGTCCATGTGAAGCAGGCCCCTAGTGGTATTAGGTTCCTTAAGCATATTATTAAATAAAAATGTTTCTTTCTCCATAAGTGAAATATAGAGCCTCACATCGAATCTCTATTTCAGATTCATTTTTTGTATCCGTTGTCTTATCTAAATTAATACACTAGAAATTTTATGATTCCATTATTGAGACCTTGAGTGACTGACCATTCGTATTCTATTTTGATAGTCTATTGCTTATTATTGGTGCCACTTAGCCTATTATAACCTACCCTTGATATGCTGAAGGTCCTAAAAATACTCAAATACGAAAGGATCTATCAATGCTCAAGAATTAAATAGTTTAATTTTACTTATGAAGGTTCGAACAATACTCAAATACAAAAAGGATCTATAAATACTCAAGATGCTACAATTCTAATTTTATAGTAAGTCTAAACATGATTTACTTATGGGTTTAATATTTCATTGAATATGGGCCTAATGTAGATATTGAGAAGTGCCAACATTTGAGAAGGAGCTTAGATAAAGTTATAGTTCATGCAAGTAAATTTTCAAAGATTTGAACATGTTTTATATTAAAGCACCAGAAAAGTAAATTCAAAAACAAGAGAATCTGATTGTCTTTTAATAATTTGATATTGATAAGTTAAAGTCAAAGATAATCTAGACATGCATCTCTACGTGCTTGGCGCATCAAATTATATTGATAAAAATGCTTCATAAGGGAAACTCTAACATTTAACTATAAAAGAAGATATACGCAAATGTATTGTTTTCATTTTTCCTTCCATATGGAAATAGAAAATAATAGCTTCCAATACTGAATTCCTAAGTTCACTTTAGTCTCAAACTGAAATGATTATAAAAAAGCAAAAATGGCTATAAACGTTTTGCCTATGAGAAGAAAACTCATTGTATATATATAGATCATGGGAACATTGCATTGTTTAAGCATTCAATATGTAGGGCAAAAAAGAGAAAAGACAAAGCTTTCAGTTTCAAGTTTTAAATGCCACACATCCATTCATGTTAGTTAGTAACTTACATGCATGGTTTGAAGCTTAGTACGAGTAGCAATTTCTTTCAGTTTTGCTTTTATGCATTTTTTGTCTACGCTAATGTTGCATTTAAAGCAATGTTTCTAATTTCTTAAGTATCCATTTATGTTCCAGACTCTCTTTCAATATTCTCATAAGTCCTAACATGTATGTATCCATATTGTATGATTAATTGAAGTTTAAGTTTTAAGAGTAGCTAAGAGTGACATTATGTGAGAGTATCTACAAGGCATTAAAAATTCTCTCAACAACATTATTGGAGTGATTTTGATCAATATTGCATACAATGATAAGTTTCTGCCAAGCTATGGTACTATCATAACCAATTGGATTTTCAAAATTCATGGAAACACAAATTCAAGTACCAAGCGGTATTGATAAAAAATAAACAGATTTTGCATGTAGACAGACTACAAATTTTGTTTCTACAGATAAAATATTAAGTTTAGATTGCTAGAAGCATATCAAGAGAAATTAAGGAATCATTACAACTTTTCACTAGGTAGAATTGTAGATTTTGGGGCATATATTCAAAAAGTTGGTAAGAATAACTATCAGCAATGGACATTGAAGATCTCAAGTTTCCTAATGGGAAAGGGTTTCTCGTTGCAATGACATTGTCTAAGATACGATTTTATATGTTGAAACATCAGATTGGTAGAAGCCCTTAAGGAATGTGGCTTCAAACAATGTGCATCTTATCCTTCAATATTCTAAAGGATAAGAGGTGAAGAGAAAATATATCTTTATGCATATATTGATGTGTTCAATATTGTTAAAAATAATAAGAATGGATGGAAATAGAAACGTTCAGAAAAAGGGTGGAGTAAAGATAAGGATCTTTGACCTTCTCTTTGATCTATGTCCTTGATTTTCCAATGGGTTCATTGCGATCCCTTTATGATCGCTATGGATTTTCCAATGGACCTTCATATAGTTTGAAGCTTTCAATAGGGATGAAACCAAACCCAAACCTTTTTGGATACCTCCAATCATAAAAACGAGTACACTAAACACAACTAAATTTGACCTTCTTGTTGATGAAGAAATCTCATATGAAAAACGGACCAAACAAAGGAAGGGGAAAAATTGAACTTCTCTTTCATCAAATAAGATCTTATGTTGAAAGAAATTTTACAACCGTTTGTAAAGAACAAGGAATTGAACCTTCTTTGGGAAATACTCCATCACAAGATCTAGACCAATGGAAGAATTTCTAGAACTGAAGTGGTGCATCCTGGTGGAAGATATGGCATTGGGGTAGAGAAGACATCACATGTCTCTTCTTTTCATGCTCAATGAGTTTCTCTTTGGAAGCTTATCTCTAAATATCTCAAGTCTATCATTTTATGATTTGGAAGCAAGATTTCTTGGGTGAGATAAGTCACTATCACTCAGCCATATGGATTGCAATTAGACGTGAAGCCATCTAGAAAAGTGTGGAAGGAGATATGTATTTCTAACCTTGAAATAACCCCCAACGGTGATCCATGGATACATCCCTAGATCTCTTCAGTAGAAGGATTGGGAGCTTCAAAAATTCCCCCTTTCAAGACCCATATAAACTTTATCTTATAGAGAAAATAAGTGAAATAAAATTTGCATGAAGGAAATGGCTCAAAATTATTAAGATTCTTCACTTATGCTAACATCCCTGGTGGGTCCCTCATGGAAGAGTAGTTAGGCCTGTAGTCCTCTTTGTTCAAGGTTTGGGATTCTCACATACAAGATTTAGGGATACATTTTTAGAATATATGTCAAGATCATGTGATTTGATGTGACTCCCAAGGCTATAAGGTTTTGTATTAGCATCCATGTGGATGGGAGACTTGGGTAAATTTCTCATATTTCCACGTAGCCTTGGACGTATAAAAATGTGTGTAGATGGTTGGGTGGATATGTGCATCTCTGATATCTTGTTGTTAGGCTAATTCCTATATGAGGTTGATTTTCATTCTGTTATGTTTTTGGACACAAATCTTAATATCAAGTCACTAGGATATTTGCATGATAATTCCCCAATGATATTTGATTTTGTGCATGTTTCTAGAGTTTCTCTATCATCTCTTCAAATGCATCCTTTTAGGATCCCAATATCATGCATTTGTGGAGTGATATCGAAAAAGGGCATATGGATAGGAAATGAGAAGAAACATTTCTTGACCTTCCAAAAAAAAATCCTAAGGTTTGATGAGGGACCTTCTTGAGCATTAAGATAAGGATGAGGGTTACTATAAAGCTACATAATTTTTTTAATCATGTTTTATATTAATAGTTATCTTCTTTAGTCTTCATTATCTATGCATATTTACATAGTTGAAGCATGATTTAGGACTTCAAATATGTCGAGCATTGTAATAGAAAAACATTTATTTTACTATCAAAAATCCTATTACAATTATTCCACCCTTTTAAGAACTATGTCATAAAATTTGGAAAGAAGGATAGTGTGTAAGAAAATCATCCAAGTTCACCCATCAAAAATATTCAACTAGATATGTGTGTAATTTTACCAAAGTCTCTACTATATATATATATATATATATATATATATATATATATATATATATATATATATATATATATATATATATATATATATATATATATATATATATTCTAAGTAATTTTTCCCTCCTATATCATACTCTTTCAAGTTGAAGAACAAAGGAGCCATCATCTTTGAGCATATGGCTGCCCTACAAAACATGATCCACAATAGGTAAATATCTTTTAAGTAAGCGAACATGAAAAAGAGAATGCAAATTTAAATATTCAAGAAATTCCAACAAATAATCAAGAGATTCCATCTTTTCCAAAACTATTAAAGGACCTATGTATCGTGGATAATGTTTATGATCCTTTCTTGGCAACAAGCTAGACGGGTGAGGATTGAGTTTAAGAAATACAATCTCATCTATATGAAATTCAAGAGGTCTTCTCTTCAAATCATAGAAATTCTTTTGCCCTTTCTGAGCTTCTTTTATGTGTCTCTGAGTTCTTCATCCATCTTCACAACAATTTCCTTAGACACTTCTACTTTATCTAGAAACAAGAAAATAAAGGTGGAGTGAAACTATTATAACCATACATAGACGCAAACAGATTCATTTTTTAGATGCATTCCATGTAGTATTGTATGCAAACTCGACTAAGGAAAAATATTCACTCCAATTAGCTTGTTTTTCATTCATATACATACACAACATATCTTCAAGTACACTTTGTGCATGGAAAGTTCGAGTCATACAAGGTTGTGTTACACTTATGTGTTCCTCGAGTAGCTTTGATATGAACCTTTTCCCTATACATGGGTACTTTTTACTCTAGTGTTGGCTAGAGGTTTTTTCTCCTATTACCACATACTTGGTACTCTTATATGTGGTGGTACTTTGTACTTACGGATATTATTCAGCTCTTACTTCAGTTCAGTTCATCCTCAATAGAGAGAGCTATTCCAACCATCATCTTCTCTGTGTGTCTTGCTGCATTTGTGCTCCTTGTGTGTGCTTCTCGTGTGTTTCTCACACTTCTACACACACCCAATAGTGGTATCAGAGCACGTTCAGCTCCTTCTCAAGTTTCAGTTTTTTTGCGTCACGACACGCCCACACTTTTAGTAGTGCAAATCGGCTTCGGAGCATAGAACTTTGAATTTTAGCAGCCAAGAAACATTATCATCAGGAGTGCTGGGGTCTTACCCCCATTTTGAAGCCATTCATGCAGTCAGAATCACCATGAGAGTAACGGTTTGTGAGCTGAAATTTCAGCATTCATTTCATCTTTCGTCGAAGTAAAGATTCTGTCACATTCTTGTTCCTTAGTGAAATGGCGTGCAACAATGACTTGTTTGGCATGCTTCAAGCTAAAGATAAGCTTGATGGGACCAACTATCCAATGTGGTCTTACATGATGAAGCATGTTCTTGTTGCCAAATAACTTTGGAACATAGTGGCAAATATAGATCGAAGACTCGCAGGTGCTTCTACTTCATACTCTACCGTCAGAGTTGGATCTTCTTCTTCAAGTACAGTGGTTTCTCCTTGTCCACCTACACAGGAGCAGCCTAGATGTGGATGGAAAAGATGTTCAAGATCATGCTTTGATTGCGCTTTCCGTGATGCATCATATAGTTCCACACATTCGGTCATATTCTACATCACGACAGGCATGGGACACTCTTGCTTCTTTGTATGCCGTGTGTAATGAAGCACATGTTGCATACTTGAGGAAGAAACTTGAGGATGTATGTATTGCTGAAATTGAGTCGGTGGATGTGTATGTGACACGCATCAAGGACTTGAAAGAGCAATTGCAAACATAGATGAGGTTATTCTGGATGCATCACTCATTTCTACATTGTTGAAAAGATTATTGGAATCTTTTCAAATCTTTGCTACTACACTCCATTTGGTTGCAAAAGGAAATCCTAATATGTATGCATTTGATGAGGTTGTGTCTCTTGTTTTGCAAGAAGAGCAACCTAGAGTGATATAGGAGTGGTTTGATTGAGGGAACGCAAGCACTTGCTATCTCACAAAAGGGGAAAAGCAAGTATGGCTCAGCATTGGGTTCATCAAAACCAAAGCCTTAAGCTTCCTCTTCCACTCATTCCTCTAATGATAGTGATTTGCAAAAGAAGAAGAGATGAAAATATTGCCAGAAGGGTGGTCATACTATTGACGAGTGTAGAAAACTTGCTAAACGCAATGAAAAGAAGAAGGAATCCGGTATGTCTATAGCTAAAAAATCAACAAATGTAAAGAGTGATGAAGCTAACATGGCTCAAGAGTTTTGGGCATGTGTTGTTACATGTCATTATGATGCTTCTCTGCATTCTAAATGTATGGTTGTGATTGAGGCTGATTCGGATTGGTTCTTTAATAGCGGTGCTTCAAAGCACATAACATCATGCAAAAGATATTTTTCCTCTTTGAAAGATCCACCCAAAGGAGGACATGTAGTCTGTGCAAACAATGCCTCTTATCCTATCATTGGAGTAGGAGAAATTGAGCTTACGGCTGCAAATGGAGGTATAATTCTCTTGCAAAATGCATTCATATCAAACGCATGTTTAGATATCTTCGAGGCACTTTGAGCTTAGTTCTCTTTTATGGCAGAGATATTCAGCCATGCTTGCATGCTTTTAAAGATAGTGATTGGGCTGGTTCTTATGATACTCGCGTGTCCACTAGTGGTAATTGCTTTTTCCTTGGAGACTTATGCATATCTTGGTTGAGTAAGAAGCAACCTAGAGTGGCGACTTCGAGTTGTGAAGCTGAGTACATGGTAGTTTTCATAGCTACAGTGGAGTGTATATGGGTGAGACACCTATTGATGTATCTTTGCATGGAGATTGATGTTTCTACGCATATTCTCACTGATAGTCAGAGTGCTTTGGCTATTGCAAGAAACCTAGTGTTTCATGCACATACCAGAAATATTGAGGTGCATTATAACTATGTGAGAGAGCACCTTTATGCAGGAGATATTGATTTGGTATATGTGCCTACACAAGATAATGTGGCAGACATATTCACCAAATCACTTCCATGGGAAAAGTTTGAAGCTTTTGGCAAAGCTTTAGGCTTATTACCTTGTGTGGGCTGATCTGTCACTCCCTATGTGTGTTCACATCATTCGCTTCAGGGGGTTTTTTTACACTTATGTGCTCCTCGAGTACCTTTGATATGAACCTTTTCCCTATACATGGGCACTTTTTAATCTAGTGCTAGCTATAGGTTTTTTCCTCATGTTACCACATACTTGACACTCTCATATGTGGTGGTACTTTGTACTTAGGGATATTATTGTTAGGAAATATGGATGGATGCTCCAAGAGATTGAGTAGGTACTGCCAAACCTGCTTTGTACCAGCTCCCTGATGCTTCAGTCTTGATAAGTAGACCTCCTTAGCTTTCCAATGACACCATAAAATGGCCTATGTACTTTGGAAGTGATGTGTGTAATGATTGAAACAAAACAGATAGCTTTGAAACTCAAAATATCAAGAAAATCTTCTATTTATGTCTTGACATCTGCTAGATCTTTTGCTCAGTATGACCAACACAGTAGGAATTGGAAAACTTCCTTTTAGGGGTATCCAATTAGCTTAGCAAGCTAACTATTCCAAGTGGAATGATGTAAAAAGATAAACTATACTAAGAGAAATCAATTTAGCAAGTAAAGCTATACCCCCGATTTTTTAGGACTGTAGCAGACATTGACCAGTGATCACCTCGACACAAATTTCTCTGACTTGGCTGAATAGAATCTCCTAGAATTTTGACAGCATGTAGACAACATCCAGCTGAATCCAACAAGCCTTAGATCATTGTATTGGGTGAAGAATAGACCGATATATGCACTTCACAAGTTGACTGACTTTCAAGGAGTATAACAGAGAACTCATAAATGAACAATGAGAATGTATGTATTAATGAACACTTGTCTACAAATACATTGGCATGAATTTGATTGCCTAATGGTGTAGATAGGTGTGGCATAGAGTGTAGGCCTCACACACACTCAGAATCAGTAATGAGAAGCTCGGGAGTGATGAGTTCTAACCAGGACTTTTTCATGACCTCTTTTATAGAGAGTGAGTAAAAATTTGAATTCAAATTCAAACTTTTGGCTCCCTATGATCAAGCGCCTATATCCTAGGAGATATTCCTTCAATCAAAGAGCTAACTTTTTCACGAATCCTTTTGGTAGGTGTTTACAAATATTTCAAGTCAATTTGACTTTTAGAAAGATTTAACGTGGTAATAAATTACTAGCAATAGTTCCTATGCTTCTCTATATGTGAATGGACTTCAATGCATCCATCAAGCCAAATGTGTAGGCTTGTGAATTACACCATGGTCCCCTGAAGCCAAACATTTTGGCTTGGTCTTCATCTTTAGTCTTCATGTATATCCTACAATCCAATCATTGCTTTGAACCTGCAAAGTTTGGTTCCATCCAGAGCTTTAGTCAACAAATCTACACATTGCATGTTGGTTGATACATAGGTTAGTTGAATGTCTTTGCTTAGCAACTTCTCTCTCACATAATGGTAATGGACCTGTATATGTTTGGTCCTAGAATGATAGATAGGATTAGCTGCAAGGTGAAATGAGCTTGTATTATCTCCAAAGATTATTGATGACCTAGTATATAAACCCAATTCTATATATAAAAGCTTAATCCATATAGCTTCTTGTGTGGCATTAGCTAGTCCTCCATACTCTGCCTCTATAGAAGACAAAGCAATAGTAGGTTGCTTCTTTGAAGACCATGATATTGGCTTATCACTTGCAAAAGAAATGTATCCAGAAGTGCTCCTCCTATCATCCTTGCATCTTGCCCAATCTGCATCTGAATAGATCTTGATATCAATGTCTGAATTGTAAGGAGAATATAAACCATGATGTTGTGTACCCTTGAGATACTTCAAGATTCTCTTGGCAGCCTCTAAGTGAGGTATTCTTGGCTTGTGCATAAAATGACTTAGCACACTAACTCCATATGCAATATCTATCCTTGTTAAGGTAGCATAGTTCAAGCTACCCACCATGCTTTGATAACCTGTAATGTCATTAACTTCATCACCTTCATGGGCACTTAATTTTAAGTTTACCTCCATTGGAGTACTTGCTACTTTGGCATCCTGCAAGTGAAACTTCTTCAACATATCCTGTATATATTTTTTCTGAGTAATGTATATTCCTGAGTTAGTATAGACTAACTCAAGCCGAAGAAAATACTTCAATGGACCAAGATCATTGATCTTGAACTCCTTCATCATCTGGCTCTTGATTTGTCTGATTCCATTGACATAATTACCTGTAAGTATGATGCCATCAACATAAACACAAAGGTATATTACCTTTGAATTACTTCTCTTGATGAATAGAGAAGTATCTGCCTTGCTCATTACAAACCCTTGGTCTTGAATATAAGTAGTTAATCTGTGATTCCATGCCCTAGGTGCCTCCTTCAATCCATATAAAGACTTTTTCAATTTGCAAACATATGTTACCTTCTTAGGGTCCTCATAGCCAGGAGCTTGTGATATATATACCTCCTCTGAAATCCATCCATTCAAGAAAGAATTCTTGACATCCAATTGGTACATATTCCAATTTTTTGGTGGAGCCACACTAACCAACACTCTGATAGTTGGCATCTCAGCCACAGGAGAGAATGACTCTTCATAGTCAATGCCTTGGGTTTGTGCAAAACCCTTGGCTACCAATCTGGCTTTGTACCTATTAATTGACCCATGAGAGTTTCTTTTAAGTTTATAGATCCATCTGGATCCTATTACCTTCATGGATTCCTTCTTGGGTACTAACTCCCATGTATCACTCTCCTTGAGTGCTTCAATCTCCTCATCCATAACTTCTTTCCATTCTATCTTGGTTATGGCTTCTTCATATGATACTGGTTCTTCAATTGACAAATCTTTGGCAAGATAAACAGAGTGTTTAGTAACAAGAGATGTATCATACCCATATCTGATAGGTTTCTTGCTCTCTCGTTGTGATCTTTTGATTGACTGATTTGAAGATTCAGGTATGTATTCAAGCTTCTTCATCTTCATTTTGCCCTTGGACTTCCATGCCTTGAACTCTTCAAGGTTGATAGTGTCATCATCATCTGAATTTGAGTTTTCATTTTGAGTAGGTTCCTCCTTTGCAAGACTTGGAAACTACTCTTCCAAATCATAGGGTAGTTTAACCTTCCTGCATTCATTCTCATACCAAGAATCATTTTCATCAAAGACAACATCTCTACTCACCATGAATCCCTTATTGGAAGGTTTATAAAACCTGTATACTTTTTTATTAAGATCATAATTAATAAAGATGCACTTCTTAGCTTTTGGGTCTAGCTTACCTCTTATCTGAGAAGGAATGTGTACATATGCTACACATCCAAATTTCCTGCAATGGTCTAATGAGGGTCTCTTACCATGCCATGCTTCATAGGGTGTCATCCCATCAAGGGACTTAGATGGTAACCTGTTTATGAGGTAAGTGGCAATAGAAACACTCTGTGCCCATAGATAGTTAGGTAACCTTTTTTCATTCAACATAGACCTAGCTGTCTCAACAATCAACCTATTTCTTCTCTCAGCTACCCCATTCTGTTCAGGAGAATACCTTGTGGTGATTTCTCTTTTGATGCCTCTATCCTACAAGAAGTTTTCAAACTCATTGGAGAAGTACTCACCTCCTCCATCTGACCTTAGCCTCTTCAGATTTTTTCCTGTGTGATTTTCAACAAGTGCAAGATATTTTCTAAAGCAATTAAACACCTCATCTTTGTGCTTCATGAAGTACAATACAGTCCACCTGCTATAATCATCAATAAAAGATACATAGTACCTTGATCCTAAGACTAAGGGGTCTTTGCTTGGCTCCCATACATCTGTATGAACAAGCTCTAGGTAGTCTTCATGCATGTAACCTTTCCTTGAGAAGGGTAACTTGTGAGACTTCCCAAATTGACAAGCCCCACACTTATAAATCATATGTTGCTTGGATACACTAGGTATTCCAAGACCACATTGGTCCGTGCATATTTGCTTGAAGGTTCTTTCTCCTATATGCCCTAATATTTTGTGCCAAATCTCAAGCTCTGAAAATGTTTGATCTTTATAACTGTATAGTGCAATACTCTTTGTGTCTTCTAGCTCAAAGGTGAAAAGTCTACCTGATTTTTCTCCTTTAGCACTCCTCTTGAACTCGTGTCTTGGATCCTCCACAAATGCTCCATATTGGTTGAATCTAACTTGCAAACCTTTCTCCACAATCTGTCGAACACTCATCAAGTTTTTGGTAATGGTTGGTACATAGAGTACCCTACTCAACAAGTTCTGATTTCCATCACAAGTCTTAACATTTCCAACTTTAACTACTGAGTGCTTGGTGTCATCACCTGTTTGTACTTGGTGCTTACCTTTTGGTTCCTCAAGATCAGAGAGTAGTACTACATTGCCAGCCACATGATTTGAGCATCCTGAGTCAATGTAGAATAGGTGGTCATCATTTGTCCTTGGTTTTGAAGTCATGTTCATGATTAGAAGAGAATCATCTTTCTCTTCTCTATAGTTGTTGTAGTCCTTTCTAGATTTGAAACCTCCTTGGTAGTTGCGATTGTAGTTATTGTTACAATTGTTGTTGTAACCTTGGTGATGGTTGAATCTACCTCTTCAATGTGAGTATCCACCTCTTTGGTATCCTCTTCCTCTCTGATTTTTGTAATTCCTAAAACACTCATCTATAGTATGATTTGATAAACCACAAATGTTGCATGGTGAGGAGTTATAGGATCTCCCCCTACCTTGCTTACCTCCTCTGCCCCTTCCTCTTGATGACCTACCTCTCCCTGCATAGTTGGCTTGGGAGGTAGAGCCTTCATCTTCCACCTTCTTGGTCTTGCCTTTATCTTGAAACTTTTTATCTGTATATAGGGCAGAAGAGTTATTACCTTTGGATGTATCTCCATTCTTGTTGAGCTTTGCTTCATGAGTGAACAATTCTCCCATGAGAGTTGTAAGATCTGGAATTTGCATTTCCATGTAAAGGTCCATGGCAGTACTGAAGCTTTCCCATTTTTCATCAGCCTTGATCCCATTGATCACTTGCCTTACAATCTGCTCTTCTTCAATCTCTTCTCCTATGCTTGCTAACTGATCTGCTACATCTTTAAACTTGGCCACAAATTCTGAAACAGCTTGCTTAGGTTGCTTCCTTAATGTTGTGAATTCAATCCACAATTGATTTTTTCTAGACCTTGTGTTGGAAGAAAAATATGATGACAAGGTTTCCCAAGTCTCTTGGGATGTCTCACAATTCCTAATATGTGGCAAAAGAAAATTATAGATGGAGTTGAGTAAATGTGACTTTGCCAATGCATCCTTAGCACACCATGTGTTGAGCTTTTCATGTTCTTCCTTTGTTGGTAATCCTCTTGTTTTGAATGAGGGCAATTTCTCATCTCCTGAGATGTATCCATAGAGACTCCTTCCTTGTAAGTAGGTCTTCATCCTCAGAGACCATGCTTGATAGTTGTTCCTGTCCAATTTATCAATAAATGAAGGAGAACCATCTCCCATTATACCTTAGTTTGCTCTGATACCACTGTTGGGAAAGATGGATGGATGCTTAGATTTCCAATGACACCATAAAATGGCCTATGTACTTTGAAAGTGATATGTGTAATGATTGAAACAAAACAAATAGCTTTGAAACTCAAAATCTCAAGAAAACCTTCTATTTATGTCTTGACACCTGCTCGATCTTTTGCTCAGTATGACCAGCACAGTAGGAATTGGAAAATTTACTTTTAGGGGTATCTAATTACCCTATTAAGCTAACTATTCCAAGTGAAATTATGTAAAAAGATAAACTATACTAAGAGAAATCAATTTACCAAGTAAAGCTATACCCCTGATTTTTTAGGACTGTAGCAGACATTGACCAGTGATCACCTCAATGCAAATTTCTCTGAATTGGCTGAATAGAATCTCGGCAAATTTTGACCGCATGTAGATAACTTCAAGTGGAATCCAACAAGCCTTAGATCATTGTATTTAGTGAAGAAATGACCGAGATATGCACTTCATAAGTTGACAGACGTTCAAGGAGTATAACAAAGAACTCAGAAATTAACAATGAGAATGTATGTATTGATGAGCACTTGTATACAAATGCCCAAAGAGATAGAAACCAGATCTCATTTGGAACATCCAAACGTTGTAGCATTCCAAGCATTCTCTTGAACTCAGATTTCACTTGTTGTCTCTTTAAACATTCACTTATATATTTTCTAGTATCTCGCTTCATACATGGAAAGTGAGAATATTTTTTTTATTATAAGTCTTTGAATAACCTAGTTGTGCACAAAAAGATGCATCATGAACATCATGTAATATTTGAACTTTCAATAGACATGCAAAAAATATAAATAATTGATTGTTACAATATATAGATCCATTCTACAAACAAAATCTGCTTTGATACATTGATCCATTTTTTGCATGCTAAAGGTTTGTGAGAGGTGCATAAAATGATTCATGCTTCCATTCTCCATTAATTTGATTAAAAAAATCATAATTTATTATAGAAAGTATATCACATCAAGGTTTTTGACTCAATGCATTAGTGAGCTTATTTTCTTATCAGTCGAATACTTAATGTCAAGAACATACTCGCTTAATAATTGAATACAATGCTATTGCCTATTGTACAATGGTTGTGTGAAAATGTATTTTAGACTCTCATGAACTAATTTGAATTTAAAATTAGCCCTGAATATGACATTTCTCCCATGCTTTAGTACACCTACAACAACAAGCATTTTTAGATAATGAGTAGGATAATTAAGTTCATGCTTTCTTAATTTTCTCGATTCATATGCAACCACCCTACAAACCTATGAAAGAACACATCCAATTTGAGTACCCCATCACATGAAACCACAAAAAGTTTTCCTAATTCTCATTTTCTCAAGAAAAAAAAGTTAATGACTTTTTATTTCAATGATTCAAATGATTTTTGTTAGGCATCACTCCAAACAACTCACTAATTCTTTTTTGTCAACTCTATGAAGGGATTAGCGATCTTTGAGATATCCTTAATATGTGCTCTTTTATATTTCACCAATCTTTAAAAAATTATAACAACTCTTATTGTTTTGAGAACTAGACAATCAACTATTGTTTTCACTTTATTATGGTGTAAATGAATCCCATCTTTACATATGAATGTTCCTAGAGATACAAGTTTTTTTCTCTAAGATTTTGCAAATTCTTCTTGACATGTACAACATGCTCACAATCTGCATGCTCACTATCATCTTTAGAGTATACAAATATATCATTAATAAATACTAAGATGAATTTATACAGATAATAATGAAAAACATTAATCAATAGGAGAATTTGTTAATCCAAAAGGTAAAACCATAAACAACACTGAGTCACAACAAAGGAGAACAAAGTCATGTTCTCTTTTCCTTTTTACCTAAAGACCATTATATCAAGCAATAAAGTGAGCATTTTACAATATCTAGAAAGCATCACTTGTTCTTGCTTGTAAATATTGTCACTAGAACCTTGATCTCATATCCCAAGTAGTCAAGATAGATATAATAAAATTCTTGTTGCCATGAAAACTAGCTGTTCAGCCGATCAAGAATCCCACATCATGATCTTTGACAATAGATTAGTGTTGAAGGTACAAGTAAGAGTTCGGGAAGCTCCTTCCTTACATCCATAACCTTGACAAGCACAGATTATAGCTGATTAAAAGTTACTTGAAAATTAGAGTACATGTGTTGCAAAAATCGGAACATTTTAACAAGGCAATTAAGATCATCCCCTTTGTATGGTTAAGATCCTCATTGAATGCATGGCCATATTCACAGAATATGAAATACATTTCACAAAAGCATTCCCAAGAGAAGATAATAATCAACAAAATTATACTAAGAAATATTCACACATGATCAGAGAAATGATCAAGATAAATCAAGCTGAACACAAAGTGGAAGCAGAACTCGACATTATATTTCTATTAAAATGATTTTTTACATTTCCTGTGTAAGTACAAGAGTAATATGAATCTACAATAGAAGCTGATCATAGCTTTCCTCAGGCTCAAGGATATTGGGATCCTCTGGAACATTAGAACACATATCCTGCCTCTCTTGCTCCAAGATTGGCTCTTCAAGGTCAGCCATGTCCCCCGGTTCATCTACAAGTGGGAGAACAGGCTCCCTTGAAGCCGATTGGAATCTCTCCGTGTCTGCAATGTGCTTCCTTCCAACCTCTTGGTCTTCATCTGGGCATTCATTCAGCCCATTGATTCTCATTCTAATGAAGCTCACTTGAGCATCATCCTTCTCCACAGATATGCAGTGCCTGAACATCTTTAAGGAGCAAGCCAGAGTCGTTCCTGAAACAGCAGAAAACCACTTAGAGGCGTCAATCAACCATGACTAATGAAAATTGTGAAAATTCAAATTACCTGTGCCCGAAAAAAGATCTAGGACCCAGTCATCATCATTGGAGAATAGCTGAAGCAATCTCATTATGAGTTTTTGTGGCTTCTGCTAGGGGTTAATCAATGTCATGTCCCCAGCTACATGACGAAGTTTCTTGGTAACGGCTGGGAACATGAGCACATTTGAGATCCCATTCTCATTGCAATGCTCCCTGACTCTCCTTTTGCTTACTTCATTATAATACCCAACTGTAATGCATTCAGTGGAGCTCACAAACCTATGCAAAGGAGTGTGATTTACGTTTGTCTTCACCCTGCAAACAAGAACTATGAGTCACAGAGAGCATCATTAAAGCCACGGAGAGAGAAAGAAGATTACTTACCACGTGAGGCACTCCACAGCATGACATCTTGCCTTCAGAGCAGTTGAAACAGAGAAGGACTGGTCTCTGCTATGGAAAATTACTATCCTCCAAAGAGGAGACATAGTCAACTCTGCAAAATCAGTGACCATCTTCCAAATCTGAGGGTGTTTGAAGGGTTCATCATCATTAACTGATCCCAACATCCTAAATCCATAGGGTATGTCCGCTATGAGAAGGGAGAAATGTTTTCTAGGCACAACAGAACAAATATTATTTACATCACTACAGAATACATTGTAATATACAGGCCTAAGGGGGTCTTGGGGATCGGAGAAACATTTCAGATCAGGTTCATCATCAAAATCCATCTCCTTGGCTTTCAGCCTAGATTTCTCATGCCTTGCTCTTTGAATGTGAGCCAGGAATGCAGGGGGGCAATCATCTAGTAGCTCCGCAGACTTACTTTTCTTTGGTTTCTGCAGAAAAAAGTGGAAAGACAACTAAATGAGCTCTTCAATACAGCAAACAAAACATAAGGAAGCGATGCATGGCATCAATTTCATGTGGGGGTAGATGCCAAGCATCGACTTTCTACTGAAAGTCGATGCCTGGCATCGACTTCGGGACATAAGTCGATGCCTGGCATCGACCTATGCCACGAGGTCGATGCCAAGCATCGACTTATGCTGCAGGTCGATGCCAGGCATCGACTTATGCCCCCAAGTCGATGCCAGGCATCGACTTTTGGCTGCAGGTCGATGCCAGGCATCGACTTTAGCCGTAAGTCGATGCCAGTCAAGGCATCTAACCTAATGGCAAACCAAGAACAACCTCAGAAAGAGAACCTACCCAATCACGAAAAAGGATGAAATATTCTGATAAAGCTTTGTGGGATGATGTGGTTGGATAGTCTGCTTGGACCTCTGTCCAAGAAAAGCAACCCAGCCTCTTCATCATGACCTCCTGAATCTTCATGTAAACTTTATGACTACAGTCACAGAAATAAAAAAGAGACTAGGTTAGACCAGAAACATGGGAGGAGGGAAAAAGGATCTGAGAATAACATACATACTTATTGAGCTCAGTCACCATCTCCTCCAGGCTTAAGTCCTTGGAGATTACCCTTGACAAAGTTGATATAATCAATGTATCATCCTTGATTCCTTGAAGGGCCCTCCATGGTGTCAACTTGATGTCCTCAGGAGCCTCTTCAATTGAGAGGTCAGCTTTCCTTCCCTTTCCCTTCAGATCAACCTGTGGGTCTGGCCTCGACTTTTGTTGCTTCTAGCCCTTGACCTCCTTGTTCTCCCACATTGTGAAAATTTTATCCTGTAGATCCCAGATCTCACCTGATCTGAATGCCAGTTGAAACCATGGATCATATTTCCTCAAGGCATCAGACTTTCTATTCTCATCCAGTGCAACTCCAACCTCAATAAGGCATTGCTTTCGTAGATTGGGATGTATTCTTCCAGCTTCCTTCACAAGACAATCTTCATATTCATGGTGGAAGAACCGAATTCTCTCTATGGAGGGCATTTTTTGCCTGTAGTCATTGTCATTGTTGTGATCCCAAGCAAGAAGCTTGGCTTCCTCAGTTGTAAGACCAGCATATATCTTACACTCTGCATACCTAAAGAAAAATGTGGTAGGGTGCTCCTTCACTAGCTGTCTACGGGCCTCTGCAGAGTGTGAACCTCCAATCACATAATAAGTATACTCCTCAAACAAACCCTCATTGAACTCGTCCACAGAGCTGCACTCATTCGGATCCACCATGACAAGGAATGGCACAACAGTAGCATGAGGATTTATTTTCATTTTCTTCTTAAGATTCTGCACATGCAAATTGTGTGGCTCCCTGATCTCAAGGGGCCTCCTCCCTGTGACTGGATCTATTGGTGGCCTGTGGATGATATTGATTGGCAGGTGGAACAACTGCCCCTTCTTCACAACTTTTCTTTTAGCTATGTCCTCCCTCATCTTGTTCTGCTCAGTACCAAGAACACCCAAGGCAAGCTCTCCACCAGGTGCAACAATTATATCCTTAGAGCTAGAGCTTGAGTCAGAAGACTCCTCTTCTGAAATTCTCTTCTTTTTCTTTTGAAGCTTTTTCTGCACGCTCTGCTTACCCCTTGCCTTTACATGGGTTGTCATCTTCTCTTGTGTTGGCATGATGTTTCCCTGGATCCATGGCATCAAGTCCTTGATAAGATTGACTGAGTCCCTGCATATCTCAGCTAGACCATCTGGAACACAGCACTCTAGGCACAAGAAATCCATCTTGCATATAACATTTCTCAAACCTTTCGATGTCTCTACCAAGAAAAGGAGGTTGTCAGAATCCTCATCTTCATAATCCAGTTTGTACACAAGGCCATACTGAAAACCTTGTGTTATCGTGATCTTTCCTCTCCCATATGCCCCTGCAAACACAAGAAGGACTGCATTCTTCTCTTCAACATACTGAAGGCACCACTCCATATTTGTCATGTCCCGCAGTGGACGATCTGTCCTTAAGACCTCAGCATCCCTCGATGTATCCTTCATAGTTGTATCATCCTCAGGAATTTTGATGCTACTCTGTCCACCTGAGGATATTCCTAGCGGGTTGCTGGCCTTCTCAGAGGATAAGGATACAATAATTTTCTTTGGTTTCGCTTGGTGACCAATGCCTTTGTCACGTTGCTGATCACCAGAGCCCATGGTGACTCTCAGCTTCTTGAAGGGCCTCTCACTCTTGGACTCCGCATCCCTGAAGGCGCTTGGAATAATCAGCTCATACGTAAATGTGGTTTTCAAAGGCCCAAGTCGATGCTAGGTATCGACTTTTAGGTTCAAGTAGATCCCAAGCATCGACTTTTAAGTGCAAGTCGATGCCAGGCATCGACTTGCACCCCCAAGTCGATGCTTGGCATCGACTTGCACCCTCAAGTCGATGCCTGGCATCGACTTGCACTTAAAAGTCGATGCCTGGCATCGACTTGAACCTAAAAGTCGATGCCTAGCATCGACTTCCACCCAAAAGTCGATGCCTGGCATCGACTTTGCACCCTAAAGTCGATGCCTGGCATCGACTTTAACGCCAACTTCGATGCCAGGCAAGTCGATGCCTTGCATCGACTTGAGGCTGCAAGTCGATGCCTAGCATCGATTTGCACCTGCAAGTCGATGCCTGGCATCCACTTGCACACAAAGTCAATGCCTGGCATCGACTTTCAGGTGCAAGACGATGCCAGGCATCGACTTGAGGCCTCAAGTTGATGCCTGGCATCGACTTGCACGTGCAAGTCGATGCCTGGCATCGACTTGCAGCCTCAAGTCGATGCCTGGCATCGCCTTACACCTAAAAGTCGATGCCAGGCATCGAGCTCTACCCTCATTGGATCTATATTTTTAGAGCTAAGAAAAATAAAAACCTAGAAAGCTGACTCTTTACACAAACATACAAAGGGAATTTTTTAGGAATCTTTTTTTATGGTATGATTTTGTCTACCTCTTGGTACTCTTGCCAACATTCTTCTTCTCCATCAGAGTTGCCTTGCTTGTATGCTGAGCTCTGTGCTCCATAGCTGTCTGTGCTCTGTTGCTCTCTGTTGCTCGTGGATTTTGAAAATGAGAATGATCTCCTCCTCTGCTATTTATAGGCAATTGGGTAACTTGAACCAGAGACTAACTGGATCTAACTGAATGAGTCCAGTTGCTAACTATATCTGTCAACCAATCTAACCAGGGAATACCACTCACACAAATAGGCTGTTTCAGAGCCACTTTAATGAAATATTCATAGAACCTTGCAACTATTTATATACATTTGCATGGAAATTACACTTCAATGGCAAGAGTATGGTATGTACATGAGGATGTCTAATCTCATGTAGAAATTTTTTCTTAGAATCTCTTGCTTGGGAGAAAATCAATTCTAAGTTGTGTTGAATATGGGAGATTAATGACATCTTTATAGTGTTATCCTCTTCACTTTAGTTCATATTCACATTTATCTTGTAACACATTGTTGAAATGGAAAATCAATGTATGAATAAACATTCAAGTAAAGAAGCTTGCAACTATTTATGTACATTTGCATGGAAATTACACTTCAAGTCTAAGTTGTGTTGAATATGGGAGATTAATGACATCTTTATAGTGTTATCCTCCTCACTTTAGTTCATATTCACATTTATCTTGTAACACATTGCTGAAATGGAAAATCAATGTATGAATAAACATTCCATGTACCTCTTTTACACATAATTCTTTTTTAATATACTTTCATCTACCTCTTTGAGATCTAGCCAAGACTACAATGAAACCTAATCCTTGAAATCTTATTTAGTACCAAAGGTAAAATTTCTTCTTGTATAGTCTTCAATGGCACTACTACAAACAATTTTAATATATAATCGAGTTGGAACTCAACTTGGATATATTTTGATTCACTCACAATGCTAAGACTCAATGACTCATATCTAGTTAGAAATCAATTGTGTTTCTCATTTCAAAAGTGAATCAAATCTTTGGTTCCCTTATTAGTGTATATTTGAGTAATTAAGTTATTTGAAGTAATTTGATGTTTAATGTTATTTAATGTACTTTAATAAACTTTTGATTTCATATCTTCTTGATGTGACATTTGATGTGACATCTTCACTTGATCTCGGATTTCTACTTATTTAAAAAGGTCATTCATCTTCAGTCTTCTGTGAACTCAGTGAAGATGAGCTCAATCTTTTCAGTGGATGCTTGGGCATCAGCTTCTTCTGCTCATATTGATACAATTTCGGATTCATTGTTCTCAGTTGATCCTTTCCACAGAAGTGATGATTCCTATGATTTAGGACATGCTGATGGTTCCATGTTTTTTGTTGAGTCATTTAAGTTATCCAATTCACAGTGCAATGTTGCTCAACCAAATGCACCTCTTGATCTCCCATCTGATCCAACCATTGATCTCCCTTCTGACTCAAGTGCATGTGGAGCAACGAAAAAGCAAAGCAAGCTCAATCTATAATTTAAAAGAAGGCCTCGTGAAGTAAGTCAAAAAATATTTAAATTTGTTACTTCAGATAGACAGATTGCATTGGATATTGTGAAGCATTGTTGTGGTTTGAAATGTTTATACAATGTAGGAATGAAGAAACTAAAGCACCTAAGAGAAAAATTCCTCCATTTAGATAGTGAAAGGCAGGATATATACCTTGTTTCTCGCATGCAAATGATTGAGGATAACATGTCAGTAACACGTGTTGGTTTTGAATATTTCTTTAGTCAAGGGATGCGATGTTGTAGGGCTGCATTTAAAATTGCAATGGGTGTGGGAAATTTTAGAATACATAGGGTTCAACAAGGGATTTTGAATGGGGATCTCATTTTGGATACGTTCCATGTTGGGACCAAAGGATCTGTTGGACGTCATGCAATGAATTGGATGATGAACTATTTTAGCTTGCATTGTGAGGTTATGCCTACAACTGGAAGGTTGCACTTGTCAGATAACTTTACTCGTCGAGAGGTATTTCAAATATATAGAGAAGACATGGAAAATAGAAATGAGAAGTATGTGTTGTATCGTCACTTTACTCGATTATGGAAGGAAGAGTTTAACAATGTTTCTATTCCTCGTAAAGTTAGAATGGGTGAATGTTCAGTTTGCGCCACTTTGAAAAACATGGCAAAAGGAGCTACAACACCACAGGAAAAGAATAATTTTAAAAACCTTCTTAACAACCATCGTGAGAGTCAATCTTTAGAGAGAAAGAAAGCAATTCATCATCGAAGTAAAGCACTCAGAAATCCGGAGCGTTATATGTGTTTGTTGATCGATGGTATGGATAAAAAAAAAACTTGTTTACCACATTTTTATCGCATCCCTAAGGACATTGGAGATGAAGTCCTTGTGCAAATGCATTTGGTTGGTGCTTTGGTATACAATGGAACTGTAATGTCCAAGGTTTTCTTCACATATCCGAATGTGCATAATGATCCAAACCTTACAGTTACTGTCATTCATCGTGTTTTGCAATCATGGAAGGGTCTTTTGCCACCAACTCTATATTTGCAACTAGATAATACTGCAAGAGAGAATAAAAATTCTACAGTCTTTGGATATTTAAGCATGCTTATTGAAAAACAGGTATTTCAGAAGGTTAAGGTAAATTTCCTTCTGGTTGGCCACACTCATGATCACATTGATCAAATGTTCAGTACTTTCTCTAAGAAGTTGGCACGTAACAATGCTTTTACTCTTCCGATTTTATCTGAGCTGATTTCAGAAGCATATACTCCAAAACCAGAAGTTCAACACCTCACACAGATTTATGACTTTAAGCACTTTTGCTCAATGGGCCTTGATAACAGTGCTAAGGTTTTGGCTCCATTGCACAATATTAGTTTCAACCATGTATTCTTGATGAGGAGGGTTGATGAAATAACCCTTTTATTTGCAAAGCAGTATTCATCTTCTCTTGGGTGGGAGCCTAAAGAGGGATGCAGATTCTTATTGCAGGTGCCTAATTTGTCTACTGTAACAGTGTATGGTGCAGAACAATCACCATATGAAGATAAAAACAATACAGAAAGATGTGGAAATGTGGTTGATCAAAGTAAAAGCTGGATGCATGCACTCATTGAAAAGAAGAGACATATTGAGCGTGCAAAAAAATATGCTGGAGATCAAGATGTATCTTGGTGGGAGGACTTTTTCAATCATCAAGAAGAGATTATACAGTATACAATTGCAGGTCACTGGCCAGTTGATGTTCCATTCACATGGGATTTTTGTACACAAAGATCCGTGAATGTGGCCCAAGCATGTAATGCAGATGCACTTCAAAGTTTTATACATCCACCAGAAAGAAATATTTATGTAGGCCCAAGGATGACAAAACAGGCAGAAGCAAGATGGCAAGGAAATTTAATAGAGATAATTGTTGGAACACTTATTGCAGTTCTTGCTGATGGTGATGAGGCTACCAGACCATTTTGGATTGCAAAGGTTTTAGAGATAACTAAAGATATTGATCAGAGAAGAATAGAGGCTTTGATGGTGCATTGGTATTACACTAAAAGTAGTAATGCATTCACAGGTAAATATAACTTAGAAATGGTGTGTGATACTAAACGAACAGGTTCAAAAAAGAAAAAGAATATTCGAAGCACATCCACTCTTAAAATGGATGATGTAGATATTCTTGTTTATGATTTTTCCTTGACAAAAACAGGTCACTTGAGGAAAGCAACCATCAACATGATAAAACAAAAGCTTCCAGATGTATGTGGTACAGGAAATCATAGGCAAACAAGAAGAGTTGTGCATGATCCTGCAGAATTTGGTATGTACGTGGATGAAGACAGAGCTCTTGTGGATATAGAAGAAGAAGAAGAGAGCTCTCAACAGTATGAGACTGAATCAAGTGCATCAGATGATGAGGGTGTAGACATAGATCGACAAAGTTGTGAGATGCATTGAAGCTCTCAGACATTTTTAGTGCTTTTGTAAATGCCTCGAAGTAGTTTGGTTAATGAAACCATGTTTTGTAGCAATTTTGACTAAGAATCAGATATCCACCCATTAAAAATATGTCTAAAATGTTATTTTTGTATGAGAACTATTCAGTTCTACATTCTTTATATAGATTTTAGACATGTCAATGTCCTATCATATAGATTTTGGACATGTCAATGTCTTATCATATACATTTTGGGACATGTCAATGCCTTATATAGTGAAATTTTGACTACATTTTGAGCTCTTTTTTTATGAGAAAATGACAAAAAATGTCGAAAATCACATGTTTTCACCTCATTTTTGTAATATATGTATACTGGTATAAAGGAATCTCAAACATAAGCTGCCATTTGCTTGATTTTTGACGAGAGTGTTCTCCTTTTACGACATAGTTCTCGTTTGTTACGACTCGCTGTTAAACTCATAGTGGTCATAACATGTTCAAAAAGATATTGTGGGTATATCTTCTATTTTGATGCTAATTTTATGATATCTATTCTTAAGTTAATCTTATTGAGTATAGTTGCTCCACTTAATTAACATGATAAATCATCTATGTGAGGGAGTGGGTGCTTATTTTTAATTGTTATTTTATTCAACCCACTCTAGTCAATAGATAATCTATAATCATCACAACTACTCCCCAAGTTGAAACACTCAGTCTTAGCAAGCTTTTCTTCAAAAGATCATTTTCTTGAATCTTAAGCACCTTTAAATCATCTATGTTAAATATAAAGGGTTCTCTAGAATATGGTTCATTCCTCACATATAGGTTGATAGCATGGTCAACCTACCTAAGTTGAGGTATATCAGATAAGTTTTCTACAAATACACCTCAATATTCTTTCAAAGGTTTTCTACATAATTTGGAAGATTTTCTTCGTTACCTTGTCATAAAAATTTTTCACATATACAACAAAATTTCTAGATTCATCACATATAACTCCACTTACCTCCATAGTAGAAATGATAATAGGCTTCGGATTGTGCACATCACCTAGAATGTATATAGATTCACCATCTAGCCTTAAAGAGATTGTTCTTTCTTAGGAATCAATTGTTGCAAAATATCAAATTAATGAGTCCATGCCTATAGTTGCATCACTCAATTTCATTTGAATCACATGGAAGCTCCTAGAAAAAAACTTCTCAGAAAAAGTAAATGTAAGGTTTTCAATGTAGCTTTTTCTATAGTGTAGTCATCCAATGCACATCTCCACGGGTCTTATTATCTGTATATTTAGTAGCACCCCTAAAGACTATATTGAATTGAAAATAGAAAACAATGCATACTACCCAACTTGATGCAACATATGTGAGAGTTAGGGCAGTAGGCTCCATGATCTACTTTGTCAATTGTTGCACCTTTCTACTGATGTTTATCAAGTCTCATTGTGTAGGCTGAAAACTCATCTTGATCAGGCATTCATATGTCCGATTTGCTTGCTCAAGTATATTTTTCCTCCTGAGTGAAATTAAGGTATTACTACCAATGGATGGGTTGATGAGTCTTTTGATTTCCACCTTTGCAAGATTCTTACTTTGATTATTAAAAGATGGTCTTCTTGAAATTTTTCATGTTTTTTGTGATGGATCTCTATGGCCTATGTATGTTCACAATGAATTTGATCCTATTTTCCATCTACATATTTAACTTCTCAATCTTCTCAAAGAACTTGGCCATCACAATAGCATCCAAGAACTCAACACGTCCACATGCCTTCACTTGATAACGAAGCTCCTCACAAAGCCTTTCCGTAAACTTGCTCTTCAGAGCATCACCATTAACCTCCAATGCATATTTGTGAGGACATAGAAACTTTTCTTTGTACTCATTAGTGGGAAAGATATGCTTGTCACTCTCATGTTAATGAAAATTGTAGAACTCCATGTTTTTCTTTAGTGTGTCAAATAGTAACATTTTTCTTCTTCCTCTCTAAATTCCTTCCATAGAACTACATGAGAGCATGTTCTAGTCTGCATATAGGACTTCCACCATAGCTTTGGGATGCCATGTAGGCAAAGGATCCTGAGAGTTTCCTTCGACTCTTGACTCAATTGTCAAAGATCAAAGAAATCCTCTAGCTAGTCAATCCGTGCCTCTAGATCTTCACCACTCATCTTTGCACCATCAAAATCATCCAATTTTTCTTTCTTGATGACTTGGTTGAGGGCAAACTTAATAGCATTGATATATTCATAATTGCATTTATGCATTTCTCTAGTCATGCTAGATGTTTGTGTGACTTCATCCACTTCATCATTCAACTCCATGAACAAATTTGCAGAAGAGTGGACAAGATACGATATTGAGAGAGAGAAGTTCTCGTTTTATAGATTTGAACAAAAAGGATACGATAGCTTAGGAAAATAGATTCTTCACAAAAGTTGGACCTCTTGAACACCCATGAACTATCACAACTCATTTGCAGGTGCACTCTCAATCTCACTCTTACTCTCTCTCTCTCTCACTCTTAATCTCAATCACAAGGTAATTCTCTGATTTTTGGCCTCTTCATGGATGACATAGGAAAATTTTTCTCAATATAGAGTTGATTGTCCCCCAAGGCAGTGCATGACACACCAAATTTAGCAAAACTTGTCTCTCCCCATGTTTCATGCAAAACTCTGACAATAACATGAATTTCTAGTATTCAAGTGTTTACTTTAGTGGTGCGTGTTTTCTTTAGCAATGAAATGTCATATCTACAGACATAGATAAGTTAGCATAAGATCAGATATGCATAAAAAAACATGGATTTGAATAATAATACAAAAGCTCTCTTTTTTTCATCTTTGGCATAATCCATAGTTGTACCTCAAAAATAATGTACAATTACAAAACTCTTGTGAGAGGAAAAATTTTTCAGCTCTCTTATCTAAAAAATAGTCTTAGATATGCCCTAGGTGAAATCTCTCACCAAATATCACTTTTGAGCCCTGGAAGTTCAAAAATTGTAGAGAGAGAATAAAAATATGGCATCATCGTATACTAAACTAAATCTAGAGCACAATATGGGGTTCTTAAAACACGATGCACAAAATTTTAACAAAGACAATTTTATTCTCCTATGCGTGCGTTACCTTTCTATCATACATAATTTCCCGTACCTCTTTCATTTTCATGTTCCATTTTCAACCAAAAAACAAGATGCAACTAAGATTTAGAGAGAAAGAATATATAACTTTTCATCCAATAATATTACCTTTATGCATAAAATGAACTACTTGTCCATCAACATTATCCCCAAAAGGTTTAACAAAAATTTCAAAATGAATTATTTCACTATCGAAAGGCCTATTAAAATTCTTCCACCCTTTAAAGAACTTTTTCCTTAGAGCTGGAAAGAAGGATAATGTGCCTAAAAATCATCCGAGCTCAGCCAAGTTGGATATGCAACTATATATATGTGCCATTTTACCAAGATCTCTAATATAGATCTATAAATCTATCTAATACTACTTTAGGTCAAAGCTCAAAAGTGCAATTATGTTTCAATGTATAGTTATCACACAAAATAGGAGCAAAAGTAGGTACATATCTTTTAAGTAAGCTAACATGAGCAAGATGTGCGACTCCAACAAGTAAGCAAGGGATCCATTTCTTTTTTCAAAACTTTAAATGGACCTTCATATCGTGGAGAGAGTCTATTGATTCTTCCCTAGAAACAAGTTAGGTTGGTGAGCACTAAATTTAAGAAATACCATGTCATCTATTTGAAGTTTAGGTACTTCATCCATATTCTCAAGCACTTCTTTCTAGGTTGCATTTATTTGAACAAATAATAGAAAAAATATTGAATATCTTCATTTCATTTATGAATTTCCAAATAGACATGAATAAAAAATGGGGTATGCATACATTTTTTATGGAAAGCACTTTCAATCAAAAGTACTTTTCATCGAAAAGTGTTTTGATGAAAAGCGCTTTCAATCGAAAAGCTACTTCTAAGCAGAAAAAAATATTTTCTCATTCGATCGAAAATCTTAGTCCACACATGATTTCTCAGAAGTTCTTAGAGCTCTATTACTATCATACACTCTTATAGCCCATTCCTCATGTTATCATTCATTTATTGCTCTCTTTTTCATTCATTTTGTATTTTATTGTTACGTTCACTATGTATCATGCATATGTTATGATCGACATATGCGTCTCTTATATACATGTGAGTTGTATTTATGTGACTCTTTTTATCTATTTTAATCATCAACACTATTCATGTTTGAGTCGTGAAAGCATTGCTTACTTGTAGAATTTGATGAATCAAAATTTTAAATAAACCACAATTGTGATTTATTAACTTGGTAATTTGACTTTGATTCTCATAGTAATATACGACTGAGCAATAAATCTATTAAGATTGATTGAATTGCCTCCTTGATTCCTACTCTCTCAATAAAATATCGAGTGTATATGGACTATTGTGATTGTCTGATTCTTTGACTCTTACACTTACAATACTCACTTAGATTTGCTACAAGGTAGGTCATAAGGTGGAAAGAAATGATTGTGATTGTCTAATTCTCTGAGTTTTACTACCACAATAGTTATATAAGGTCATGTGACAACAATCATACATAGTATAGTGAGTGTATATGAACTAGTATGAAAGTATGATTCTTTGAATCATACATTCTTAATAATTACATAGATTCAATTTAAGATGATAATTCAACTTTATACCTACTTATAAATCTACTTATCTAACTATCTATCCATGTTTCTAAGCATGCAATCATTCATCTATGTATCTATATGTCCATCTATATTTAACTATATATTAATCTACTCATCCATGCACTTTGTCATCCAACTATGTATCCATCTATCTAATTATTATCTATCCATTCAATTATTCATATATCTATCATATATATATATATATATATATATATATATATATATATATATATATATATATATATATATATATATATATATATATATATATATATATATATATATATATATATATATATGTATGTATATTATGATCTATATTTATGTATTCTTTGAATTATCTCTTCATTCAATTATTAGTGAATTTATCATTTTGAATCTATATATAGGTCTATCTGCTATCTTTTGAATTATCTATGTTTGTCTACAATTTTTTTATTTATATATTGAATTTCCTATCCATACACTTAATGATATATATATATATATATATATATATATATATATATATATATATATATATATATATATATATATATATATATATATATATATATATATATATATATATATATATATATATATATATGTGTGTGTGTGTGTGTGTGTGTGTGTGTGCGCGCGTGTGTGTGTGCACTTAAAATGGATTTATGTATTCGGAATTTTATTAAAGAGTCCTATTTTTTATTATTTATTTAATGAATTAATTTAATGTTTAAAGATTTATTATCAATCAAAATTTCAATTTTAATTCATAGTCTATTTTTTATATTTTCACAAATGGCTGGTAAACTAAATAAGAATGAGCGAAAGTTTCTCGAGGATTTTGTCTGCTCGTAAATTTATGGAATGGGAGATGATGAGATCACAATACCGATCGATATATCAAATTACATGGATCTCATCGAACAACTATCTAGAACAACATACATGAAAATTCAGGATAAATTTGGAAGCATATTAGGAGAAGAACAAGCACTAGATGAAAAAATGTCCAAAGAGCTCAATTTCATCTTTGGAATAAATAGTCAAAGTAGTAGAATATTGGCATTGGATATCACAACAATGCTAAGATCTACTAACAAAATCGATTCTGTCCATTTACATTACAGAACGATAAAGAAAAGATGAGAGTGCAATCTGACATTATCGAATAGGCATAAATACGGATAATCACAAAAATTGTAGATATACATGTGACTATGGGAGATTAAATATCCAATAACTTATGTTTGATCCCATACTCATCTCTTCATTTCGAAGATGCAGCTCTCATGGGTGAAGGGCAATGTGGAATGGCCCATAAAGGGAAAATAACCCATTCCATATTCATCAATGAACTCTTTGAAGATAAATTTTTTCAATCACATTGTCTTGAGTTAGCGACATGAGAAAATGAATCTATGGATGAGACTAGTATCATACCTATTATGCATAGTGGAAACCTATAAGATTTCAATATTCCTTTTGCAAATTTTGAAACACGTAGATTTTGATAGTTATCCCATTGATAGAAATGGGGTTTGTCAGTTCAAATATGCTTTAGTAATAGCATGTAATAGAGGTGTATCAGAAAGTGTAGATGCACATGAATTAGTTAGAGTGTTCTATAATCACATTTCGTATGGTTTGAAGATATCAATTAGTGATCACTACAACATGTAAAGGGTAAATCGGCCCCTATACTAGTGCAGGTACATGGGAATATTTTTCCCTGGTGTTGGTATAGGTGCTGGTACCAAACATTAGTATAAGCACCGGTATAGGCACCAGTATAAGCATCGATAACTTCTGCAAAGCATTGGTATATGCATCGATATGGGTGACAATATAAGCATTGGTAACCTATTGGGCAAAAGCCTTAGTATAGGCACCGATACATTGATGGGCATACCAATACTCATAGTGTCCATAAAGACAACCATATTTGCCAATTTTTTTTGATAGTGTGTTATCTCTTGTTGTAGAAAGATTACCATGTTGTTGTGTAGCAAAAGACTATACACTCTACCCAAAAAAACAGAGTACATAGCTAATCATGTGAGACCCCATCTTATCAATCTATTCGAGAGATGCAATTGATAAAGTATGAAAACCCCACCAAGCTTACTCACAATCATGTGAAAGGGGCTCCAAATCAAGAGATTCTTTGAACCATGTGAAAAGAGAATACATGGCTTCTCCTTCTTCATTTGATATTGCAATATGATTTCTCTTGTGCAATATGTAGATATATCACTACTTTATTTAGTTGTAGGTAGGATATTTCTCTAATGAAGCTCCAAAATACGAGCATCCTACTTTATTCCTCTTCTAAGTGCTCTATAAAATCAACATTTCACTTTATTGAAAATCACACACTTTGAGAGTACCCAGAAGCTATTTTTCTAATCAAGTAAGAGTGTTGATCCTCTCATTGAATGAGATAGCTATATTTGGAAGTTCACTGTTTTATCTAGACTGCATCTCTTGAATTTGGTTTTTCTTAGGGGCTTATAGTGAAGCCTCCAAAGATTGTTGTTTTGTGTATGCTTTCTCCTAGATTGAGAACCTTTCAAAATTAGGTTTTTGAATGGAATCCATAGTTTTCGAGCTTTCCCATGTGAGGCATGTTTACATTGAAGATTTTTAGCTCTTCCTTTTCTTTGATGATATATAAAGAGTGATTTGACTACTTAATGTAGCATTGCTAGGTGAATTTTGGTATTTTATAGGGGGTTTAGAGGACTCCTTTCATGTGTTTTTTTCTCTTTATCTTTACCAATAGGAATTTAGAAGGAAGGTGTTTGATTTTTTATCCCTTTTAACATCACTATGGTGCATCCTTTTAGGATCCCAATATTTTTACTTAACTCTTGCAATGCACAACTTCATAATGCGTTTGTGGAGTGATAGTGAAAAGGAGCATATGGATAGGAAATGAGAAGAAACATTTCTTGACCTTCCAAAAAAAATTTTTAAGGTTTGATGAGGGACCTTTTTGAGCATTAAGATAAGAATGAGGGTTACTATAAAGCTACATAACTTTTCTAATCATGTTTGATATTAATAGTTATCTTCTTAACTATTCATTATCTATGCATATTTACATAGTTGAAGCATGATTTAGGACTTCAAATATGTCGAGTATTCTAATAGGAAAACATATATTTTACTATCAAAAATCCTATTACAATTATTCCACCATTTTAAGAACTATGTCATGAGATTTGGAAAGAAGGATAGTGTGTAAGAAAATCATCCAAGTTCACCCAACAAAAATTATCAACTAGATATGTTTGTAATTTTACCAAAGTCTCTACTCTATATATATATATATATATATATATATATATATACATTTCTAAGTAATCTTTCCCTCCTATATCATACTCTTTCAAGTTGAAGCACAAAGGAGCCATCATCTCTTGAGCATATGGCTGACCCACAAAACATGATCCACAATAGGTAAATATCTTTTAAGTAAGCGAACATGAAAAAGAGAATGCAAATTTAAATATACAAGAAATTCCAACAAATAATCAAGAGATTCCATCTATCCCAAAACTATTAAAGGACCTATGTATCGTGGAAAAAATTTATGATCCTTCCTTGGCAACAAGCTAGATGGGTGAGGATTGAATGTTAGAAATACAAGGTCATCTATATGAAATTCAAGAGGTATTCTCTTCAAATCATAGAAATTCTTGTGCCCTTTCTGAGCATATTATATGCGTTTCCAAGTTGTTCATCCATCTTCACAACAATTTCCATAGACACTTCTACTTTATCTACAAACAAGAAAATAAAGTTGGAGTGAAACTATTATAACCATACAAAGACCCAAACATATTCATTTTTATAGATGCATTCCATGAAATAATGTATGCAAACTCGACTAAGGACAAATATTCACTCCAATTATCTTGATTTTCATTCATATACATACACAACATATCTTCAAGACCCAAACAGATTCATTTTTATAGATGCATTCAATGCAATATTGTATGCAAACTCGACTAAGGACAAATATTCACTCCAATTATCTTGATTTTCATTCATATACATACACAACATATCTTCAAGTACACTTTGTGGATGGAAAGATCTAGTCATACAAAGTTGTGTTACACTTATGTTTCCCTTGAGTAGCTTTGATGTGAACCTTTTCCCTATACATGGCCATTTTCTATTCTAGTTCTAGCTAGAGGTTTTTTGTGCATGTTACCACATACTTGGTACTCTCATATGTGGTGGCACTTTGTACTTAGGGATATTATTTAGCTCTTACTTCAGTTGAGTTCATCATCAATAGAGAGAGCTATTCCAACCATCATCTTCTCTATGTGTCTTGCTGCATTTGTGCTCCTTGTGTGTGCTTCTCATGTGTTTCTTGCACTTCTACACACACCCAACAGTGGTATCAGAGCACGTTTAGCTCCTTCTCAAGTTTCAATTTTTTGCGTCATGGCACACGTGCACTTTTAACAGTGTGAATTGTCTTCGGAGCATAGAGCTCTAAATCTCAGTAGCCAAGAATCATTTCCATCAAGAGTGATGGCGTTTTATCCCCATTTTGAAGCCATTCGTGGAGTCAAAATCACCATCAGAGTGATGGTTTGTCAGCTGAAATTTGAGCATTCATTTCATCTTTCGTTGAAGTGAAGATTTTGTCACATTCTTGTTCCTTAATGAAATGGCGTGCAGAAATGACTTGTTTGGCATGCTTCAAGCTGAAGATAAGCTTGATGGGACCAACTATCCAATGTGTTCTTACATGATGAATCATGTTCTTGTTGCTAAGCAACTTTGGAACATAGTGGCAGATATAGATGGAAGGCCCACATGTGCTTCTACTTCACAGTCTACTGTCACAGATGGAGCTTCTTCTTCAAGTACACTGGTTTCTCCTTCTCCACCTACAGAGGAGCAGCCTAGATGGGATGGAAAAGATGCTCAAGCTCATGCCTTGATTGCGCTTTCTATGAAGCATCGTATAGTTCCACACATTCGGTCATGTTCTACATCACGATAAGCATGGGACACTCTTGCTTCTTTGTATGCCGTGCGTAATGAAGCACATGTTGCATACTTGAGGAAGCAGCTTGAGGATGTATGTATGGATGAAAATGAGTCATTGGATATGTACGTGACATGCATCAAGGACTTGAAAGAGGAATTGGCAAACATAGATAAGATTATTCCGGATGCATCCCTCATTTCTACATTGTTGAAAGGATTACCCGAATCTTTTCAAAGCTTTGCTACTACACTCCGTTTGGTTGCAAAAGGAAATCCTAATATGTATGCATTTGATGAGGTTGTGTCTCTTCTTTTGCAAGAAGAGCAATCTATAGTGAATAGGAGTGGTTTGATTAAGGGAACGCAAGTACTTGCTATCTTACAAAAGGGGAAAAGCAAGTATGGTTCAGCTTTGGGTTTATCAAAACCAAAGCCTCAAGCTTCCTCTTCCACTCATTCCTCCAATGATACTGATTTGCAAAAGAAGAAGAGATGAAAATATTGCCAGAAGGCTGGTCATACTATTGACGAGTGTAGAAAGCTTGCTAAATGCAATGAAAAGAACAAGGAATCCGGCATGTCTATTGTTGAAAATTCAACAAATGTAAAGAATGATGAAGCTAACATGGCTCAAGAGTTTTGGGAATGTGTTGTTACATGTGATTATGATGCTTCTTTGCATTCTAAATGTATGGTTATGAGTGAGGTTGATTCAAATTGGTTCTTTGATAGTGGTGCTTCAAAGCACATAACATCATGCAAAAGATTTTTTGCCTCTTTGAAAGATCCACCCAAAGGAGGACATGTAGTCTGTGCAAACAATTCCTCTTATCCTATCATTGGAGTAGGAGAAATTGAGCTTACAACTACAAATGGAGGTGTGATTCTCTTGAAAAATGCATTGTATGTGCCCGATATCAAGAAGAACTTAATTTCACTTCCGTTGATTGCCAAAGCTAGACTTCATGTACACTTTGTTGATGATAAATGTACGATTCATGATTTTAGCAATAGTGATGTTATCGTGATGTCTGCTGCATTATGTAATGGTTTGTATCGCATGGATACGTATAAGCGGGCTCCCTTAAATGCCTTGGTTGCTCATACTTCTTCCATGGCTGAAATGGAGCTTTGGCATGCTTGTTTTGGTCACTTAAACTTCAATAGTTTGCTTTATTTGCAAAATAAGGACATGGTTATTGGCTTGCCTACACTTGAGTCCATTGAAAAGCATGCATGTGAAGGTTGCATTCTTGTGAAAATACATCGTGCTTCTGTTCCAAAAGATAGTCACACACACACTACAAGAAAATTGCAGCTTGTTCATAGTGATGTATGTGGTCCCGTCAAGACTCCATCTTTTGAGAAGCATGTATATTTTGTTACCTTCTTTGATGATGTTATTCACCATACATGGGTGTATCCTATGAAAGCAAAGAATGAGGTATTTTCTTGCTTCAAAGCATTTTTAGCTATGGTCAAAATCTTTTCTTCACAAAAGCTTTTGACTATACGCACCGATCGTGGTGGTGAATACATGCCACATGAGTTTAATGCTTTTCTTCATGAAAGAGGTATTTCACACCAATGTGCGGTGCCATATACACCTCAACAAAATGGTGTTGCGGAGCATAAAAATAGAACTCTACTTGAAATGGCACGATGTATGGTTAAAGGAAAGCATCTTCCTCATAAGTTTTGGATGGAAGCCGTCATGTGTGCGAACTATGTGTTGAATCGTTGCCCTACAAAAGCATTGAGAGTCATCACTCCTTATGAGGATTGGAATGGTCATAAGCCTATGTTTAGTCATATGCGTCTGTTTGGTTGGTTGGCATATGCTCTTGTGCCATCACAACAACGTCACAAACTTGATGACAAGGCAAAGAAATGCATATTTGTTGGTTATAGTGCTGAAAGTAAGCGATATGGTTTGTACCATCCATTGACGAACACAATTATTGTGAGTCAAGATGTGGTATTTGCTGTAAATTCAGTTTTCCCTCTACTTGAATGCAAAAAACAACCAACTCTTAGATGTGCTCGATACACTCATGCCTTTGTTCCGAAATGATGCGCTTGTAGACCAGCAAACTGAGGCTCAAAGGGCTGAAAAAAATCCACCCAAACAAGGATGAAAATGTAGAGAGTTGCCAGCCAAGCATGGCTAAAAGCTTTCAGCAAAAAATTGTCCAAACTCTTCGAAATTTCCAGCCACATATGGCTAAACATTTGTGTTTAAATATGGCTGAAATGAGCATGAAATTCAGCCCATGCATGATGTACATATTGAACGTGTATTACATAATGAACGCATGTCTATCAAGAGTGCACAATCTATGCCAAAATGGCTGAAACAAATTTTGCAAAACAGCAAATTGAGTGCACCTTTACTTGATAGAACAAGATCAAGCTCTCACCATGCATCAAGTAATTTTGTGGATTATTCTCTTATTGCTACAGCATGTAAGGAAGAGCCACTTTCTTTTGAAGGTGCACGTGATGATCCACAATGGATAAGTGCTATACAATAAAAAATGGATTCCATACATAGGAATGGTACTTGGGAGTTATGTGAATTGCCAAAAGGAAAGAATGTCATTGGTACAAAGTGGGTTTACAAGATTAAGAGAAAGTTTGATGGTAGCATTGATCGCTACAAAGCTAGATTGGCTGCCAAAGGATATGCACAACAATAGGGGGTTGACTATGAGGAAAATTTTGCACCTACTTCACTCATGACTACCATTCATAATGCGGTTGCATTGGCTGCCCATTGAGGTTGGAAAGTGCATCAGTTGGACATAAAAACAGCCTTCTTGAATGGTGATTTGCAAGAAGAGGTTTATGTGAAGCAACCTCCTCGATTTGGGATGAAAGGGAAAGAGCATATGGTTTATCACTTGCATAAAGCCTTGTATGATCTCAAGCAAGCTCCACGTGCATGGTATGACAAAATCCATAAGCACTTGATTGGTCTTCGCTTCACATATAGTCCGATTGACAGCACACTCTACGTACACAAATATGCTTACTGGGTCATGTGACGCTAAACTTGATATTCTTATGGCTGATTTGCAGCATACTTTTGATGTCACTTATCTTGGTCTTTTGAGCTACTATTTTGGCATCCAGTTTGTAACCGTTGAGGGGGGAATTGTTATGCATCAAGCAAAGTATATTGAAAAATTACTTCAGCGTTTTGCTTTTGAGGATTGCAAGCCAGTTTCCACACCAGTTGAGACAGGGTTCAGGTTCTCAGTTGAGGATTCTAGTGATGCATTTGACACTTCTCTTTATTAGCAAGCTGTGGGATGTCTTATATAGGCATGCAACACAAGGCCGGATATACAGTATGCAGTTTCCAAGTTGAGTCGATTCATGCATAGCCCTAGCACTAAGCATTGGCAAGCAATGAAACGTGTGTTTAGATATCTTTGAGGCACTTTGAGCTTATGTCTCTTTTATGACATAGATATTCAGACATGCTTGCATGCTTTTACAGATAGTGATTGGTCTAGTTGTTATGATACTAGCGTGTCCACTAGTGGTAATTGCTTTTTCCTTGGAGACTTATGCATATCTTAGTTGAGTAAGAAGCAACCTACAGTGGCGACTTCGAGTTGAGAAGCTTAGTACAGGGCATTTTTCACAGCTACAGTGGAGTGTATATGGCTGAGACACCTATTGGTGGATCTTTGCATGGAGATTGATGCTGCTACACATATTCTCACTGATAGTCAGAGTGCTTTGGCTATTGAATGAAACCCAATGTTTCATGCATGCACCAAAGATATTGAGGTGCATTATCACTATGTGAGAGAGCGCCTTCATGCAGGAGATATTGATTTGGTATATGTGCCTACACAAGATAATGTGGTAGACATATTCACCAAAGCTCTTCAACCATGGGAAAAGTTTGAAGCTTTTCGCAAAGCTTTAGGCTTATTACCTTGTGGGGGCTGAACTGTCACTCCCTGTGTGTGTTCACATCATTCGCTCTAGGGGGGTTTGTTACACTTATATGTTCCTCAAGTAGCTTCGATGAGAACATTTTCCTTATACATGGGCACCTTTTACTCTAGTGGTGGCTAGAGGTTTTTTCCCCATGTTACCATATACTTGATACTCTCATATGTGGTGGTACTTTTTATTTAGGGATATTATTCAGCTCTTACTTCAGTTCATTTCATCTTCAATAGAGAGAGCTATTCCAGCCATCGTCTTCTCTGTGTGTCTTGCTGGGTTTGTGCTCCTTGTGTGTGCTTTTCGTGTGTCTCTCCGACTTCTACACACACCCAAAAAGCTGAGTTCCAATCAATTCAAAATATTTCTCAAGAGGTAAGATGTGAGCCTAGAGTCTCTATAAGGAATTATGTTTTTAGGCATTCCATGCAATAACAAAAAAGATCTTTTGGAAATATCCTCGCATTATTCAAGGCAACGTTTATGTTTGATAGGAAAGAAATGTGCCATCTTGGTAAGCTGATCAAATACCAAAAATATGGAATCATGTTTACTTCTGTTTGTAGGCAATGTAATGATTATGCCCAAAGAGATAGAAAACCACTTCTTGTTTGGAACATTCAAACCTTGTACCATTCCAAGCATTCTCTTGAACTCAGATTTCACTTGTTGTGACTTTAAAAATTCACTTATATATTTTCTAATATCTAGCTTCATACATGGAAAGTAAAAATATTTCTTTTTATTATAAGTCTTTGAATAACCTAGTTGTGCACAAAAAGATGCATCATGAACATAATGTACTATTTGAACTTTCAATGGACATGCAAACAAGATAAATAATTGATTGTTACAATATATAGATCCATTCTACAAACAAAATCTATCTTGATACATTGATCCATTGTTTGCATGCTAAAAGTTTGTGAGAGGTGCATAAAATGATTCATGTTTCCGATCTCCATGAATTTTATTCAAAAAATCATAATTTATTATAGAAAGTAGATCACATCAACGTTTTTGACTCAATGCATTAGTGAGCTTATTTCCTTACGAGTCGAATACTTAATGTCAAGAACATACTCGCTTAATAATTGAATACAACGATATTGCCTATTGTACAATGGTTGTGTGAAAATGTATTTTAGACTCCCATGAACTAATTTGAATTTAAAATTATCCCCGAACATTAGATTTCTCCCATGCTTTAGTACACCTACAATGGCAAGCATTTCTAGCTTATGAGTAGGATAAATAAGTTCATGTTTTCTTAATTTTCTCGATTCATATGAAAGCACCCTACAATCCTATGAAAGAACACATCCAATTTGACTACCCCATCACATGAAACCACAAATGGTTTTCCTAATCTGGTTTTTTCAAGAAAAGAAATTTAATGACTTTTTGTTTCAATGATTCAAATGATTTTTGTTAGACATCACTCCAAACAACTCATTAATTCTTTTTTGTCAAATCTATGAGGGGATCAACGATCTTTGAGATATCCTTAATATGTGCTCTTTTATATTTCACCAATATTTAAGAAAATCATAACATCTCTTATAGTTTTGAGAACTAGACAATCAACTATTGTTTTCACTTTATTATGGTGTAAATGAATCCCATCTTTTCATATGAATGTTCCTAGAAATACAATTTTTTTTCTCTAAGATTTGGAAAAGTCTTCTTGAGATGTACAACATGCTCACAATCTGCATGCTCACTATCATCTTTAGAGTATACAAATATATCATTATAAATACTAAGATGAATTTATACGGATAACAATGAAAAACATTAATCAACAAGAACATGAATGTGGTAGATGAATTTGTTAATACAAAAGGTAAAATCACAAAATCATAGTGGTCATAACATGTTCAAAAAGATACCTTGGGTATATCTTCTATTTTGATCCTAATTTGATGATATCTAGGTCTTAAGTTAATCTTATTGAGTATAGTTACTCCACTTAATTGACATGATAATTCATCTATGTGAGGGAGTGGGTGCTTATTTTTAATTGTTATTTTATTCAACCCACTCTAGTCAATAGATAATCTATAATCATCACAACTACTCCCCAAGTTGAAACACTCAGTCTTATCAAGCTTTTCTTCAAAAGATCATTTTAATGAATCTTAAGCACCTTTAAATCATCTATGTTAAATATATAGGGTTCTCTAGAATATGGTTCGTTCCTCTATCATATAGGTTGATAGCATGGTCAACCCACCTAAGTTGAGGTATATAAGAAAGGTTTTCTACAACTACACCTCAATATTCTTTCGAAAGATTTTCTACATAATTTGGAAGATTTTCATCATTATCTTCATCATGAAAATTTTTTACATATATGACAAACTTTCTAGATTCATCACATATAACTCTAGTTATCTCCATAATAGAAATGATAATAGGCTTCCCATTGTGCACATCACCTAGAATGTATATAGATTCACCACCTAGCCTTAAAGTGATTGTTCTTTCTTTGGAATCAATTGTTGCAAAATATTGAATTAATGAGTCCACGTCTATAGTTGCATCACTCTGTTTAATTTGAATCCCATGGAAGCTCCTAGAAAAACACTTATCAGTAAAACTAAATGTAAGTTTTTCAATGTATCTTTTTCTATAGTGTAGTCATCCATTGCACTCCACAGGTCTTATTTTCTGTATATTCAGTAGCATACCTAAATTCTATAATGAATTGAAAGATAGAAAACAATGTGTACTACCCAACTTGATGCAAGGTACGCTAGAGTTAGGGCAGTAGGCTCGATGATCTAATTTGTCAATTGCTGCACATTTCTAGTGATGTTTATCAGGGTTCATTGTGTAGGTTGAAAACTCGTCTTGATCAGGCATTCATATGTCCGATGTGCTTGCTCAATTATTTTTTTCCTCCTCAGTGAAATCAAGGTATTACTACCAATGGATGGGTTGATGAATCTTTTGATTTCCACCTTTGCAAGATTCGTGCTTTGATTATTAAAAGATGGTCTTCTCTAAATTTTTCATGTTTTTTGTCGTGGATCTCTATGGCCTATGTATGTTCGCAATGAAATTGATCATATTTTCCATATACATATTGAACTTCTCAATCTTCTCAAAGTTCTTGGCCATCACAATAGCATCCAAGAACTCAACACGTCCACATGCCTTCACTTGATAACGAAGCTCCTCACAAAGCCTTTCAATAAACTTGCTCTTCAGAGCATCACCATTCACCTCCAATGCATATTTGTGAAGACGTAGAAACTTTTCTTTGTACTCATTAGTGGGAAATATATGCTTGTCACTCTCATGTTGTTGAAAATTGTAGAACACCATCTTTTTCTCCATATTTTAGGGTGCCGAATAGTAACAATTTTCTTCTTCATATAGGACTTCTACCATAGCTTTGGGATTCCATGCAGGTATAGGATCCCGAGAGTTTTCTTCGACTCTTGACTCAATTGTCAAAGATCAAAGAAATCCTCTAGCTAGTCAATCCGTGCCTCTAGATCTTCACGACTCATCTTCAAACCATCAAAATCATCCAATTTTTCCTTCTTAATTACTTGGTTGAGGGCAAAGTTAATAGCATAGATATATTCATAATTGCATTTATGCATTTCTCTAGTCATGCTAGATGTTTATGCGCCTTCATCCACTTCATCATTCAACTCCATGAACAAATTTGCAGACGAGTAGACAAGATATGAAATGGAGAGAGAGAAGTTCTCGTTTTATAGATTTGAACAAAAAGGATACAATAGCTTAGGAAAATAGATTCCTGACAAAACTTGGACCTCTTGAATACCCATGAACTATCACAACTCATTTGCAGGTGCACTCTCAGTCTCACTCTTTCTCTCTCTCTCTCTCTCTCTCACTCTCAATCTCAATCATAAGGTAATTCTCTAATTTTTGGCCTCTTCATGGATGACATAGGAAAATCTTCCTCGATATAGAGTTGATTGTCCCCCAAGGCAGTGCATGACACACCAAATTTACCAAAACTTGTCTCTCCCCATGTTTCATGCAAAACTTTCACAACACTATGAATTTCTAGTATTCAAGTGTTTCCTTTAGTGGTGCGTGTTTTCTTTTGCAATAAAAAGTCATATCTAAAGACATACATAAGATAGCATGAGATCCGATATGCATAAAAAACCATGGATTTGAATAATAATACAAAAGCCCTCTTTTTTCAGCTTTCGCATAATCCATAGTTTTATGGGCCATGTAACTCAAAAATAATGTACAATTAGAAAACTCTTGTGAGAGGAGAAAATTTTCAGCTCTGTCATTTGAAAAGTAGTCTTAGAGATGCCCTAGGTCAAATCTCTCACCAACTATCACTTTTAAGCCTTGGAAGTTTAAAAACTGTAGAGAGAGAATAAAATTAAGGCATCATCGTATACTAAACTAAATCTAGAGCACAGTATGGGGTTTTTAAAACATGACGCACAAAATTTTAAGAGAGACAGCTTTATTCTCCTATGCATGCTTTATCTTTCTATCATACATAATTTCCCATAGCTCTTTCATTTTCATGTTCCATTTTCAACCAAAAAACAAGATGCAAATAACGTTTAGAGAGAAAGAATATATAACTTTTCATCCAATAATTTTACCTATATGCATAAAATGAACTAGTTGTCCATCGACATTATCCCCAAAAGGTTTAACAAAAATTTCAAAATGAATTATTTCACTATCGAAAGGCCTATTAAAATTCTTCCACCCTTTAAAAAACTTTTTCCTTAGAGCTAGAAGGAAGGATAATGTGCCTAAAAATCAACCGAGCTCACCAAGTCGGATATGCAACTATATGTGTGTGCCATTTTACCAAGATCCCTAATATACATCTATAAATCTATCTAATACTACTTTAGGTCAAAGCTCAAAAGTGCAATCATGTTTCAATGTATAGTTATCACACAAAATTCGAGGAACACTAGGTAAAAAACTTTAAGTAAGCTAACATGAGCAAGATGTGCAATTCCAACAAATAAGCAACGGAACCATTTTTTCTCAAAACTTTTAATGGACCTTTACATCGTGAAGAGAGTCTATTGATCCTTCCCTACAAACACGTTAGGTTGGTGAGCACGAACTTTAAGAAATACCATGTCATCTACTTGAAGTTTAGGTACTTCATCCATATTCTCAAGCACTTCTTTCTAGGTTGTATTTATTCGACCAAATAATAGAAAAATATGGAATATCTTCATTTTATTTATGGATTTCCAAATAGACACGAATAAAAAATGGGGTATGCATACATTTTTTATGGAAAGCACTTTCAACCAAAACTACTTTTCGAAAGACTACTTCTAAGTAGAAAAAATATTTTCTCATTCGATCAAAAATCTTATTCCACACATGATTTCTCAGAAGTTCTTAGAGCTCTATTAAAACCATACCACTCTTAGAGCCCTTTCCTCATGTTTTCATTCATTTATTGCTCTCTTTTTCATGTATTTTGTATTTTATTGTTATGTTCACTATGTATCATGCATATGTTATGATCCACATATGCCTCTCTTATATACGTGTGATTTGTATTTATGTGATTGGTTTTATCTATTTTAATCATCAACACTATACATGTTTGAGTCGTGAAAGCATTGCTTACTTGTAAGCTTTGATGAATCAAAATTTAAATAAACCACAATTGTAATTTATTAACTTGGTAACTTGATTTTGATTCTCATAGTAATATAGGACTAAGCAATAAATCTATTGGGATTGATTGAATTGCCTCCTTGATTCCTACTCTCTCAATAAAATACAGAGTGTATGTAGGGACTATTGTGATTGTCTGACTCTTTGACTCTTACTCTTACAATACTCACTTAGATTTGTGTGAGTATAATTCGAAGGTAGGTCATAAGGTGTATAGAAATGATTGCGATTGTCTAATTCTTTGAGTTTTACCAATCATACATAGTATTTTGAATGCATATGAACTAGTATGAAAGTATGATTCTTTGAATCATACATTCTTAATTATTACATAGATTCAAATTAAGATGATAATTAAACTTTATACCTACTTATCAATCTACTTATCTAACTATCTATCCATGTTTCTAAGCACGCAATTATTCATCTATGTATCTATATGTCAATCTATATTTAACTATATATTAATCTACTCATCCATGCACTTTGTCATCCAACTATGTATCCACCTATCTAACTATTATCTATCCATTCAATTATTCATCTATCTATCAGTTATATATATATATATATATATATATATATATATATATATATATATATATATATATATATATATATATATATATATATGATCCATATTTATGTATTCTTTGAATTATCTCTTCATTCAATTATTAATCAATTTATCATTTTTAATCTATATATAGGTCTATCTACTATTGTTGGCAGTAATCAAGGTACCCAAGGACTCACAAGACAAGGAAGTCAAAGAAGGGATTCAGAGCGAAGAGAAAGCACCAGCACACAAAGTAGTCAACGAAGATCTGGCAAGTAGGCCTTCCAAATTTTTCCATGAAGTAATACTTCCTAAATAATGAATTTAGTCACTCTACATCATTATAAATACCATTTCACCTTTTTGTACTCCATTTTGTGCAAGCCAAGGAGTCCGCGAGCTTGAGGAGTATTAGAAGTAGCATCGTACCAATTTTCATAACTTTTAGACTTCGTTTGAGCCCCCAAATAGGCCCTAGAACCTAATTTTTAACTAGGCCGAACACTAGGTCTGGAGAGGGTCAAAGCTAGTCAAAAACTATAAATAGAGCTACAGAGCTCATTTTTGAGGTTAGCTTGTAATAGATTTAAACTTGTATGAGCACTTTTGAAGGGATCTAAAAGAACTCCATTGTCTTTCTCTTTCTCTTGCCCTGTGTGCGCGTGTGTGTGTATGTGTGTGCATGTTAGTGTGCTTCTCACTCACGCACTTGTGCCATCACTTGTTCGAGGTCTCCATACCATCCTCACATCTTCCCGGATTGACATTAAAGGAGGTGCTACTCATCACTGAGCTACACCAAATTTTGGCACTGTTGTCGGGGATCGAGCTTTGAGGACGAGCGTGTGATGGTAAGATGTAGAGTTGTGACGTTGGCGTTGTAGGTAATTTCTTTACTTTTCCTTATTTTCCTCTTTCTTACTTCATCATCATCATCACCATCATCATCCTCACCATATCCGATCTCCATCTCCATCATCGCAAAAATTTTAGCTTTTGATCATATCACCTTCTCCCCTCCATTTCCCTCATTCCACTTGTGAGAGAGAGCAAGAAAGCGATTTGTGTGCGCTGCTTTTGCATGTTTTTTGAGCTTCCTTCCAGGTTTTTGTTGTATCATCGTGTCTAGCAGGCTGTGCAGGTACGGACAAGCTCGGAACTGTCTCTGTGTCGCAGACCTCTGTCGATCACGATCGACAGAAAATTTCATCTTTTGGTAAAACAAAGCACACCACAATGACACACATGAGAAGCACATTCCAAATCATCACTTGAAATTAAAACATTCCGTGTTTCTCTGTCAATCGCAACCGACACCATCGATCTCGATCGACAGCCACGATCGACAACCTTTGTCAATTGCGACCGACAGACCTTGTCAATCGCGATCGACAGACCTGTCGATCACGACCGACAGACCCACGAACAACCGACTACCACGTAGGATTCACTCAATCGCGATTGACACTGTCGATCGCGACCGACTGAAATTTCACGATTGACACCAAAACTCGCATTGGCACGTGTCCATCATGACTAATAGGCCCACGATTGACTAAAATTTCACTCGAATTCTCGCAAAAAGTATCGATCGTGATTGACACCATGGATCACGACTGACAAGACCCATGACCGACTCTGTCGATCGCGATTGACACTGTCGATCGCGACTGACATGTCAATCGCGACCGATAGGCCCCGACGGACACCTTTGTCAATCGCGATTGACAGGCTTTTCGGCCAAAAATTTAGGGTTATTTAATTCCAATTTTTGGAGTAATTATGGACTTAAAAATCACACATTTAGAGTGTTGAGAGGCCTCTACACTAGTAATTTGAGAAAAAGTCGGGTTGCATGTTGACCTGTTTTACCCTTTTTTAACTCAAAACCCTGAACTGTCATAACGTCCTCATACGAAATCCGTTTGCTGTGATTCTTGTTTTGTTGGAAAGCTCGTGGGGAGTACAACCAAAACTTCCACTGGTTAGGGTAAAATTAATATCAGGCATATTAGCTATAGTATTTTTAAGTGGACCATACCTAGGGGGAACAAAACCAAGGGATCTCTAGAATTGTTTGACATAAAGACAGAGGGCAAATTGATATCTAAATTGCATGAATGGAAGTGATTTGTTATGTCATTTGAATCTAAGTCTTGAGCTATCCTTGGGATGTTTACAAGTCCATTGAGAGCACTTGAGGGCATCCAAACAAGGGCGTTTTGCAAGCTTGAGAACCGGATTCTTGAGCACCAAAGGGCAAGGGATCAGCAAGTGGGGTAGGAATACTCTCAACTCCCTCTGTCAATTCCTAGCTTAGGCTACACGTGAATAGTGCTAGAAGTAATTCAAGGCAATGATAGGCACGAGACAAGTCAATACTATCTAAGAAATCAAGTTCAAGTCAAGAGATAACCTGTGTGTGACCGACAACTATAAAGGAAAAGAACCTAATGTGGAACGATCAACTTAAAGTGCGGAAATTAACTCAAATATTCTGACGACGTGATATCAGACAAGAGCATAAACACGATAATCAACATAAAAAAGAATCAAGTGACTGATACAAAAGAACTAAGCAACGAGGTTGTACCTTGGGTAAAAATTGGGATTGCTCAGCTAGGCTTATGAACCTTAGATCAGGACGACACCTAGGGAGAGATAGAAAAAGTTTTAGATCTTCAGAGGCTAGTGTCAATCATACTGCTAGGTCTTGGGCCCAACAATTGAGCAATCATTCGTACTACCGTAGCTCTGAGACTAGTGAGTCAGAGATGTCTCAAGGTATGGAGAGACCCACAGGAAGTTCAGGTGTGCCATACTTACATAGGGTAGAAGGCCCCTACAAGACGCAGCTGGAATACCTTAGGACCAACCGATTAGGTGCTAGCATCTATGAGGAAGGCCTAGGAAGGTCCGTGGTCCAAATTAAGCATCCTGACCAACCCATTGGACTCAAACGTCCAGTAGTCAAATTTGAAAATGGAGCATACTTGGACAAAGAAGGAACCATATATGTAGTCACCAGTCACCCGGACAGGACAGATGAATTCGAAAATGTGATCCCAGAAACGGACTTAGGTGACCTAGAGCAAGGGAACATGGGTGTAGAACCTAAAACTCCTCGAGGCAAATCAGTTCTCACTAGAATCCTCATGCCAGAATGGATCCCCCAGGACAGCAAGAGCATAGACCTACTCTTGAACAGAGAGACCGATGAAGCCTTTTGGAGGTATAAACCTGTTCAGCTTAATGAGATAGAAACGATCACGATCTTTGAATTCAAAGATCCTGATAGCCCAGGTAGAGTGACCTATTTAGACAACACTTCGGAAAGAATATTTGTGGTCACAGAGCACGATAGGCATGCCTACACCTGGAAGGGAGAATTTATTTTTCCCCAACCAAGATCTAATGTCTCTTTTGGCCACCAAGGAGTGGGAGCATCCCAAGCTCATGGAGTGCAAAGGGACAGAAGTAGAGATAGACCTGAGGTAAGCTTTGCCAACCCAATAGGAAGAGAACGAATGTGAATAGAGGCGGATAGAGAAGAAACCGAGAGAACTAGAGTTCCAAGAAACCTAAGAAACGGTGATGATTTTCCTCTACCAAGGCCTACGGAACACACCAGAACCTTGAGACCTACACAACTGGTTAAGTCCATGAAGAACTACTTCGATGGCACAGGAAATCCATACGATCATGTGGCCGAGTTTAGGCAAGTCTTCCGAGCTGAACAAGTGGAGGACTTATTCATGCAATACAATGCCTTTGGTCTAACCCTTAGGAACATAGCCCTTACGTGGTTTCAACCACTAAATGAGGGACAGCTCAGGAACATAGACCAACTCCTGGAGGCATTCATTATTGAATTCTCTAAGAGTGGCATAAGGCATAATACTTCCTCATTGATTCACAGCTTCAAGCAAACTCCTCAAGAGACGGTTAGGCTTGCAGGAAGAAGATTTAGACAACATCTAGAAAGATGTCCAATTCCGGAGCTACTCACTCCAACCAAACAAGTGGCTTTATTTTTGGATGGATTGCTAAGTACAAAGTTGAGATCATATGTGTATTTGAAGGACCCTAGAACGATAGAAGAGTGTGTATGCATGTGCATAGACATTGAAGACAATCTAGGGGAGGAATTAGAGCTTTCAAAAATCTACAAAGATTCACATAGTTCTACTTGCCTCTCTTCCACTCAATCCACATCTATTGAGGAACTTGCCGAGAAAGTAGCTCAGAAATTAGGAGTCTCAAGTAAACAAATTCCAAGATTTGCCCCAGTGAAAAGATGCTATACCTGTGGAGGTGACCATATGGCGAACGTATGTCCCATTATGGCTCAACCCCAGGTGAACCCTAGTAGCCAGTATTGCACCATAGAACGGAGATACAAAAATCACACACAAATCACCATTGCTTTCAGAAAGTGACCCCAGTGACCATAGCTTTGACTCTACACATATTGATAGCCCCCAGGCTTACTACATGCAGTCTCCTGAACACGGTGAGTCCTACTATAGTGAAGAACCGAGTGAACCTAGTTGGGAGCCAGATTACACAAATCTCATGTACGTAAACCCCAACTCTAGACCTCAACCTAAGCAGGTAAGACTCCCATTCCCTAGAGGGCCATGCTACAGATGTTAGGGAGATCACCTCATTCGTGATTGCCCCATGCCTGCACCCACACAACCCCAGTCAGTAACAATACAAGGCTTTTGTCAAGATTGCGGCAAAGAGCGTCTCTTACGAGATTGCCCAAAGAATCCCAACAATATGCCAAAAATCACTCCTATCAACGTTATTGGGTTAGTAGTAGACTCTACAGGAAGTGTGACTTCCACTACACCAGTACAGGTAGTCACTAGAGCTCAAGCTTTGCAGCATAACCAAGGGGTAGGCCAAGAAAAGAGTGCAGAGGTTAGTGAAACTGAGAGCATAACCAAGAAACAGACTAGAGCTTGGAGAGATAGCCGAGAAAGAATGAAAACACAATGGGCAAAGAAGATGAGTGAACTCGAGGAAAGCCTAAGAGAAACGAGAGCCAACATAATTGAACTTACATCTCAACCTCCCTCTCACACTACCCCACCACCACCATTCCCATCTCCATCTGATCCACCACCTTCTAACCCGCCTCATTCAACCCCACCACCCCCTAGAGTAGGATGAGTCCTAGCAGATCCCACTCCCGAGGACCTTAACATGATGCTTAAGGCATATCAGGCCAGAATCCAAGAAGGGCCAAACGTAACCGATCATGAAAAGTGTTACCCTAGATCAGAACTAGAGCTTGAACGAACCAAAATTTGTGCTAAGATGGTGGAATTGGCTCAAACCATGTTTGAAGCCAGTTGCCTCTTTAACATCTCTAGTTCAGCTAAGACGGAGTTGCACTTTGATGGACTGCTAGAAAGATTGGAGAGGCTAATAGCACAATCAGAAAAGGAACCCGCCTCTCAAAATAAGGGCAAGTCAAGTGAAAGGCTAAGCCTTCTCGCCTCGGAAGCTTATGTGCCCAACTCCACAGAGCTAGGCACCTCTTCTTCTATGAATAGGTATACACCAGACTTCCTACGAGAGATTCAAGAAGAGAAATGGGCAAAAGAGATTGAATTCCCTCCTCCCATTGAACTGGTGGATGACGCACATGATCAATTCCGACAAGAAATTCCTTCCATTTATGAGGAGCACGAGAGCAACCAATCTCAAGAGAGATTATACTTTGAGTCTAATTCTTTACAGGAATTACCCCACTTCACAGGCCCATGGAAAGCTAAGTCTACTTGTATGAGAGCACCCACTTTCATGGTAAGAAATGAAGATTCAGTCATACCTAGGAATATGGAGGTAGTAAAGAAAACTAAAGTGCAGTGCAATCTCACAATAGAAGAGCTACTCGAGGTTAAGCTAGAACTATGGAAACACGTAGCCAAACAAATGCCAGAGATAGCTAAACCTCGTTCCCAGGTAGGTTCTCATCGATTAGTGCTAGAAATTCCTCTAGACAAGATAGGAGATATGAGTGAAGGTGAAGAAGGAAACACCTATCTTCCCATCACCCATCAAGGATACACAACCAAGGCAATTCTGGACTCAGGTGATGGAGTTGCAATTGCTACCACTTCCCTATGGAAGTGATGGGGCAAGCCAGCACTCAAGCCCACAAGGATGAAATTGCAGATGGCTGATGGTCACATAGAAAGACCCTTAGGCTTGCTAGAAGGAATAACCCTCACTACATGTGGTGTTGAGTTCGAGCATACTTTTGCTATATGTGACTTTAGCAAGAATCATGCCTATGAGATGATTCTAGGAAGACCATTCATGCAACAGTTGCAAGTGGTACAGGATTGGGGAACCAATTCTTTGTATTTGCAACACCTAGGTGTTACAACCAAAGTTAATCTCAAGGATTACTCTCATAGAGACGTACCGCCTATTCAATGGAACCCCATCCATAGAGCCAAGAATGACAGGGAGTCTATGCACTCCATAGGATCAGGATCCTCATGGATGCATTAAGACAGTCACTTGTGGATGTGTAAAGTTGCAGTAGAAGAGGAGAAGAGAGAAAAAGCCAGAGAGGTAGGTGCGAAGGAAACACATAGATCAATCCAAGACCCAGCCTATGCACCTGTAGTATTTCCTGACGAAGAATTTGAGCCTCACGGCTGGGCAGAAATTTTAGCAACAATGGACATAGCCATCAATGAAGAACAATGGACACCCCACTATGATGAGGATGGCTATGACATTTCAGTCTTCTCAATAGAGCCAATCATGGGAGATTCCGTTCTAGAAGAATGTGAACCTAGCCCTGATGCATTTCAGGATGCAAGTGACTGCGATGTAGAGTCAATCATTATGGACCCACCATTTGCATCAGATGAAGAATACTTCTATGAAGTTGAAGCTCATCCTCAGAGACATGGAGAGCTCACAAATGATGTGAGATTAACCACACAAGTGACTGCCAAGAGTGAAGGCAAGAAGAGGAAGAAGAGAGGTCACACGAGAAGACGAAGAATCCTTGTTTGAGGTCCATGAGAATTTCAAAAAGTATGAGATAGACGATAGGAGAGTCATGGTAAGAATGCCTAAACGTGAGGCACAATCAAGAGAGGCCTATGATAACAAAGAAACCACCAAGAAAATAGTGGTAGCCCTAGAAGAAGGAGAAGAGAGATGTACTTACATTGGACATGAGCTGACGGAAGAAGAAGAGCAAGAGTTGATTGCCTTGCTAAGAGAATACAAAGATGTATTCGCTTGGAGCTACAAGGACCTGAAAGGTGTTGACCCTGACATATGCTCACACACCATTCCGATGACCGCAGATCCCAAACCATCCAAGCAGAAGCCATACACTTATAATGATAACTATGCTGCTAAGATCAAGGAGGAGATAGATCGCTTGGTCGAAGCCGGATTCATCTATGAAATTGAGCACACTGAGTGGGTATCCCCCATTGTAGTGGTGCCTAAGAACAACGGAAAGCTAAATGTATGCATTAACTTGAAGAAGGTTAATGCACTCACTATTCGAGATAACTATCTGCTTCCTATCACTGAACATCTCTTAGAAAGAGTAGCAGGCAAGGAAGTGTACAACTTCCTTGATGGATTTTCGGGCTACAATCAGGTAGCCATAGCCCCAGAAGATCAACATAAGACAGCTTTTGCCACAGATTGGGGCATATTTGCTTTTCGAGTAATGCCATTTGGGCTTACCAATGCTCCTGCAACGTTTCAAAGATTGATGTGTCACGTGTTTAAAGAGTTCCTGAGGAAGAATTTAGAGGTCTATGTTGATGGTCTCTGTGCTCATTCCAACATTAGACAAACACATATACCTGAACTCAGGCAAATCTTTGACAAATGTAGAGAATATCAAGTCTGCCTGAACCCAGAAAAGTGTGTTTTCATGGTCACGCAAGGCAAGATTCTAGGACACATAGTGTCAAAGAATGGCATATCCACGGATGAGGAGAAAGTGAGAGCCATAGCAGAGCTACCTAGGCCAAAGAATGTCAAGGAAGTACAAGCTTTCATGGGGCATTGTGGTTATTGTCGACACTTTATACACATGTACGCCATCATTGCCAAGCCTCTCTACGGACTTTTGACTAACTTTGAGTGGATTGATGAATGTGAAAACTCCTTGAATGAGCTCAAACCACGATTATGTTTAGCACCAATCTTGACCACTCCAGATTGGAATAAGCCCTTTCATATTCACTTGGATGCATCCAATTATGCTATTGGATGTGTACTCGCGCAACCTACTGGTGAAGGTAATATGGATCTTCCAATTGCCTATGCTAGTAGACAGTTGAATGCAGCTGAACGGAATTATACCACCATTGAACGAGAAGGATTAGGCATGGTATATGTAGTTAAAAAGTTTAGACACTATTTGCTTGCAAATAAGTTTAAATTTTTTACTGATCATCAAGCACTGTTGTACTTGGTAAACAAGCCATGCAATACAGGTAGATTAATAAGATGGTTTCTCTTACTAATGGAATACGACTTTGAAGTTGTGGTGAGGAAAGGGAAGACTCACTTGAGAGCAGACCATCTCTCTAGGCTCACATCTGGAGAAGCCCCACAAGGAGTATCAGATGACCTTCTTGATGCTTACTTGTTTAATTTGGAAGTTGTACCTGAGTGGGCTAAGCCATTGGGGCTAGTATTGACATACGGGCCTAACCACCCAGTCATAAACACTCAAGATAAGGAGGTAGTAAAAGCCCAGAAGTACCGAATATTGGCTTGTTGTGTGGAAGAGGATAAGTACGCAAAATGGTTGCAATTAGCACATATAGGTGCATTAGAGCAACACCATTCGAGGCAGAGAACTTTACAGACACTAAGGAGATTTGGAGTACATTGGCCTACTATGGAAGCTGATGTACATAAACTGTGTAAAGAATGCTCAATCTGTTGCACTAAACCACCCATGGAGCATGCCACTCTTTATCAAGTGACCATAGTTCCAGATTGGAGTGAACCTCTAGTAGCCTTCCTGAGGACGAAAACATTCCCACAAGACATGACATTGGCGAGACAAAGAAGTCTAGAACCAGAAGCCCTAGATTACTCACTCATTGGTGATAATTTATACAAGCATGGTAAAGATGGTTACCTGAGACTTTGTGTCCATGAGAGTGAATATCTCAAGATCTTGGAAACTGCTAACCAAGGTGTAGTAGGAGGACATTTTGGACCAGAACGAGTGATTAAAGCAATCTTATTTGCAGGCTTGTGGTGGCCAACCCTTCACATGGATGCACATACCTATGTGAAGAGGTGCGACATTTGTCAGCGAACTCAGTATCCTATACGTAAAGATGAGATGCCTTTGAAACCTATGATGGGTGGACGAGCATTCTCTAAGTGGGGCATAGATTTTGTCGGTCCTATTAATCCCCCAGCTAAGAGTTCACATGCTGAATATATCATCGTGGCCATAGACTATCTAACCAAGTGGGTAGAGGTAAAAGCTATGACAAAGAATGATGCTCAGATGACCACTAGGTTCTTATTTGAGAATGTGTTCACTAGATACGGGCTACCTATTGAGCTAGTAAGTGATAGAGGCACTCACTTCTTGAATGAAGTTATTGAAAATCTCCTCCAAGAATTCTTGGTGGTACATACGAAGTCTGCCCCTTATCACCCACAAGCTAATGGGCAAGCTGAAAGCACAAATAAGATTCTATGCAATGTATTGACCAAACTAGTGAATAATAAACGCTCTGAATGGGACAAACAACTACACCATGTTGTGTTGGGCATATAGAGTTGCCTATAAAATGGTACTCCAAGCCACACCCTTTCAGATGGTATTTGGCCAAAATGCAGTGCTACCATTGGAATTCTTGATACCTACATTGAAAGTAGCACAAGAGCATGAGTGGCAGGACATGAGCCCTCCTCTAGAATCCTTGATCTTGAACGATTGGGTGAAACACGATTGAGAGCGGCAGCAAGAATATACGCAGCCAAGAAGAGGTAAAAAGCATATTTCGATGCACATGTGAAGGACAAAGGCTTGAAAATAGGAGACCTAGTCTTATTCTACACTTTAAAGCAACATGCACGGAAATTAGAGAAGAGAGGCTATGGACCTATGATCATTAATAGGATCTCAACTAGTGGAGCAGTTCAATTAGCTACTCTAGAAGGTGATGTTCTCCCTAGTTACATTAGCGGATGCAGAGTCAAGTTATATCAGGAACCCCTTACGGAGGAAATGTTAAGTCGACTCAATACTGCAAAGAAACATAAAGAAGAGGAAAAACGAATTCAAGAAGAGGCACAGGCAGAAGCATTGGAACGCATCCGGAGAATGAACTTGAGAGCACAAGGTAGAGATCAACCTAGGACCGACGCGTATGCAGATCCAGTATATCCTATGGCTATGTGTGAAGTTTCAGGTATTAGCTCTCGTAGAATAATTGACCGACGTCCTTTTGTAACTTTAGGAATAGGACAAGGAAAGAGTGCAAGGACTGTGAGGGCCTTGATTGACTCACGTGCCGCCACTAGTGCTGTTAAATTTTCTTACTGTCAAATGTTGAAATTAAATGTCAATCCTATAGAATCATATCTCGTAGGACTGAGAGGCGTGGAAACCCCTTGCATGGTTGAGGTGGAACTTCTCATCTTCATTCAAGATGTTTTACTGACAGTTAAAGTACTAGTGTGTCAAGATGAGGATCTCACTGAGCCCCTTGTCTTGGGTCAAGACTGGATCTATGATCATGCAGTCAACCTAAACCTAAGAAGTGGACTTCTTCAGGTTTGGATAAATCAGAGTCGAATTATAGTTGAGTTAGACAATGGAGCACTCAAGGAATTAGGAAGGTCCTTCGAGGAATACACATGAGGATGACCATGTTATTCTTGTCCAAAACTATGTGATGTAGAGGAATGATTATCTCAACAAAGAAGTCAAGGATGCGATGGAACTCCCTTCTTTTCCAAAAACCATAGGGACACAGCAACCAGAGGCAGATAAAAGGCAGAAGAAGCAGACTACCTATGCTCGAAGCCAAAAGAAAGTACAAAGCAAGGTGTCCCAGCCACCAAAACAAATGTGGGTGCGGAAAGACGAGCATCTTATTGCGGTCAAGCCACAACAACCAACTCAACTTCCTACTAGTGATCGACAACACAACACTAATACGCAGTCTTCCAAAAATTCTTCTATGAAAGTGAGGTCTATCTGGGTACCCAAGAAGTCGATGAAGGCTGACCCACAATCAAGACAAATTTGGGTGCCCAAGGCTTGTATGCGGGCTAAAATAGCTACACAGAGACCACACCCTATACAACATGGTTCACACACTCGAACGACTGATATCCACTCTTATACATCACGCACGAACACATATTCACCCATGAGTAGGAGTAGAATCACTTGTAAATGGGTCCCTAAAAAGCCTCATTCCAAGTAGATACTCTCACAAACCCCTCAAGAGTCTCCACCAAACCAAAACCGAAAGCCATCCACTGTGCTTGGCTGCCCAAAGCTTGTAATAAACCCCCCGACCCCACTGGTAAATTCACCTCCACCTACTAACAGCATCATTCTCACTCTGCATCGTTCCATTTAGCTTTTAGGACAATCCATCCACTAACTACACCCAGAACCACCGAGCACTCACTGACTAAGTAACATATCACTAAAACCTCATGTTAATGTTGTAACGAGGACACGTGACCACTTGGTGTCCATTTGGAATGTTAACATTCATTTGTATATTCTCACAGAACCAGTGACCAGTCCCTTCAAGATGGCCGAGGTTGCAGGAACGAGCTCCCAGGCAGGAACCAGCCCTCAGATCGTGGACATTGAAAGTCTTCCCATTGAGGAGGAATTGAAGGAATGCCTAGTGGCATTGAGAGCATTACATGCCATACCAATTCAGAATCCTCCACAGGGGCACACCATGCCATTCAGCAAAAACTCACATTGGTTCAGTGATGTGGCAGGACCTCTGGGAGAAGGCACTTACCTGTGGGAGGCACAGATAGAGTTCAACGGGCGCTGGGGCAGGTATCACTTCTTCACCAGGGATTTTGAGAGGCTTCAAAATAATGAAGGGTTGAAACCAATATGGAAGAAGGCTCGCCTATATGATTACTTCAAAGCACAGTTACCCAAGCCAGACTTTCTACGATGCTCATACTTGATTAACACCCTCACTCCCAGTAAAGAGAAAAAGGGCTACAACACCTTCGTACTACCGTCTCTTACATGAGGTAATGAACTGAAGCGTTTCAAATTGACGAACAATTTGGTAAGGGAAGCTCTAGATATGAAGGGTATGCACATCCCCATAGAGAAAGAGTCAATGGTCCCAGACAATATGAAGAACAAGAACCTGACCTAACTGAAGGACATGGTGGCAATGACACCAACTATTGACATTCATCTTCAAATGTGCATGCAGCATTTCGCGTTCCCCGCTCAAGAGAGGGTCACAATGCCACCCAAGAAGATATGGTTTAGTTTGTACCTAGCAGACGCCTTTGATTTGACAATAAACATGCCGCATTGGATTATCGACCAGATACACTTGGCACATCAACGGTGGTATAAGAAGCAAAAGTCAGTGCTTTATGGATGTTGTGCTCTCACAAGGATTGTTTACCGCTGCTTGGCATATGATGTGCCAATTCTATGAGCACTTGTTTAGACTAGGGTGCAAGAATTTCAACGCAGACTATCCACCGTAGGGCCTCTATCCAAGAAAATGAGAGGAGCAGTTCAGATGCCTTGTGCACAGGCTCGAGGTGCTACACTGACACCTAAAACCACTCCATGGCTTCCAATGCCAGTGCAACCATTCACTATCAAATTACTGAGGCATAGCGCGGAAGGCCCAAACGTCGTGTTTCCACCCATACCCACCAACTTAGAGTTCCCTCATGGCTTTACCCTAGAAGATCTAATTGATGAGGAAGTAGCTAGAATAATTAAGGCTACTAATTTGGAGGTTGAGGCAAAACAAGCAGGCGGACAACAGACAGTCACAAACCAACCCCATCCAGTCCAACCAGAAGTAGTCGAAGTGGATGATCATGAAGAGGAGACTGCAAAAGATGAGCAAGAGGATGAACAAGAAGGACTGTCCGACGAAGAAGAGCATGAATATGAGCAAGAAGTTGTACAGGAACTTGAAGGAGCCCCGGCTTATACGAAGCAACTGAAAAAGCTGTATGATACCATCAAACGAGTCCAAGAACAACACAAACTGTCCCTCGCAGCAGGAAAAGCCCTCATGAACCAAATCCTTGAAGAAGAAGGGGTAGATGAGCAATACAGAGCAACCCTTGATATGATCGCTGACGCATTAGGGGTACCTGAGATGGTGCATACCGCTCTTGTGCACTCACGAAGATCAGAGAGAAGATATGGCAGACGCCCCCCTCGATCAGGGAAACAAATGAATGTATTGGTATCAGAACATGACACTGAGGAAGCCCATACCTCAAGTGCACCCCCATCACCCCCTTTACCACCTCTACCTCCAACTCCACCACCTTCACCTCCCACTACCAGTGTCACCACCACCGTCACCGCCTCAGAGTTCACTTCCCATACCGAAGCACAGACTGTGAGTCAACCCTCACAATCCACACAACCTATCACCACCCCTATTGTAAATACTACCACTGACATGGTAATTCTAACTGTAGACACACCACTTTACACCTTCACAACCATCACTACACCGACAATTCCCATGTTCACAATCACTCCCACGACTGCATTCACATATGACGTCATGGACATATCACCTACTTCCGCACCTCTCCCTCCCCCCATATTTCCACGATCTCCCATTCCCCCACCACCCACTTCACCCTTTTCAAGCACAGCATACACACTCCCATTCCCTTTCCCCTACCCCCCTGCATTCAACACCTTTCCTGCACCAACTCGTGTTAATAATGTGTTTAATAATATGTACCAATGTATGACTCAAATACAACAACATTACCAGCATCTAGATGCCCAACATACGAGCTTGTTCAGAAATCATGAAATACTACAGGATAGATTCATTAATTTAGAGAAGGAGACAAGGCAGTTACAACAGCAGTATAGTACATTGCAAGCACAACATGATCAGTTAATCACCAATCCACCCCACATGGATACTGAAGAAAAACAACAACTTGATGATCTGTTACATGCTCAGATAACGGACAATCTCAAGCTTCGACGTAACCTCGCCTTACTATGCAAGCACATGTCTACCGCACTCGAAGAAAATAAATGACTACAGAAACAGAACGAAGAGAACCTGGAAGCAGCAATGGAGGGTTCACCCAAGAAATCAACCCAGAGAATTTTAAGGCCATCCCATCGGCAAATATGCAAATCGTATTGGAAACACATGCCGATCTCTTGGAAGCACATGCCACCTTAGAAAGAGAGCGGGATGACCTATTAAAGCAACTGACAGCCCAACAAGATTCACCAAAAGAAGTTACAGCCGCAGCAGACACATCTGAAGAAGTCGCAGAACTCAAAGCACAACTGGCAGAACTACAAAATAAAGTTCTTCAATATGAGCGTCAACCCTCTCCCCTCGTGGAACCGGAACCTGAAGACTTAGTTCCAATTGTAATTGAGGAGATCTTTGAAGACCCATATGTACCGATGCCTGCACCAGGGGGTAAACAAACAGAAGAAGGAATGGACACAATTGAGATTGAAGCTCCTGAATGGATGCAGAGGTTAGAGAAGGTGGCTACAACCCATGATGAGAGGGTGGCAATACAGATACAGTCAATGTCCCGATTGGAAGAAATCATCATCAAATCTGATTACTTCAGAAACCTCTCCCATCATAGGTGGATTGGCACATCCGATGATTTGTATGTTCCATTCTGTGTCTTAATGGCAGATTATAATGCTGAAATCAAGCAGCACACAACAAAAGAACCAACCTCGGCGACACAGTTTGCACCAGAAGACATCCTTGCAAGTGCCACGCATGGGAATATATTTCAACCTACCTGGAGGATTCGTCTGCTTGAAACATACCCTGAGATGGTACGCACTTGGAATAACATGCCATTATACATCAAGTATAATCCATGCTACTACTCTGTCTTTCGAAGAAGGTCTTGGCCAGAGTACACCAAAACAGTTTTGACGGTTAAAGGATGTGAAAAGTGGCTAAATTATGTGTACCTAGCACCCCCTCATGGCCAACCCACAGTCAACTACATGATTTCAACCATACGACACTGGGCAGTCAGATTCAAGAATATACCAGATATCATGGCACAAATGTGCCTCAAAATCTTTGAGCTAATGCTGGTGACATTCAGGACCTTTAAGAATGTGAAGGAACCTCATCTTTCGGCTCTCGAATTTAATGAAGGAAATCAAGACCTTGTTTATGATATGAGCACCACACTATCTATCAATGTCATCTATGCATGGCATGCTCGTATCAAGTATCTACCAGCTTTGCTTCAAGCAAACGTTTGAGGAAATGTTTATCACTGGGTTCTCGGAATATCATTCAAAGATATTCATTCCCAGACCATCTCATTTATTACAGTTATTTGCTATGGAACAGGCTCTACATTCAGAAAAGTTACATATGCCACATCCGGAAGTTCCTAGGCCAGTAGACTGGGATGCACTACTCACCCATTTGGCAAAAGGACTGAGATTATCAGAACATCACTTGGCGATCGATGTGGTGAATTACTATATCCAACGATCCACTCAACAAGGGTCTGTCAGAGACGAGAAACGCGAGAGAGGGGGGGGGGTGTTCGTAGTAGTCAAGGTACCCAAGGACTCACAAGACAAGGAAGTCAAAGAAGGGATTCAGAGCAAAGAGAAAGCACCAGCAGACAAAGTAGTAATCAAAGATCTGGCAAGTATGCCGTCCAAATTCTTCCATGAAGTAATACTTCCTAAATTGTGAATTTAGTCACTCTACATCATTGTAAGTACCATTTCACCTTTTTGGAACTCCATTTTGTGCAAGCCCAGGAGTCCTCGCGCTTGAGGAGTATTAGAAGTAGCATCGTACCAATTTTCATCATTTTTAGACTTCGTTTGAGCCCCCAAATAGGCCCTAGAACCTAATTTTTAACTAGGCTTGACACTAGGTCTGGACAGGGTCAAAGCTAGTCAAAAACTATAAATAGAGCTAGAGAGCTCATTTTTGAGGTTAGCTTGTAATAGATTTAAACTTGTATGAGCACTTTTGAAGGGATCTAAAAGAACTCCATTGTCTTTCTCTTTGTCTTGCCGTGTGTGCGTGTGTGTGTGTATGTGTGTGCATGTTAGTGTGCTTCTCACTCATGCACTTGTGCCATCACTTGTTCGAGGTCTCCATACCATCCTCACATCTTCTCGGATTGACATTAAAGGAGGTGCTACTCATCACTGAGCTACAACTATCTTTTGAATTATCTATCCATGCAATTATTTGTTTGTCTACCATTTCTTTATTTATATGTTGAACTTCCTATCCATACACTTATATATATATATATATACACACACACAAACATATATATATATATATATATATATATATATATATATATATGTATATATATATATATATATATGTTTTTATATATATATATATATATATATATGTATGTATATATATATATATATATATATGTATATATATATATATATATATATATATATATATATTTATATATATATGTATATGTATATACATATATATATATATATATATATATATATATATATATATATATATATATATATATATATATATATATATATATATATATACATATATATATGTGTGTGTGTGTGTGTGCGTGCGCTTAAAATGGATTTGAGTATTTGTCATTTTATTAAAGAGTCATATTTTTAATTATTTCTTTAATGAATTAATTTAATGTTTAAAGATTTAATTCATAGTCTATTTTTTATATTTTCACACATGGCTGGTAAACTAAATAAGAATGAGCGAAAGTTTCTTGAGGATTTTCTCAACTCGTACATTTATGGAATGGGAGATCATGAGATCACAATACCGATGGATATATCAAATTACATGGATCTCATCGATCAACTATCTAGAACAACGTACATGAAAATTCGAGATAATTTTGGAAGCATATCAAGAGAACAACAAGCGCTAGATGAAAAAATGTCCAAGGAGCTCACATTCATATTTGGAATAAATAGTAAAATTAGTAGAGTCATTGGCATTGGATATCACAACAATGCTAAGATACAAAATCGAATTTTTCCATTTACATTATTGAACAATAAAGACAAGAAAGAGAGTGCAATGTGACATTATCGAATAGGCAAAAATACCAATAATAACAACAATTGTAGATATACATGTGATTATCGGAGATTAAATATCAAATAACTTATGTTTGATCCCATATTCATCTGTTCATTTCAAAGATGCATCTCTCATGGGTGAAGGGCAATGTCGAATGGACCATAAAGGGAAAATAACCCATTCCATATTCATCAACAAAATCTTTGAAGATAAATTATTTAAATCACATTGTCTTGAGTTAGAGACATGAGCAAATGAATCTATGAATGAGGCCACTATCATACCTATTATGCATAATGGAATAATCAGTCCACTTGCAATAGCTAGACATCATATTAAAAACCCATGCCTCATTTTCAGTTTCTGGAATGGTAGTACCTTGGACATGTCGCTCAAGAGAATAAAAAAAGAGTACGTAAATGTATAATGAAGAAAAAGCATCAAAGACACACAAGGAGATATAGCAATAATGAAGACAAATACCTAAATGTTAATCAATGGACTACTACAAAGAGTGTCATTCCTACACACTTGTAGTATTTCACATAATGATCTCCATCTAATGTAGTGTTGCTTCTAGATGGTGAGCACTCTTATATCAGACTATGTGACTTCGCAAGAGTACTTCATTTTCCTACAAAAAAAGAAGTGTTCCAAAGTTACCTAATCTAGGAATAACAAGTACAAATGAGTGAGCCAAAAGTATTGGTGGATTTCACAAAAATGAATATCCACTAACCGTCCACCATTCAAAAGAGTTTAGGAAACCTAGAGGATTTCAATACTCCTTTTGCAAATTTTGAAACCCATAGATTTTGATAGTTATCCAATTGATAGAAATGGGGTTTGTAAGTTCAAATATGCTTTAATACTAGCATGTAATAGAGGTGTATCAAAAAGTGTAGATGCACATGAATTAGTTGGAGTGTTCTATAACCGCATTTGGTATAGTTTGAAGATATCAATTAGTGATCACTACAACATATAAAGGCTAAACCGGTCCCTATACTAGTGCAAGTACATGGGAATATTTTTCCCTGGTGTTGGTATAGTTGCTAGTACCAAAAGATTAGTATAAGCATCGGTATAGGCACCGGTATAAGCATCGGTAACTCTGCAAAGCATTGGTATATGCATCGATATGGGTGACAATATAAGCATTGGTAACCTATTGGGCAAAAGCCTCAGTATAGGCACCCATACATTGTTGGGCATACCAATGCTCATACAAGCGTCCATACAAACAACCATATTTGCCATTTTTTTTGCTAGAGTGTGTTATCTCTTGTTGTAGAAAGATTACCATGTTGTTGTGTAGCAAAAGAATATACACTCTACCCAAAAAAAACGGAGTACATAGCTAATTATGTGAGACCCCATCTTATCGATCTATTGGATAGAAGCAATTGATAAAGTATGACAACCCCACCAAGCATACTCACAATCATGTGAAAGGGGCTCCAAATCGAGAGATTCTTTGAACCATTTGAAAAGAGAATACATGGCTTCTCCTCTCCCTTTTGATATTGAAATATGATTTCTCTTGTGCAATATGTAGATATATCACTACTTTATTCAGTTGTAGGTTGGATATTTCTATAGTGAAGCTCCAAAATAGGACCATCCTAGTTTATTCCTCTTCTAAATGCTCTATAAGATCAACATTTCACTTTATTGAAAATCACACACTTTGAGAGTACCCACAAGCTATTTTTCTAATAAAGTAAGAGTGTTGATCCTGTCATTGAATGAGATAGATACATTTGAAAGTTTAGTGTTTTATCTAGACTGCATCTCTTGAATTTGGTTTTCCTTAGGGGCTTATAGTGAAGCCTCCAAAGATTGTTGTTTTGTGTATGCCTTCTCCTAGATTGAGAACCTTTCAAAATTAGGTTTTTGAATCGAATCCATAGTTTTTGAGCTTTCCCATGAGAGGCATGTTGACATTGAAGATTTTTAGCTCTTACTTTTCTATGATGATATATAAAGAGTGATTTGAGCACTTTATGTAGCATTGCTAGGCGAATTTTGGTATTTTATAGGGGGTTTAGAGGAATCCTCCCATGTGTTTTTTTCTCTTTATCATTACCAATAGGCATTTAGAAGGAAGGTGTTTGATTCTTTATCCCTTTTAACATCACTATGATGCATCCTTTTAGGATCCTAATATTTTTATCTAACTCTTGCAATGCACAACTTCATAATGCATTTGTGGAGTGATAGCAAAAAGGAGAATCTGGATAGGAAATGAGAAGAAACATTTCTTGACCTTCCAAAAAAAATTCTTAAGGTTTGATGAGGGACCGTTTTGAGAAATAAGGTAAGGATGAGGGTTACAATAAAGCTACATAAATTTTTTAATCATGTTTTATATTAATACTTATCTTCTTTAGTCTTCATTATCTATGCATATTTACATAACTGAAGCATGATTTAGGACTTCAAATATGTTGAGTATTGTAATAGGAAAACATACATTTTTCTCTAAAAAATCCTATTACAATTATTCCACCCTTTTAAGAACTATGTCATGAGATTTGGAAAGAAGGATAGTGTGTAAGAAAATCATCCAAGTTCATCCAAAAAAAAATTCAACTAGATATGTGTGTAATTTTACCAAAGTCTCTACTATATATATATATATATATATATATATATATATATATATATATATATATATATATATATATATATATATATATATATATATATATATTTATTTATTTATTTATTTATTTATTTTTTATTTTTTTTTCTAAGTAATCTTTCCCTCCTATATCATACTCTTTCAAGTTGAAGCACAAAGGAGCCATCATCTTTGAGAATATGGCTGCCCTACAAAACATGATCCACAATAGGTAAATATCTTTTAAGTAAGCAAACATGAAAAAGAGCATGCAAATTTAAATATTCGAGAAATTCCAACAAATAATCAAGAGATTCCATCTTTCCCATTACTATAAAAGGACCAATGTATCGTGGATAAAGTTTATGATCCTTCCTTGGCAACGAGCTAGACGGGTGAGGATTGACTTTTAGAAATACAATGTCGTCTATATGAAATTCAAGAGGTCTTATCTTAAAATCATAGAAATTCTTTTGCCCTTTCTAAGCTTCTTTTATGTGTATCCAAGTTGTTCATCCATCTTCACAACAAATTCCTTAGACACTTCTACTTTATCTACAAACAAGAAAATAAAGGTGGAGTGAAACTATTATAACCATACATAGACCCAAATAGATTCATTTTTATAGATGCATTCCATGCATGATTGTATGCAAATTCGACTAAGGACAAATATTCACTCCAATTATCTTGCTTTTCATTCATATACATACACAACTTATCTTCAAGTACACTTTGTGGATGGTAAGTTCTAGTCATACAAAGTTGTGTTACACTTATGTGTTCCTTGAGTAGCTTTGATGTGAACCTTTTCCCTATACATGGGTACTTTCTACTCTAGTGCTGGCATGAGGGTTTTTCCCCATGTTACCACATAGTTGATACTCTCATATGCGGTGGTATTTTGTACTTAGGGATATTATTCAGCTCTTACTTCAGTTGACTTCATCGTCAATAGAGAGAGCTATTCGAGCCATCATCTTCTCTGTGTGTCTTGCTGCATTTGTGCTCCTTGTGTGTGCTTCTTGTGTGTTTCTCGCACTTCTACACACACCCAACAGTGGTATCAGAGAAGGTTCAGCTCCTTCTCAAGTTTCAATTTTTTGCATCATACCACACGTGAACTTTTAACAGTGCAAATCGACTTCAGAGCATAGAACTATGAATCTCAGCATCCAAGAAACATTTCCATCAAGAGCGTTGGGGTTTTAACCCTATTTCAAAGCCATTCGTGTAGTCAGAATCACCATCAGAGTGACGGTTTGGGAGCTGAAATTTGAGCATTCGTTTCATCTTTCGTCGAAGTGAAGATTTTGCCACATTCTTGTTCCTTAGTGAAATGGCATGCAACAATGACTTGTTTGGCATGCTTCAAGCTCAAGATAAGCTTGATGGGGCCAACTATCCAATGTGGTCTTCCATGATGAAGCATGTTCTTGTTGCCAAACAACTTTGGAACATAGTGACAGATATAGATCGAAAACCTGCAGGTGCTTCTACTTCACAGTCTACTGTCACAGATGGAGCTTCTTCTTCAAGTACAGTGGTTTATCCTTCTCCACGTACATAGAAAAAGCCTAGATGGGATGGAAAAGATGCTCAAGCTCATGCTTTGATTGCGCTTTCTGTGAAGAATCATATTGTTCCCCACATTCGATCATGTTCTACATCACGATAGGCATGGGACACTCTTGCTTCTTTGTATGCCATGCGTAATGAAGCACGTGTTGCATACTTGAGGAGGCAACTTGAGGATGTATGTATGGCTGAAAATAAGTCGGTGGATGTGTATGGGACATGCATCAAGGGCTTGAAAGAGGAATCGGCAAACATAGATGAGATTATTCTGGATGCATCACACATTTCTACATTGTTGAAAGGACTACGAGAATCTTTTCAAAGCTTTGCTACTACACTCCGTTTGGTTGCAAGAGGAAATCCTAATATGTCTGCATTTGATGAGGTTATGTCTCTTCTCTTGCAAGAAGAGCAATCTAGAGTGAATAGGAGTGGTTTGATTGAGGGAACGCAAGCACTTGCTATCTCACAAAAGGGGAAAAGCAAGGATGCTGCAGGTTTGGGTTCATCAAAATCAAAGCCTCAAGCTTCCTCTTCCACTCATTCCTCTAGTGATAATGATTTGCAAAAGAAGAAGAGATGCAAATATTGCCAGAAGGTTGGTCATACTATTGACGAGTGTAGAAAGCTTGCTAAACGCAATGAAAGCAAGAAGGAATCTAGCTTGTCTATTGCTCAAAATTCAATAAATGTAAAGAATGATGTAAAGAATTATTCATCTATCTATATATCCATCTATATTTGACTATATGTTAATCTACTCATCCATGCACTTTTGTCATCCAACTATGTATCCATCTATCTAACTATTATCTATCCATTCAATTATTCATCTATCTATCATATATATATATATATATATATATATATATATATATATATATATATATATATATATATATATATATATATATATATATATATGATCTATATATATGTATTCTTTGAATTATCTCTTCATTCAATTATTAATCAATTTATCATTTTTAATCTATATATAAGTCTATCTACTATCTTTTGAATTATCTATCCATGCAATTAATTGTTTGTCTACCATTTCTTTATTTATATATTGAACTTCTTATCCATACACTTAATAATATACACACACACACACATACATATATATATATATATATATATATATATATATATATATATATATATATATATATATATATATGTATGTATGTATATATATATATATATGTGTGTGTGTGTGTGTGTCTGTGTGTGTGTGTATGTTTGTGTGTGCACGCTTAGAATGGATTTAAGTATTTGTCATTTTATTAAAGAGTTCTATTTTCTATTATTTCTTTCATGAATTAATGTAATATTTAAAGATTTATTATCAATCCAAATTTCAATTTTAATTCATAGTCTATCATTTATATTTTCACAGATGGCTGGTAAACTAAATAAGAATGAGTGAAGGTTTTTTGAGGATTTTGCTTGCTCGTACATTTATGGAATGCGAGATGATGAGATCAAAATACCGATGGATATATCAAATTACATGGATCTCATCGAACAACTATCTAGAACGACATACATGAAAATTCAAGATAAATTTGGAAGTGTATCAGGAGAAGAGCAAGCACTAGATGAAAAAATGTCCCAAGAGCTCACTTTCATCTTTCGAATAAATAGTAAAAGTAGTAGTATCATTGGCATTCGATATCACAACAATGCTAAGATCTACTAACAAAATCGAATTTGTGCATTTACATTACCGAACGATAAAGACAGGAAAGAGAGTGCGATGCGACATTATCGAATAGCCAAAAATACCAATAATAACAACAATTGTAGATATACACGTGACTATGGGAGATTAAATATCTTATAACTTATGTTTGATCCCATACTCATCTGTTCATTTCAAAGATGCATCTCTCATGGGTGAAGGGCAATGTGAAATGGCCCATAAAGGGAAAATAACCCATTTAATATTCATCAATGAAATCTTTGAAGATAAATTATTTAAATCACATTGTCTTCAGTAAGAGACATTAGAAAATGAATCTATGAATGAGGCCACTATTATACCTATTATGCATAGTGGAATAATCAGTCCACTTGCAATAGCTAGACATGATAGTAAAAACCCATGCCTCATTTTCAATTTATGGAATAGAAGTACCTTGGACATGTGGCTCAAGAGAAAAAAAAAAGAGTGCCTAAATGTATCATGAAGAAAAAGAATCAAATACACACAAGGAGATATACCAACAAGGAAGACAAATATCTAAATGTTAATCAATGGACTACTGCAAAGAGTGTCATTCCTACACACTTGTAATCTTTCACATAATGATCTCCATCCAGGTAATGTATTGTTGCTTCTAGATGGTGAGCACTCTTATTTCAACTTATGTGACTTTGCAAGAGGATTTCATTTTCCTACAAAAGAAGAACTATTCCAAAGTTACCTAATCTAGGAATAACAAGTAGAAATGAGTGAGCCAAAAGTAATGGTGGATTTCACCAAAATGAATATCCACTAACCCTCCTCCATTCAAAACAATTTAGGAAACCTATAGGATTTCAATACTCCTTTTTCAAATTTTGAGACTCATAGATTTCGATAGTTATCCCATTGATAGAAATGGGGTTTGTAAGTTCAAATATGCTTTAGTACTAGCATGTAATAGAGGTGTATCAAAAAGTGTAGATGCACATGAATTAGTTAGGGTGCTCTATAATCGCATTTGGTATGGTTTGAAGATATCAATTAGTGATCACTACAACATATAAAGGGTAAACCGGCTCCTTTACTAGTGCAAGTACATGGGAATATTTTTCCCCAGTGTTGGTATAGGTGCAGGTACCAAAACATTAGTATAAGCATTGGTATAGGCACCGATATAAGAATCGGTAACTTCTACAAAGCATTGGTATATGCATCAATATGGGTGACAATATAAGCATTGGTAACCTATTGTGAAAAAGCCTCAGTATAGGCACCGGTACATTGTTGGGCATACCAATGCTCATACGAGTGTCCATACAGACAACCATATTTGCCAATTTTCTTTTCATAGAGTGTGTTATCTCTTGTTGTAGAAAGATTACCATGTTGTTGTGTAACAAAAGACTATACACTCTACCCAAAAAAAAAACGAAGTACGTATGACATGTACTCTATTGGTTGCCGATTTAGGATTTACATGATTGGCAACCAAAACATTATTTCATAAAGCAAAAGACATGAACATAAAAGAGCTCAACAGAATGAACTATGAATCATATATTAAAGAGACATCCATAAATGAACCATGTACAAAAGAGATATATATTCCATAAATGAACCATGCAAAAAAAGTGTAGCGAACCACTGCCATACATGAGCCAAGTACAAAATGTGGCAAACTGCTTCCACATAGGAGAGAAATACAAAATGTGGAAAACCACTACCATATGGGAACCAAATACAAAACTCTGGGGCAACATTGCCATATATGAGTCAAATAGATAATTATGGCACACAACTACAATGCACATGCCCAAAGTGATCAAAGCATCTATATCTATAGTCTTGCAACAAAGCACATCCATGAAATGAGACAATTTTACATGATATTTATAAAAACAACTGAAGAACACCAAAACAAGTTTATAAGCTCACCTCATCATAGCTGATCCTTAATAATAGATAATCTACCTATATCTTTGAATTGTAGATTTAGTGTATGCGTTGCACATAGAGCCCAAGTAATGCCTTCATAATTCTTCTGTATTGCAATTCTAGCACTTCGAAAGTAGGATGCATTATCATTCACTATCGTAGTCACATCCTTCCGACCACCCACTCAGGATATGGCATGTTCATATATCTTTACAAGAAAATCTATAGGTATTATGTTCTATAATTTAGTATGAACTAAGAATGGTAACAAATTATTATATCCACCATTTTTACTACATTTACCGGATCCCGTCTTTCTTGACATAGCTAGAGAAAATAGAGTATATGTATCTTGATTAATCTCAAAATTAGTTCTTGATTCTTGAGTAGAAATATCACAAGGATCCTCTATTGTCATTGATACATCTACTCATTCTTGCTCTATACCTAGACTACTTTGAAAGTACTCTGAGCTAGTCATGCTTTTAAATCTTTTTGATGGCATACTTTGAAATTTACATTTGTTTGCATAACCTATAAAGTGTCTCCATATATCACTATCAAGATTACAGCATCTTACCACATTATTACCTATACTAAAAAGATGCCCTTTTATTGGAGTTGGATTGCCTACATAACCATGTCCACAACATTTGCATTGCATTGTGGAGACTAGTTTGCCCTCTAAATGAGTAATCACATATGACCATTCTTTCTCTTCCCATAATGCTTGCCTTATGAAGAATCTATATCTACAAAAAGACAACATAAATCGATATCAAATAAAATATACATTCAAGTAAATATATATCTTAAAATATTTACAACATACTCTAAACCTTTCCTAGTTTTTCTGTTAATCTATATATTTATATATCTATCTGTATGTTTATATTTCTACCTTTTCATATAAACATATAGATTTTATCTCTTTATCATATGTGCACAAACACTTACACATACTATTGCTAAGTAAGAATCAATCTTGATTCAGATAATTACAATAGATTTTAATTCTCAATCATAACCACATATACATTTACATAGACTATCATGAAGTGAAAATCAATGTTGAGTCAAACAATTACAATAGATTTTAATTCGCAATCATACACACACATGCACTTACACATACTATTGTAAAGTAAGAATAAATGTTGATTCAGACAATCACAATGGATTTTAATTCTCAAACATACACACATACACATATACATACTATTGTGAAGTAGGAATCAATGTTGAGTCAAACAATCATAATAAATTTTAAATTCTAGATCATATGGACATACACTTACAAATATTATTGTGAAGTAAGAATCAATATTGAGTCAGATAATCATAATAGATTTTAAACTCTCAATCATATACACATATACTTACACATACTATTGTGAAGTAAGAATCAATGTCAAGTCAAACAATCACAATAGATTTTAAATTCTTGATCATATGCACATAAACTTACACATACTATTGTGAGGTAAGAATCAATGTTGAGTCACGCAATCACAATAGATTTTCATTTACAACTATACACTCATATGCACATAAACATACTATTTTATGAAACTTTGTTGAATCCCTTTACAATTCAAGGGATCTGAGAAGGTGTTAATAAGTCTACAAGATAAATCCATTTAGAGACCTCAAAAGCTCTAGTTCACTTATTAACACCTTCTCAACTCTTGAATTCTTAGAAAGAAATTAAAAGTTTTTCCAAAATATACAATACATTTTCACAATCATACACACACATATACATGTGCATACACAATCACAAAATAATCTCACTCACAACCAAACATGCATATACACATTCACATACTATTGTGAAGTAAGAATCAATTTTGATTCAAACAATCACAATGAGTTTTTACTCACAATCATACACGCACCTACGTATGCTGTTGTGAACTAAGAATCAATGTTAAGTAAAACAATCACAATAGTTTTTAACTCATAATAAAAAAAGGTAGTTATTTTTCTTTAATTTTTCTAATACTAAAAAACTAAATATATTTAACAAGATCTTATACCTTGTTCTTTGTATGACATTGTAAGTTTGCAAATAACAAATTTACACTCATGAGGTATAAATCTATGGGCATTCTTTTATAAAACACTATTCAAATGATTTTCTTTTTTTATTGAAGGACTTTTGAATCATAGATCTTTTCTATCAAAAGCTTTGAATCGAAAGGGTGTTGATGGAAATAGTTCCGAATTTACATGCAAAAAATATTTGCTCATGTCTAAATTAGCTAATGTCATAGCAAACAATTGTGAAGAAATAGAAGTACTTTGTTGAAATAAGTAATCTTACTCTCTCTATTGAACATGGTTTATAATATCTTAAGCTAAGTGTTTTGACCTAAAGATAATGACTCACTCAAACTCAATAATTTTCATATATGTAGAGGTAAACTACATGTGAATGAAATTGGGAACTGGTTCTTGAATTTGGAGTATCATTTTGGCATGTTTTAATCGATATATGTCACTCACATAACTATTTCCATTGGAACAACATGGAAATGTAAGATTGAGTAGAGATTAACCTAGTTATGGGAAGCAATCCCCTCCAAACCTAGATTCATGGTTGACTTTATCCACTATTGGAGAACCATATCCCTTAAGTCCTTCATGGGGTGACAAGGAGAACATTTCGTGAATATAAGAATTCTATCTTCTCACACACACAAAACAATCTGAGGTTGTGTTTGTCATTCATTTCATCATGTGATTCCATGGAAGCTTGTGGTCTTGCCTCTAGAGAGAAAAGACGTTATGGAATGAATGGTTCCTCTTGAAGAATCTATATAATCGTCAAATTAAAGATTGGGATAAGATTTTTGAACATTAGACCACCTTGGAGAGTAGATTATGAAGACGTGCATGTTAAAGAGGATCAATTCTATCCCCCCCCCCCCCCCCCCCCAATAGAAGGTATACAATGTGATGATAAAAACATATCTTTTTAAGAAGAAGTTGGATCTTAAAATCCCTCCTTCAATAGGAAATGGTGTTTGAAGTGACCAAGTATCAAAAGGCATGCTAAGTTCCATTTCCTATGGCATCCCATCACTAAGAATAAAGAACTTATCTAATATGGAAAATCGTGCACCCAAGGACTTGGACGAATGTTAAAGATAAGTAAATCATGGGGCATGTCCATGGTGTTAGTGTTGCCTAAATGGAAGGGAATACTTGGGAAACTCTTCTTTTCATGCGCAAGGAGTCTCTTGGTTTGGAACACTTGGGAGGTCTGATGTCTATAGAGATGAAAATGAACTAGAAACATTCCTGACCTAGAGATGCAATCGATTACTCTACATCCTTTCACAATATGATAAGGGGAGAAGATCTTTGGAAGATTTGAAAAGACACATGTGCTACCAACTTTGGCAAGGTACAAAAAGGTGTTCAATTGAGGAGACCCTTAGTCCTTTAGGAAAAATGATTTCTTATTGTAAAAATTGTCCTCCCTACGAAAACCATAGGGTGTTTATTTTCTATATCTAATGGCCTCTAGATGAGGAGTTTGAAAAGGTTATTATCGAACACTGAGTCACAATAGAAAATGGTCCATTTCACAACCTTTAGTGAAAACCACTTGTCTCTTGCTAATAAACAATAGAAAGAAGCTTGATTTTATAACCTTAGGAGTTTGAACTAGATAGAATAATTTTCTTGGGGTCAAGTAAAGAAACTTTATGATCAAGTACCCCACATCATAACCTTCGACTCTAGAAAAACCAAATTCAAAACAAATAATAATAAGTGAAACCTCTTCATTTACTTTTTAGATCTCTCGAGGCATAGATGATAAGATTCTAAATGCTATTGAAAACTTGCATTAGATGAGATGGAACTAACCGTTAATGTTTTTCATAGGGCAATTCAGATAATAATCATGACATTGTCTAGTAGAGACATTGAGAGTAGGCTTTCTACATACCACATTGAATACCACAAAGCATTCTCTAATTAACATTTCAAAAGGAGGACCTTAATCAACCATAAATGTTATACAACATCCACACATTGATCGAACAAGAAAGCTCAGCATAGATAAAGATAAGAAAAATCTAAAACAAACACTTAGAATTGTATTTCTATTATATTTCTTTTTCAAGTCAAGATACTGTTTTCAAAAATAAAAAGCTTCTACAATAGAATCTGATCATATGTTTCCTCAGCTTCATGCATTGTAACATCTTCTTGAGATTAAGAAGTCGTGACCTAGTTCTCTTGCTCCAAGATTGGTTCTTCAAGGTCAGCCATATCTCTAGGTTCATCTACAAGTGGTGGAATAGGCTCCCTTGAAGTAGCTTGGAATCTTTTAGTATCTACTATATGCTTCCTTCCTGCCTCTTGGTCCTCATCTCGGCATTCATGCAACCCATTTATTCTCATTCTTATGAAGCTCACTTGGGCTTCATCTTTCTTTACAGCTATGCAATGCCTGAACATCTTTAATGAACAAGCAAGAGTGGTTCTTGAAAAGGATGAAAAACAATTAGAGGCACATCAAGAAACATGGTGAATGCGATCCATTAGAACTATAATTACCTATGCTAGAGATAAGGTTGACGACCGAGACATCATCATTGGAAAACAATTGAATTAGTCACATAATCAGTTTTTGTGGCTTCTGATATGGATTCACCAATACCCAGCCACATGATGAAGTTTCTTTGTAATTGCAGGGAACATGAGTACATTGGAGATTCTGTTCTTATTGCAATGTTATGTGACCTTTCGTTTGCTTACTTCATCATAATACCTGACTATAATGCATTCCATTGAACTCACAAACCTATGCAAAGGAGTATGATTCACATTTTCCTTTACCCTGCCAAAGAAAACCATAAGTAAAATAGAGTTCATCATGCATAAATTAGAGACCAAAATGAAGATAGATTAGCATGTAAGAAACTCCACACCATGACATCTTCGCTTCAAAGCAGTTGATACAGAAAAGGATTGGTCCCTGCTATGGAAAATCACTATCCCCCATAAAGGTGACATAGTCAAGTCTACAAAATCTCTAATCATCTTGCGTATATGTGGGTGCTTGAATGGATTGTCATCATTAACAAACCCTATTATCCTAAACCCATAGGTAAATCTGCTATTACAAGGAACTAATGTTTTCTAGGTACAATAGTACATATATTATTTATATCATTGCAATATACATTGTAATATACAAGTCTAAGGAGGTCTAGAGGGTTCAAAAAAACTTCAAATTGGATTGATCATGAGAATGAATTTCCTTAGCTTTTAGCCTAGAATTCTTGTGCCTTGGCCTTTGAATGTGAGCCAAGAATGGACGTGGGCAATAATCATTTAAATCAGCAGAATCTGACTTTTTTGGCTTCTACAGAAATAAGAGAAGAAGAATGATTATTGGCACACATAAAATGGGAATCTTAATTTGATGTCTAGCATTGACCTATGGCAAGAGGTCCATGCCTAGCATCGATTTTGTGCTGATAGTCAATGCGTGGCATCGAGGTCTGGCAAGAAGTCGATGATAGGCAACGATTCTTTGCTAAAATTCAATGCTTGGCATCGGCTTCTTGTTCATAAGTTGATGCTAGGAATATGATCTCTGTTGACATTTTGAGGATTGGCATCGAGAACTTGCCAGAGAACGATGCTAGGCATCAAATTTCAAGAGAGAGTTGATGCTAGGCATCGACATTGAGAAGAGAACTCACTGCGAGGTAGCGACATCCAGAAGAGAAACAATGCTAGGCATCAACTTCTTGCCAAAACCTAATGCCAAGCATTGACATTCAATAGAGAATCGATGCGAGACATCGACTTCTTGCAAAAGTCAATGCTAGGCATTGACTATCCCAACACATACTAGAGTTTGCAGCACCTACCCAGTCACGGAATAGTATAAAGTATTCTGACACTGCTTTGTATGATGAGGTGGTTGGATACTTTTCTTGGAATGCACTCTAAGAGAAGCCTCCCAGCCTCTTCATCATTACCTTGTGATCCTTCATATAGACTTTGTGACTACATTCCCATTTGAATAAAACCCAGTGAGTTTAGTATTGAGAAACACACACCAAAGAAGCTTTTAGAAACTCCTACTTGCTTATTGAGCTTAGTGACCATCTCTTGAAGATTTAAATCCTTAGAAATTACTCTTGATAAAGTTGATATTATCAAAGTATCATCTTTGATCCCTTGTGGGGCTCTCCATGGTGTCAGCTTCATATCCTCAACACACTTCAATGCAAAGGTCAAGTTTCCTTCCTTTTCCCTTTACATCCACCTAAAGATCTAGCCTTTCTTTCCTCTATTTTTGGACCTTAATCTCCTTATTCTCCCACATTGTAAAAATCTTGTCCTAGAGATCCCATATTTCACTTTTTCTGAATGGGAGTTAAAACCAAGAGTCAAATTTTTGCAAGGCATCCGATTTGAGATTCTCATCGACAACAATCCCCACCTCAATAAGGCATTGCATCCTCATATTAGGATGTACTCTCAGAACATCTTTCCTTAGAGAATATTCATACTCATGGTGGAAGAAGCCAATATGCTCAATGGATGACATTTTCTGCCTGTAGTCATTGTCATTATCATGGTCCCAAGCCAAGAGCTTGGTCTCTTCAGTAGTAAGTCCTACATATATTTTGCACTCTACATACCTAAAGAAGAATGTTGTGGTTGCTCCTTCACTCGCTATCTGTGGGCCTTTGCAGAGTGTGATCCACCAATCACATTGTATGTCTAATCCTAAAACCAAAACGTCATTGAAATCATCTGCAAAGTTGCATTCGTTTGGGTCCACCATCACCAGAAAAGGAACTATAGTTTCATGAGGATTGATCTTCATCTTTTTCTTTAGGCTCTGCACCTGCAGATTTTGTGGCTCTCTTATCTCAAGGGGCCTCTCCTTGTGACTCGATCAATTGTTTGTCTATGAATAATATTAATGGTAAGGTGGAATAGTTGCGCTTTTCTAACAAGTTTTCTCTTGGAAATATCCTCCTTCATCCTATTATATTCATTACCCACGATCCCTTATGCAAGTGCTCCACTGGGTGCAATGATTATATCCTTTGAGTGAGAACTTGTCTAAGAGGATGCTTCATTTGCGGTTTTCTTCAACTTTTTTGGTGGTTTCTTCTATATAGACTACTTACTCTTTGCCTTTATTGGGGTTGTCTTCTTTTTTTGTGTTGGAATTATGTTGCCTTGGATCCAAGGCATTAAATCCCTGATATATTTCTTCGAGTCCCTACAAATATCTGCAAGCTTCTCTATCACACACAACTCTGGGTACAAGAGCTCCATTGTGCAGATTGCATTCCTTAAGCATTTAGACGTCTCCACTAGCAGAAGAAGGTTGTCTAAATCTTCATCCTTGTAATCTACTTTGAACACTAATGATACAAAAAAGCCTCTATTGTCATGAGCTCTCCCCTCCCATAGGCTCCTCCAAATACCACAAGAGTAGCATTCTTCTCTTCAATGTACTGAAGATACCACTCCAGAGCTATCACGTCCTGTAGTGGTCGATCTTTCCTATTAACCTCAGTCTCCTTCAACCTCTCCTTCCTCATTGGATCATCATCAATAGGGTTTATGCTGATATGCCCATTAGATGAAATGGGAATTGGGTTGCTTGCCCTCTCAAAGGATAATGAAGCCATGCTCTTCTTTCCTTTCATGGGTGTTGGTGCAAACATACAAGCCTTCACATTTGGCTTAGCATGGAAAGCAATATGTGGAAGCATTTGATGGATCATGTGAACCTTAGCTTGCAACATTTGATCATTTACCATTTGTAAAAGATTAAATCCATGAAGAATCTTGTTAAAGCGAAAATTTCATGGACTTAGGAAGAACAACAGCTACGAGGTTCAATGAGAGAATAACTCCTAGATTAAGGGAATCACTTTTTTAGTTGAAGGTGAGTTTGAATTTCAAATTCAAATAACTTCTTATGAAAGGAGCTTTGCGAATCTCGCAGAATGTGGCCTCATCTTGGAGCTCAATTCTTGAACATATGTAGAGTTTGAGTAGATTGCACCATAGCTTACTCTTCCACAGTCATTGAGCATCATTACAATGCCAATGATCTTGTATAATCATGTGTTACAATACATGTAGTTCATTGATCATCTTTGTCTACTTCTCTACTATGACTACTCAAAATAGTAAACTTTCTTTGGTCATATGTCAGTGAGTACTCAACCATTTTGCATGATCTATGTCTTTTTGGACCCTGCTTGAAGTCTACTTTATACTTTGAAAATCTCAAAGTATTTGGCTCAGCCATCTAGGATAAATGGTCATCAATGTGCTCACTGGTCATCTACTCTTCAGTCCCTAAAAATTGGGATAAGCTTTGGATTGCTAAGCTCATTTCTCAGAGTATAGTTTATCATTTTAGATGATTCCACTTGCAATCATTATCTATCTAAGCTGTAGCAAGTGTATGGACTAAAATAGCAAGTTTTGTGTAGCAAGTGTAAGAACCTGCATGTGTATGGACTAAAATAGCAAGTTTTGTGACACTAGCTATTCATGAAGTAGTCTGTTTCGATTCAGTTATTTCAAGCATCAACTTCAAAGTACATAGGTACTTTCTTGGTGTCATTTGCAAGCTAAAATGGCCTTCTATCAAACTCTAAATTGTATTAGGGCAGGTACAAAGCAGGTTTTAGTAGTACCACCTCACTTCCTTGAGGTATCCATCCATCTCCTCCAACAATGGTATCAGAGCAAGTTGAGGTAAAATCGGAGATGGTTTCCCTTCTTTCATTGATAAATTGGACATGAATAATCCCCTATCTTACCACTCTCATGGGAAAAATCTTCACCCATGAAGCCAACCTCAACAAAAATGGTGAACCATCAAGAGGTAACAATTCTTCTACCCTCTATATAGATAAAGGAAAGTCTAAGGATACAGAAAAGAGCAAAAAAGATAAAGATGAAGGTACTACTTCTCAAGCTATTTATGCAGGGAGAGGTAGGAACTCAAGAGGAAGAGGCATAGGAGGTAAGCAAGGTAGGGAGAGACCTTTCACTCTTCCCCATGCAATATATCTGGAGTGTCTAATCACACAATAGATGAGTGTTATAGGAACTTCAAGAACCAAAGAGGAAGAGGATTTCAAAGAGATGGCTACTCACAATCAAGAGGAAGATTCAACCATAATCAAGGATGCAACCATAGCTACAACAACAACTACAACAAAAATTATCAAGGAGGATACAAATCAAGACAAGACTTCAACAACTATATAGAGGATCAAGAGGATTATCTTCTCATTATGAACATGACTTCAAAACAAGGTATGAATGATGAGCACCTCTTCTATATTGACTCAAGTTGTTCTAACCATGTAGTAGGCAATGTAGCTCTCCTTTCTGATCTTGAGGAGCCCAAAGGAAACCACCAAGTGTAGACATGTGATGATTCCAAGCATTCAGTTGTCAAGGTAGGGAGTGTCAAAACTTTTGATGGGAATAGAAATTTGTTGAGAAGAGATCTTTAGGTACATACTATCACAAAGAACTTGATGGGTTTTGGGCATATAGTGGAAAAGGGTTCATAGGCTACGTTCAATAAATTTGGAGCTTTTGTAGAGGATCCCCAACATGGATTCAGAAGAATAGCCAAAGGCGAAATGACAGGTAGACTGTTTACATTTGAGCTTGAGGATCCTAGAAGCATTTCAGTTTATAATTATAAAGATCAAACCTTGCCTAAGTTAGAGATATGGCACAAAATATTAGGGCACATTGGTGAGAAAACATTGAATCAGATATAAAGAGATCAATGTTTACTTGGGATACCTAATGTATCCAAGCAACATATGATCTATAAATGTGGTGCATGTTAGTTTGGTTAATCACAGAGGTTACCCCTTACAAAGAAAGGTTATATGCATGAAGATTATTTGGAACTTGTCCATATAGATGTGTGGGGACCAAGCAAGGACCCTTCAATTTTAGGCTCAAGGTACTAAGTGTCATTTATTGATGATTTCGATAGGTGAACTATCTTGTATTTCATGAAACATAAAGATGAAGTGTTGAGTTGCTTCAAGAAATACCTTGCACTTGTGGAAAATCAAATAGGGAAAAGCCTAAAGAGGATAAGGTCAGATGGAGGAGGTGAGTACTTCTCCTATGAATTTGATGCATTTTTGCAAGACAAAGGTATCAAAAGAGAGATCACTACCAGATATACTCTTGAGCAAAATGGAGTGGTAGAGAGGAGGAATAGATTGATTGTGGAAGCAGCTAGATCAATGCTAAATTAAAAGAAGCTACCTAATTACTTGTGGGAAGAAAGTGTTTCTACTGCCACTTATCTTATTAACAGGTTACCTTCTAAGTCACTTGATGGGATGACCCCTTATGAGGCATGGCATGGTAGGAGACCACCACTTGAACATTGCAGAATATTTGGTTGTGTTTCTTATGTGCATGTTCCATCTCAAATCAGAGGTAAGTTAGACCCTAAGGCAGAGAAATGTATCTTCATATGGTATGATATAACTAAAAAAGGATACATGTTTTATAATCCATCCAACAAAGGATTTATGGTCAGTAGCAATGTTGTGTTTGATGAGGATGATTCTTGGTTTGAAATTGAATGCATGAAGGTCAAATTGCCATATGACTTGGAAGAAGAATTTCCAAGCCTCACCTAGGAGGAGCCAAGCATTCTTACGTTGATGAAATCATTCTTACAGGTAGTGATGTTAATGGCATCAAACAAATCAAAAGCCAGATAATGCAAGAGTTTAAGATCAATAACCTAGGGTTTCTCAAATATTTTCTTGGACTTGAGTTAGTATGCACTTTCTCTGGAATTTACATCACTCAAAGGAAGTATGTGCAGGACATGTTGAAGAAGTTCCACTTGGAGAATGCAAAAGTAGCTAGCACCCCTATGGAGGTAAATCATAAATTGAGTGCTCATGAAGGTGATTTGCTTGAAGACATTGTAGGATACCAAAGCATATTTGGGAGTCTCAAGTATGCAACATTAACAAGGATTGACATATGTTATGGAGTAAGTGTTCTGAGTCAATTCATGCATGAATCTAGAGCACCTCACTTGGAAGCTACTAAAAGAATTTTGAAGTATCTCAAAGGTACTCACAACCAAGGCCTTTACTTCCCATACACATCAGATTTGAACATTAAGTTGTACTCAGATGCAGATAAGGTAGGATGTAAGGATGTCTGAAGAAGTACTTATGGTTATTTGTCCTTTGGAGGTGATAAGCCCATCTCATGGTCTTCTAAGAAGCAACCAATTGTTGCTCTATCTTCAACAGAGGCTGAATACAGGGGATTAGCAAATGCTACACAAAAAGCTATTTGTATTATATTACTCTACTCAGATTTGGGACTTCACACTCATTCGCCTATAATCTTTGGTGATAACACTAGTTTTTTGCATCTTGCAGCTAATCCCATTTATTATGCAAGAACCAAGCATATAGAACTGCACTATCACTATGTTAGAGAGGAACTCTTGAGAAAGGAATTGAATTAGCATATGTATCTACAAATATGCAATGTGAAAATTTGTTAACCAAAGCACTTGATGGTACTAAGCTTTGCATGTTTAAAACCATGATTGGATTACACGAGATTCATGAAGGCTGATGATGCAATGCAAGCCAAAATATTTGGCTTGAGGGGGAACTGTTGGTGCAAATATACATGCCTTCACATTTAGCTTAGCATGGAAAGAAATATGTCAAAGCATTTGATGGATCATGTGAACCTTAGCTTATCACATTTGATCATTTACCATTTGTAAAAGATTAGATCCATGAGGAATCTTGTAAAAGCAATAATCTTGTGCAGCTAGGAAGAACAATAGCTACAAGGATCAATGAGAGAATAACTCCTAGGTTAAGGGAATCCCTTTTTTTAGTTGAAGCCAAGTTTGAATTTCAAATTTAAATAACTTCTTATAAAAGGAGCTTTGTAAATCTCACAGAATGTAGCCTCATCTTAGAGCTCAATTCTTGAACATCTATAGAGTTTGAGTATCTTATACCATAGCTTACGCATTCCACCATCATTAAGCATCATTACAATGCCAATAATCTTGTATAATCATGTGTTACAATACATATATTTCATTGATCATCTCTATCTACTTCTCTGCTATGACTACTCAGAACAATGAACTTTCTCTAGTCATATCGTAGTGAATACCCAACCATTTTGCATGATCTATAGCTTTTTGGAACCAACTTGAGGTCTACTTTGTACTGTTAGAATCTCAAAGCATTTAGTTCAGCCAGCTAGGATAAATCATTGTCAAAGTGCTCACTAGTCATCTAGTGTCTAGTCCCTAAAAATTCTGGGGTAAGCTTTGGATTGCTTAACTTATTTCTCAAATTATAGTTTTCCATTTTAGATGATTCCACTTGCAATCATTATCTATCTAAGTGAACTAAATTCCCTCAAAAGGAATTTCATCAATTGTTACTCTTGTGTGAGCACTTAGCAAAAGGTCTAGTAAATGCATGGACTAAAATAGCAAGTTTTTTGGCACTAGCTATTCATGCAGTACTCTATTTTGAATCTATTCTTTCAAGCATCAACTCCAAAGTACATAGATACTTTCTTCGTGTCATCTGCAAGCTAAATGGTAGGTACAAAGCAAGTTTTAGGAGTACCATCTCACTTCCTTGAGGTATCCATCCATCTCCTCCAACAATGGGGTGACCCATGCTCCTCTCATGAGATTGTTCTCCTATGCTCAGAGTCACCCTAAGCTTCTTGAAACTCTTGTCCACTCTTTCCTTAGTGTCCCTAAAATGTGCAATGATTTAGTTCCATCCCTATGATTGTGGACTCTCAATTGCGACCTTCAGCCTAAATTCAATGCTTTACATTGACTTGCAGCCCAAAGTTGATGCCTAGCATCAACCTATAGCGGAAAATCGACGCCTTGCATCGACTTGTATCAAAAATTGATGCCATGCATTGACTTGTAGTTGAAAATTGATGCCTCCCATCAACTTGTAGCTAAAAATTGATGTCAAGCATCGACTTGCAGCTCAAAGTCCATGCCGACCATCAACTTGTACATGTCAACAGAGCTCATGGAAATCCCCTCTAAGTCGATGCCAATCATTGACTTGCACCTCTATGTGGATGCTTTGCATCACGTTGGAGGCAAAAGTTGATGCCTAGTATCGACTTTCATAGACAACTTGATGCCAGGCATCGACTTGCAGTTGCAAGTCAATATCTGGCATTGACTTTTCTACCAAAGTCGATGCAAGGCATTGAGGGGTGCCCCCAAGACACTGCTAGACATCCATTTGTAACTGGATGTCAATGCCACACATCAATTTGCAGCTCAAAGTTGATGCCACACATCGTGTTTGTGGTGTAGGTTGATGCCAGGCATCGACTTTTATACACAACTGGATGCTAGGCATCGACTTGTAGGTGCAAGTCGATGCCTGACATCAAGTTGTTTATGAAAGTCAAAGCCAAGCATCAACTTTTGCCTCCAACTTGATGCCAAGTATTGACTTGCAACTCCATGTCAATTTATGGCATCGACTTTTAGGTAGAAAAATAGACTATTTGCATGCAATAAAATTTTAGAGCCAAAAAATACAAGAATTTTCTAAAATAGTTAAACATATTTTTGGATTCTTTTTTTATGCAAGAACTTTGGGCACCTCTAAGGATTCTTGGTAGCACTCTTCTTCTCCATTTTCTTTTTTGTTGTTTGCTAGGCTCTGTGCTCCTTAGCTCTTAGCTCTCTGTTGCTCTCTCTTGGGGCATAAATTTTAGAAATGAGACTGATGTCCTCCTTCACTATTTATGGGCACTAGCATGGCTTGAACTGAAAATTGGCTAGATGTAACTGAATCAAACTAGGCCCTAACCACATTAACCAGTTGGACTCCGTAGTTGAACCGAGAACCACTAGCTATGCCAATTTAGGGTCCTTTAATGGAGGTTATTCCAATTTAGGAAGCAATAGCTATGCCAATTTCGGGTCTGATAAGAGAGTTACTCCACCTTTGTTATTTAGTGTGTTTTGCCTTTGAAATTGGGAATATTGTAAATATTGGAAGGAATAAAACAACTAGAGCAATATATGTAATAGGTTGTTGAAATTGCTCACAAATATAGCTGACAAGGAGTTTCAAATCCACAATTGGCTATGATAAATACTCAATAATCCACAAATTGACTAAAAAAGATTTTCAAATCCACCCTTGGACAATCAATAAACCAACCGCTAAATCAATATTGATAATCCCATAGTTAAAGGAATATGAACCTAGATGAAAAACGTCACAAAATAGTTTTTTGTGCCTAGTAAAACACTTCAAATGTCATTTTGTTAACAACTCAAATATCTTGAGTAGATAGTAATTCATCATTGTTACCTAGAAAGAATGGTGTAAAAAAATATGAGGAAAGACATTACATAGCATATGCAAGAACATTTGAGGCCCATAGGAAATAAAGGACCAAAATAAATGAAAATGTTAGTTGTGTCTCTCAAGGAATATAATTTATCACTTTTCCATCAAATATTTTCTTTGTGCTCACCAATTTTAAGACAAGAGGATTGGGTTCTCTTTTATACAAATTCTTGTCTCCGTTCTTCTTTTAAGAGTTCAACATACCACACTTCATTATGTATCTTCAAACTTTATTTTGTATCTTAAAACTTTGTAAAATACAAGTTTTTTTGTCTAAGATTTTGCAAATTCTTCTTGACATGTACAACATGCTCACAATCTGCATGCTCACTATCATCTTTAGAGTATACAAATATATCATTAATAAATACTAAGATGAATTTATAGAGATAATAATGAAAAACATTAATCAATAGGAGAATTTGTTAATCCAAAAGGTAAAACCATAAACTCATAGTGGTCATAACATGTTCAAAAAGATAGCGTGGGTATATCTTCTATTTTGATCCTAATTTTATGATATCTAGGTCTTAAGTTAATCTTATTGAGTATAGTTGCTCCTCTTATTTACATGATATATCATCTATGTGAAGGAGTGGGTGCTTATTTTTAATTGTTATTTTATTCAACCCACTCTAGTCAATAGATAATCTATAATCATCACAATTGCTCCCTAAGTTGAAACACTCAGTCTTATCAAGCTTTTCTTCAAAAGATCATTTTCTTGAATCTTAGGAACCTTTAAATCATCTATGTTAAATATAAAGGGTTCTCTATTATATGGTTCATTCCTCACTTTTAGATTGTGAGCTTCATTTGCTAACGTCTGCAGTCACGAGCGATCAAACTTCAGCACACACAGAGGGCTGCGTTCATTTCCTCCCAGCCACTGAGCTGTTTTTATGTTATATCATGTGTGTGCCTCCTCACACACATAAGTCATAGTAAATATCTCTTAATTCCTCTACTATATGACATAAGTCCTTGTTGGTGCCAAGTGGCATCTCTGCCACAACCCCCATGATGTGACATTTCCTTCCCCTTTAAGCATTTTCGCCCTCAAAAATGTAGATGAAATGTCCGTAATAGTAGAAGAAAATGCTCGAACTCCTCTGAACCCCATGTACTCTATGTACATGGTCATCTCTGTGTGTTTTTTCCCCATATCCTTCCCCTTAAGAAGTCTCATAAGAGATCATCTCAAAGGTGGCAAAGCATCTGAGTGGTGCCTACTATCTCCCATGTACACTCAACTTCCAAATTATCACTCCCATGACATACAACATCACCAAAATGACATAAGTCCATATGATGTATCCGCTATGGAGTAATAATATGAGAAGCAAGTGTAATGTGCCAAACTTATAAGTTTGACCATACCATAATGGAGATAATAAACCATATAATCCTCTAAAATATAGAACAAAGCCCCATAACAAGTGACTCCAAACCCATCTAATACTAAATGATAGATTGCCGTCATACCACTCTAGGTCTTCCTGACCTTGAGTGTAATCACAAGTGATAGTTTAACTTAACTATCTTTTGAACTATGCGAATCCATCATCTAGCTTATGGTAGTAAAATGAAATCTCTACATTTCACCAACCAAGAGATCTGTGGTTTTTCATCCATTACCTGTGGACTAAGTTCTATTGGAAGAGCATCTATTGGCACTTGTGCAAACTCTAATATTTCTCTTCCCTATAGTTTGCCATATAAATGCAAAAAGCATTCACTTTGAGATTCAGATAATCCCTAAGTCCCCATCCTCCTAATTGATGTTTACACATCATGCTCATGATGTAACGCCAACTAAGAGTTTGGTACCTCCATAGGTTAGATACCTCCATATCTCCTAGAAACCCTAAAGAGAGAAGTCATAACTCTATTCCCAATCTAACTAATGTCAATAACTAGATCATCTCATCTAGTCAAGGACCATCACTGGAAATTATCATAACCACTTCTCTCTGGGTCTACAGGTGAGACTCAATCTAATCATCATGATTAACTGATCTCCCTCTTGTCTTTGATAGAAGAGTGCCACTTCTATCAAGACAACCAAAATGAGAAAGTAAAACTCTCTCTCTCTCTCTCTGTAATCTCCTCTAAGGAAAAGAGCTTTGGTAGGGGAATCTATTCCAATTTTCCTTTCCCTTTGAAAGAGACTCTTTTGAATCCAATTACTCTACTCATCCATAACTGAGAACACACATATATAAGCTCTCCATACTTTTTCCTCCCAAAATAGTGGAGAATCATACTCCCATGTGAAGGAAAATTACATGAAAAGTAGAGGAAATGAATTCCTTCTGAAATATAGACTAGGAGATGTTTCCTAAACACCTCTTCTCTTTAAAGGAAAACATACTCTATTCTTCTCCTATGAAGAAATCATATTTTCCTTTCTTTTTTCTCTTTCAAAGAACAGGCGCTAAAGTGAGACCACTAAACTAAAAGGAGATCTCTCATGGATCTCTGAGCTGATTCCCACTTTCTCCTTTCATTAAAAGAGAAACTCATGAATTTATTTAGTCCTCTCTTCCATAAATAAGGCATAATCCCTCATTTACATATTCCTATGAAGATGGAGAACATATCTCCCCTAACTAATGAAGGTGTATGAAGTGAAGAGTGGAGAAAATAAATTCCTAATAAGGGTCAAAGCCCTGTATTAAAAATGGTCAGCAATGATATGACATGATACCATAAACACATGTGTATCCATCGTAAAAAACTATCTCTGTCAACCATACTCTGTGCATGGATCTATACGATCCCATAAAACTCATGGAATTATCCTTCCTGAAAAACTGAAAATGAGTATGTGATACCAGTGGTGATAAAATCACCTATCACATTCTCTACTGGAAGAATAAATCTTCCCTAAACTATGAAGGATAACTCCCAATCCTAAGGAGATGTCTACTAAGAGCTCTCCTCTGATCTAGTGAGACATGATGCCATGAATGATGAGTCCTTTTCTTCCTGGCCATAGAAGAAGAGTCCTCAAAGGGAAGTCGTTTCCACTATCCCATAACAGTGGAACTTTCTTCCAATTCACGGTGTCATACCTACACTAAACCGAATATATATTTCAAACATATATAATGGAATATATAGGTGGACTCTAATGAGTCCCATATCCTAGAATCATGTCAGTGGACTCAAGTGAGTCCCATGTCCTTGAACTAGTTAGTTTGGTTCTAGTCAATATGTGACAATGGATATCCCTTTTTGTTCAAAACTAACTTGTTCCTAGGTACCAAGACTAGGTCTAAGTACCACTCTATAGATCTCAATATACATATATGTATTGGGTACCCTGACTAGTCTTAACTAAGGGATCTATGCTCTAAATCACAGAGCTAGTGCCATACCTGTGGCCTTCCTAACCATCACTCGAATCACATAGCACCCGTCGATGCTCTCTCATGAAACCCATCTTTGTGATCCCGTCCTATTGGTTTCCTTAGTAGTGAAACAAAAATGCTTCAGTACTTGCTCAAGTGATGTGCATGAGTGAAACTAATCACTCTTTGGGTATTCCTGATAATACCCCATAGTCTCCTAATCATACTGTGAGACTCTTGTGAAGATAAATAAATCTTTGCTAGCTTGGAGATTATCAAACTGTATCTCCCGTGCCTGTATGCAACTTGCTATAACCTATAGGATTGCTTGTGCACATTCCTAATGGTGAAGGTATAACATCCTTCCTTTTAGCAATCCTATGGTCTAAAATCCATAAGGATTATGTGTGGGGATCTTGTTGCTACTGAAGTTGCCTTATCTATGATACTGTGATGGTACTAAGTCCATCAAATACATGCTTAGAAGCATGCCTACATCTTATTGATGCTTGCAGAAACGGCATGTTACCATGCCATAACATTCTTACCTAAAGGTAAGTGCATATATAACGCCATGAGGAGGGAAAACTTTCAACAACATTACCCCAGGAAATGGAATCCCAAAAAAATTTATAACCAATAGCTCAGTGGCACATAGGCCACCCAATAACATAGGTCCTAACAGGCCCATGGCATGCACGCCATAAACTCATATATGGATTCCATGACCTGCAAAAACATAAAAACAGTTGCTAGCAACCATTCTCTGAGTTGCATAGCCATATAGTTTCTGTAATCATCTTTCCTACAAACAATAAAAAAGTATACTTCTCTTCTGTCGATCCATACTTTAAAATTTAAACAATGACAAATACTTTTGCAAGCCTACTTTGCCGCTGTGAGATCTCCTTTGTCGCCGCCCATCGATGAGGGCTGATGACACACACAGTAAGATGCGTATTCATTTCCTCCCAACTGTCGAGCTTAAGCGTTCTGTTCTTCTCATAAAGAGTCTCATAAATAAAGACTCTCTCCCTAGTATTATATACAATGCATCTATCTCATGCCATGTGGCAAAACATGCCACCTCATCTTAGAGGTGTTCCCATAATATGACACTCACATATAGGTTGATAGCATGGTCAATGTACCTAAGTTGAGGTATATCAGCTAGGTTTTCTCCAACTACACCTCAATATTCTTTCAAAAGGTTTTCTACATAATTTGGAAGATTTTCTTCATTATCTTTGTCATGAAAATTTTTCACATATACAACAGAATTTCTAGATTCATCACATATAACTCCACTTAGCTCCATAGTAGAAATGATAATAGGCTTCGGATTGTGCACATCACCTAGAATGTATATAGATTCACCATCTAGCCTTAAAGAGATTGTTCTTTCTTTGGAATCAATTGTTCCAAAATATTAAATTAATGAGTCCATGCCTATAGTTGCATCACTCAATTTCATTTGAATCACATGGAAGCTCCTAGAAAAAAACTTATCAGAAAAAGTAAATGTAAGGTTTTCAATGTATCTTTTTCTATAGTGTAGTCATCCAATGCACATCTCCACGGGTCTTGTTATCTGCATATTTAGTAGCACCCCTAAAGACTATATTGAATTGAAAATAGAAAACAATGTATACTACCCAACTTGATGCAACGTATGCAAGATTTAGGGCAGTAGGCTCCATGATCTACTTTGTCAATTGCTCCACCTTTCTAGTGATGTTTATCAGGTTTCATTGTGTAGGCTGAAAACTCATCTTGATCAGGCATTCATATGTTCGATGTGCTTGCTCAAGTATTTTTTTCCTCCTGAGTGAAATTAAGGTATTGCTACCAATGGATGGGTTGATGAATCTTTTGATTTCCACCTTTGCAAGATTCTTACTTTGATTATTAAAAGATGGTCTTCTTTAAATTTTTCATGTTTTTTGTGATGGATCTCTATGGCCTATGTATGTTCACAATGAATTTGATCCTATTTTCCATCTACATATTGAACTTCTCAATCTTCTCAAAGATCTTGGCCATCACAATAGCATCCAAGAACTCAACACGTCCACATGCCTTCACTTGATAATGAAGCTCCTCACAAAGCCTTTCAATAAACGTGCTCTTCAGAGCATCACCATTAACCTCCAATGCATATTTGTGAGGACGTAGAAACTTTTCTTTGTACTCATTAGTGGGAAAGATATGCTTGTCACTCTCATGTTAATGAAAATTGTAGAACTCCATCTTTTTCTTTAGTGTGTCAAATAGTAACATTTTTCTTCTTCCTCTCTAAATTCCTTCCATAGAACTAGATGAGAGCATGTTCTAGTCTGCATATAGGACTTCCACCATAGCTTTGAGATGCCATGTAGGCATAGGATCCCGAGAGTTTCCTTCGACTCTTGACTCAATTGTCAAAGATCAAAGAAATCCTCTAGCTAGTCAATCCGTGCCTCTAGATCTTCACCACTCATCTTTGCACCATCAAAATCATCCAATTTTTCTTTCTTGATGACTTGGTTGAGGGCAAACTTAATAGCATCGATATATTCATAATTGCATTTATGCATTTCTCTAGTCATGCTAGATGTTTGTGTGACTTCATCCACTTCATCATTCAACTCCATGAACAAATTTGCAGAAGAGTGGACAAGATATGATATTGAGAGAGAGAAGTTCTCGTTTTATAGATTTGAACAAAAAGGATACAATAGCTTAGGAAAATAGATTCTTGACAAAACCTGCACCTCTTGAACACCCATGAACTATCACAACTCATTTGCAGGTGCACTCTCAACCTCACTCTTACTCTCTCTCTCTCACTCTCAATCTCAATCACAAGGTAGTTCTCTGATTTTTGGCCTCTTCATGGATGACATAGGAAAATGTTCCTCAATATAGAGTTGATTGTCCCCCAAGGCAATGCATGACACACAAAAATTAGCAAAACTTGTCTCTCCCCATGTTTCATGCAAAACTCTGACAACAACATGAATTTCTAGTATTCAAGTGTTTACTTTAGTGCTGCGTGTTTTCTTTAGCAATGAAAATTCATATCTAAAGACATACATAAGTTAGCATAAGATCAGATATGCATAAAAAAACATGGATTTGAATTATAATACGAAAGCTCTCTTTTTTTCATCTTTGGCATAATCCATAGTTTTATGGGCCATGTACCTCAAAAATAATGTACAATTACAAAACTCTTGTGAGAGGAAAAAATTTTCAGCTCTGTTATCTGAAAAATAGTCTTAGATATGCCCTAGGTCAAATCTCTCACCAAATATCACTTTTGAGCCCTGGAAGTTTAAAAATTGTAGAGAGAGAATAAAAATATGGCATCATCATATACTAAACTAAATATAGAGCACAGTATGGGGTTCTTAAAACATGATGCACAAAATTTTAACAAAGACAAATTTATTCTCCTATGCATGCGTTACCTTTCTATCATACATAATTTCCCGTAGCTCTTTCATCTTCATGTTCCATTTTCAACCAAAAAACAAGATGCAACTAAGGTTTAGAGAGAAAGAATATATAACTTTTTATCCAATAATATTACCTTTATGCATAAAATGAACTACTTGTCCATCAACATTATCCCCAAAAGGTTTAACAAAAATTTCAAAATGAATTATTTCACTATCGAAAGGCCTATTAAAATTCTTCCACCCTTTAAAGAACTTTTTCCTTAGAGCTGGATAGAAGGATAATGTGCCTAAGAATCATCCGAGCTCAGCCAAGTCGGATATGCAACTATATATATGTGCCATTTTACCAAGATCTCTAATATAGATCTATAAATCTATCTAATACTACTTTAGGTGAAAGCTCAAAAGTGCAATCATGTTTCAATGTATAGTTATCACACAAAATAGGAGCAACACTAGCTACATATCTTTTAAGTACGCTAACATGAGCAAGATGTGCAATTCCAACAAATAAGCAAGGGATCCAGTTTTTTTTCAAAACGTTAAATGAACCTTCATATCATGGAGAGAGTCTATTGATCCTTCCCTAGAAACAAGTTAGGTTGGTGAGCACTAACTTGAAGAAATATCATGTCATCTATTTGAAGTTTAGGTACTTCATCCATATTCTCAAGCACTTCTTTCTAGGTTGCATTTATTTGAACAAATAATAGAAAAAATATGGAATATCTTCATTTTATTTATGAATTTCCAAACTGACACGAATAAAAAATGGGGTATGCATACATTTTTTATGGAAAGCACTTTCAACCAAAAGTACTTTTCATCGAAAAGTGTTTTGATGAAAAGCGCTTTCGATCAAAAATCTACTTCTAAGTAGAAAAAAATATTTTCTCATTCGATCAAAAATCTTAATCCACACATGATTTCTCACAAGTTCTTAGAGCTCTATTACTATCATACACTCTTATAGCCCATTCCTCATGTTATCATTCATTTATTGCTCTCTTTTTCATTTATTCCGTATTTTATTGTTATGTTCACTATGTATCATGCATATGTTATGATCCACATATGCGTCTCTTATATACGTGTGAGTTGTATTTATGTGATTGTTTTTATCTATTTTAATCATCAACACTATACATGTTTGAGTCGTGAAAGCATTGCTTACTTGTAGAATTCGATGAATCAAAATTTTAAATAAACCGCAATTGTGATTTATTAACTTGGTAATTTGACTTTGATTCTCATAGTATTATAGGAGTGAGCAATAAATCTATTAAGATTGATTGAATTGCCTCCTTGATTCCTACTCTCTCAATAAAATATCGAGTGTATAGGGACTATTGTGATTGTCTGATTCTTTGACCCTTACTCTTACAATACTCACTTAGATTTGCTACAAGGTAGGTCATAAGATGTATAGAAATGATTGTGATTGTCTAATTCTTTGAGTTTTACTACCACAATAGTTATATAAGGTCATGTGACAACAATCATACATAGTATAGTGAGTGTATATTAACTAGTATGAAAGTATGATTCTTTGAATCATACATTCTTAATAATTACATAGATTCAATTTAAGATGATAATTCAACTTTATACCTACTTATAAATCTACTTATCTAACTATCTATCCATGTTTCTAAGCATGCAATCATTCATCTATGTATCTATATGTCCATCTACATTTAACTATATATTAATCTACTCATCCATGCACTTTGTCATCCAACTATGTATCCATCTATCTAATTATTATCTATCCATTCAATTATTCATCTATCTATCATATATATATATATATATATATATATATATATATATATATATATATATATATATATATATATATATATATGTATATGTATGATCTATATTTTTGTATTCTTTGAATTATCTCTTCATTCAATTATTAGTCAATTTTATCATTTTTAATCTATATATAGGTCTATCTTCTATCTTTTGAATTATCTATCCATGCAATTATTTGTTTGTCTACAATTTTTTTATTTATATATTGAACTTCCTATCCATACGCTTAATGATATATATATATACATATATATATATATATATACATACATATATATATATATATATATATACATATATATATATATATATATATATATACATATATATATATATATATATATATATATATATATATATATATATATATATATATATGTGTGTGTGTGTGTGTGTGTGTGTACGCGTGTGTGTGCGCGCTTAAGATGTATTTATGTATTCGTAATTTTATAAAAGAGTCCTATTTTTTATTATTTATATAATGAATTAATTTGATGTTTAAAGATTTATTATCAATCAAAATTTCAATTTTAATTCATAGTCTATTATTTATATTTTCATAAATGGCTGGTAAACTAAATAAGAATGAGCGAAAGTTTCTCGATGATTTTGTTTACTCGTACATTTATGGAATGGGAGATGATGAGATCACAATACTGATGGATATATCAAATTACATGGATCTCATCGAACAACTATCTAGAACAACATACATGAAAATTCAGGATAAATTTGGAAGCGTATCAGGAGAAGAACAAGCACTAGATGAAAAAATGTCCAAAGATCTCAATTTCATCTTTGGAATAAATAGTCAAAGTAGTAGAATATTGGCATTGGATATCACAACAATGCTAAGATCTACTAACAAAATTGATTTTGTCCATTTACATTACCGAACGATAAAGAAAAGAGGAGAGTGCGATCCGACATTATCGAATAGGCATAAATGCCGATAATCACAACAATTGTAGATATACATGTGACTATGGGAGATTAAATATCCAATAACTTATGTTTGATCCCATACTCATCTGTTCATTTCAAAGATGCAGCTCTCATGGGTGAAGGGCAATGTGGAATGGCCCATAAAGGGAAAATAACCCATTCCATATTCATCAACAAAATCTTTGAAGATAAATCATTTCGATCACATTGTCTTGAGTTAGAGACATGAGAAAATGAATCTATGAATGAGGCCACTATTATACCTATTATGCATAGTGGAATAAGAAGCCCACTTGCAATAGCTAGACATCATAATAAAAACCCATGCCTCATTTTCAATTTATGGAATGGTAGTACCTTGGACATGTGGCTCAAGAGAATAATAAAAAAAGGGTACTTAAATGTATCATGAAGGAAAAGCATCAAAGACACACAAGGAGATATAGCAACAATGAAGACAAATATTTAAATGTTAATCAATGCACCACTCCAAAGAGTGTCATTCCTACACACTTGTAATATTTCACATAATGATCTCCATCCAGGTAATGTAGTGTTGCTTCTAGATGGTGAGCACTCTTATATGAGACTATGTGACTTCGCAAGAGCATTTAATTTTCCTACAAAAAAAGAGGTGTTCCAAAGTTACCTAATCTAGGAATAACAAGTAGAAATGAGTGAGCCAAAACTATTGGTGGATTTCACCAAAATCAATATCCACTAACCCTCCACCATTCAAAAAAATTAGGAAACCTATAGGATTTCAATATTCCTTTTGCAAATTTTGAAACCCGTAGATTTTGATAGTTATCCCATTGATAGAAATGGGGTTTGTCAGTTCAAATATGCTTTAGTACTAGCAGTTAATAGAGGTGTATCAAAAAGTGTAGATGCACATGAATTAGTTACAGTGTTCTATAATCGCATTTGGTATGGTTTGAAGATATCAATTAGTGATCACTACAACATATAAAGGGTAAACCGGCCCCTATACTAGTGCAAGTACATGGGAATATTTTTCCCTGGTGTTGGTATAGATGTTGGTACCAAAACATTAGTATAAGCTTTGGTATAGGCACCAGTATAAGCATCAATAACTTTTGCAAAGCATTGGTATATGCATCAAATGGGTGACAATATAAGCATTGGTAAGCTATTGGGCAAAAGCCTTAGTATAGGCACCGATACATTGTTGGGCATACCAATGCTCATACTGTCCATACAGACAACCATATTTGCCATTTTTTTTTTGATAGAGTGTGTTATCTCTTGTTGTAGAAAGATTACCATGTTGTTGTGTAGCAAAAGACTATACACTCTGCCAAAAAAAAACAGAGTACATAGCTAATCATGTGAGACCCCATCTTATCGATCTATTGGAGAGATGCAATTGATAAAGTATGAAAACCCCACCAAGCTTACTCACAATCATGTGAAAGGGGCTCCAAATCAAGAGATTCTTTGAACCATGTGAAAAGAGAATACATGGCTTCTCCTCCTTCTTTTGATATTGCAATATGATTTCTCTTGTGCAATATGTAGATATATCACTACTTTATTCACTTGTAGGTTGGATATTTCTCTAGTGAAGCTCCAAAATAGGACCATCCTACTTTATTCCTCTTCTAAGTGCTCTATAAAATCAACATTTCACTTTATTGAAAATCACACACTTTGAGAGTACCCACAAGCTATTTTTCTAATCAAGTAAGAGTGTTGATCCTCTCACTGAATGAGATAGCTATATTTGGAAATTCAGTGTTTTATCTAGACTGCATCTCTTGAATTTGGTTTTTCTTAGGGGCTTATAGTGAAGCCTTCAAAGATTGTTGTTTTGTGTATGCTTTCTCCTAGATTGAGAACCTTTCAAAATTAGGTTTTTGAATCGAATCCATAGTTTTCGAGCTTTCCCATGTGAAGCATGTTTACATTGAAGATTTTTAGCTCTTCCTTTTCTTTGATGATATATAAAGAGTGATTTGACTACTTTATGTAGCATTGCTAGGTGAATTTTGGTATTTTATAGGGGGTTTAGAGGACTCCTTTCATGTGTTTTTTTCTCTTTATCTTTACCAATAGGAATTTAGAAGGAAGGTGTTTGATTCTTTATTCCTTTTAACATCAGTATGATGCATCCTTTTAGGATCCCAATATTTTTACCTAACTCTTGCAATGCACAACTTCATAATGCGTTTGTGGAGTGATAGTGAAAAGGAGCATATGGATAGGAAATGAGAAGAAACATTTCTTGAACTTCCAAAAAAAATCCTTAAGGTTTGATGAGGGACCTTCTTGAGCATTAAGATAAGAATGAGGGTTACTATAAAGCTACATAACTTTTCTAATCATGTTTTATATTAATAGTTATCTTCTTAAGTCTTCATTATCTATGCATATTTACATAGTTGAAGCATGACTTAGGACTTCAAATATGTCAAGTATTGTAACAGGAAAACATATATTTTACTATCAAAAATCTTATTACAATTATTCCACCCTTTAAAGAACTATGTCATGAGATTTGGAAAGAAGGATAGTGTGTAAGAAAATCATCCAAGTTCACCCAACAAAAATATTCAACTAGATATGTGTGTAATTTTCCCACAGTCTCTACTATATCTCTCTCTCTCTCTCTCTCTCTCTCTCTCTCTATATATATATATATATATATATATATATATATATATATATATATTTCTAAGTAATCTTTCCCTCCTATATCATACTCTTTCAAGTTGAAGCACAAAGGAGCCATCATCTCTTGAGCATATGGTTGACCCACAAAACATGATCCACAATAGGTAAATATCTTTTAAGTAAGAGAACATGAAAAAGAGAATGCAAATTTATATATACAAGAAATTCCAACAAATAATCAAGAGATTCCATCTTTCCCAAAACTATTAAAGGACCTATGTATCGTGGAAAAAATTTATGATCCTTCCTTGGCAACAAGCTAAATGGGTGAGGATTGACTGTTAGAAATACAAGGTCACCTATATGAAATTCAAGAGGTACTCTCTTCAAATCATAGAAATTCTTTTGCCCTTTCTGAGCATATTATATGTGTTTCCAAGTTGTTCATCCATCTTCACAACAATTTCCATAGACACTTCTACTTTATCTACAAACAAGAAAATAAAGGTGGAGTGAAACTTTTATAACCATACATAGACCCAAACAAATTCATTTTTATAGATGCATTCCATGCAGTATTGTATGCAAACTCGACTAAGGACAAATATTCACTCCACTTATTTTGATTTTCATTCATATACATACACAACATATCTTCAAGTACACTTTGTGGATGGAAAGTTCTAGTCATACAAAGTTGTGTTACACTTATGTTTTCCTTGAGTAGCTTTGATGTGAACCTTTTCCCTATACATGGCCACTTTTTACTCTAGTTCTAGCTAGAGGTGTTTTCTGCATGTTACCACATACTTGGTACTCTCATATGTGGTGGTACTTTGTACTTAGGGATATTATTTAGCTCTTACTTCAGTTGAGTTCATCATCAATAGAGAGAGCTATTCCAACCATCATCTTCTCTATGTGTCTTGCTGCATTTGTGCTCCTTGTGTATGCTTCTCATGTGTTTCTTGCACTTCTACACACACCCAACAGTGGTATCAGAGCACTTTTAGCTCCTTCTCAAGTTTCAATTTTTTGCGTCATGGCACACGTGCACTTTTAACAGTGTAAATCGTCTTCAGAGCATAGAGCTGTGAATCTTAGTAGCCAAGAAACATTTCCATCAAGAGTGCTGGCGTTTCATCGCCATTTCGAAGCCATTCGTGGAGTCAGAATCACCATCAGAGTGATGGTTTGTCAGCTGAAATTTGAGCATTCATTTCATCTTTCATTGAAGTGAATATTTTGTCACATTCTTGTTCCTTAATGAAATGGCGTGCAGAAATGACTTGTTTGGCATGCTTCAAGCTGAAGATAAGCTTGATGGGACCAACTATCCAATGTGTTCTTACATAATGAAGCATGTTCTTGTTGCTAAACAACTTTGGAACATAGTGGCAGATATAGATCAAAGGCCCACATGTGCTTCTACTTCACAGCCTACTGTCACAGATGGAGCTTCTTCTTCAAGTACACTGGTTTCTCCTTCTCCACCTATAGAGGAGCAGCCTAGATGGGATGGAAAAGATGCTCAAGCTCATGCCTTGATTGCGCTTTCTGTGAAGCATCATATAGTTCCACACATTTGGTCATGTTCTACATCACGATAGGCATGGGACACTCTTGCTTCTTTGTATGTCGTACGTAATGAAGCACATGTTGCATACTTGAGGAAGCAGCTTGAGGATGTATGTATGGATGAAAATGAGTCATTGGATATGTATGTGACATGCATCAAGGACTTGAAAGAGGAGTTCGCAAACATAGAGAAGATTATTCCGGATGCATCCCTCATTTCTACATTGTTGAAATGATTACCCAAATCTTTTCAAAGCTTTGCTACTACACTCCATTTGGTTGCAAAAGGAACTCCTAATATGTATGCATTTGATGAAGTTGTGTCTCTTCTTTTGCAAGAAGAGCAATCTATAAAGAATAGGAGTGGTTTGATTGAGGGAACGCAAGTACTTGCTATCTTACAAAAGGAGAAAAGCAAGTATGGTTCAGCTTTGGGTTTATCAAAAACAAAGCCTCAAGCTTCCTCTTCCACTCATTCCTCTAATGATAATGATTTGCAAAAGAAGAAGAGATGCAAATATTTCCAGCAGGCTAGTCATACTATTGACGAGTGTAGAGAGCTTGCTAAACGCAATGAGAAGAAGAAGGAATCCGGCATGTTTATTGTTGAAAATTCAACAAATGTAAAGAATGATGAAGCTAACATGGCTCAAGAGTTTTGGGAATGTGTTGTTACATGTCATTATGATGCTTCTTTGCATTCTAAATGTATGGTTATGAGTGAGGCTGATTCAGATTGGTTCTTTGATAGTGGTGCTTCATCATGCAAAAGATTTTTTGCCTCTTTGAAAGATCCACCCAAAGGAGGACATGTAGTCTGTGCAAACAATGCCTCTTATCCTATCATTGGAGTAGGAGAAATTGAGCTTACAACTACAAATGGAGGTGCGATTCTCTTGAAAAATGCATTGTATGTGCCCGATATCAAGTAGAACTTAATTTCAGTTCCGTTGATTGCCAAAGCTAGACTTCATGTACACTTTGTTGATGATAAATGTAGGATTCATGATTTTAGCAATAGCGATGTTATCGTGATGTCTAGTACATTATGTAATGGTTTGTATTGCATGGATACGTATAAGAGGGCTCCCTCAAATGCCTTGGTTGCTCATACTTCTTCCATGGCTGAAATGGAGCTTTGGCATGCTCGTTTTGGTCACTTAAACTTCAATAGTTTGCTTTATTTGCAAAAAAAGGACATGGTTATTGGCTTGCCTACACTTGAGTCCAGTGAAAAGCATGCATGTGAAGGTTGCATTCTTGGAAAAATGCATCGTGCTTCTGTTCCAAAAGATAGTCACACACACACTACAAGAAAATTGCAGCCTGTTCATAGTGATGTATGTGGTGCGTCAATACTCCATCTTTTGAGAAGCATGCATATTTTGTTACCTTCATTGATGATGCTATTCACCATACATGCGTGTATCCTATGAAAGCAAAGAATGAGGTATTTTCTTGCTTCAAAGCATTTTTAGCTATGGTAGAAGATTTTTCTTCACAAAAGCTTTTGACTATACGCACCGATCGTGGTGGTGAATACATGCCACATGAGTTTAATGCTTTTCTTCGTGAAAGAGGTATTTCACACCAATGTGTGGTGCCATATACACCTCAACAAAATGGTGTTGCCGAGCATAAAAATAGAACTCTACTTGAAATGGCATGATGTATGGTTAAAGGAAAGTATCTTCCTGATAAGTTTTGGATGGAAGCCGTCATGTGGGCAAACTATGTGTTGAATCACTGCCCTACAAAAGCATTGAGAGTCATCACTCCTTATGAGGATTGGAATGGTCATAAGCCTATGTTTAGTCATATGCATTTTTTTGGTTGGTTGGCATATGCTCTTGTGCCATCACAACAACGTCACAAACTTGATGACAAGGCAAAGAAATGCATATTTGTTGGTTATAGTGCTGAAAGTAAGCGATATGGTTTGTACCATGCATATATGAACACAATTACTGTGAGTCAAGATGTGGTATTTGCTGTAAATTCAGTTTTCCCTCTACTTGAATGCAAAAAACAGCCAACTCTTAGCTCACAAGATGTGCTCCATACACTCATGCCTTTGTTCCAAAATGATGCGCTTGAGTATGGCCATGTAGACCAGAAAATTGAGGCTCAAAGGGCTGAAAAAATCCAGCCAAACAAGGCTGAAAATGTAGAGAGTTTCCAGCCAAACATGGCTAAAAACTTCAGGCAAAAAAATGTCAAAACTCTTGGAAATTTCGAGGCACATATGGCTGAACATTTGTGTTAAAATATGGCTGAAATGAGCATGAAATTCAGCCCATGCATGATGTACATATTGAACGTGTATTACATAATGAAGGCATGTCTATCAAGAGTGCACAATCTATGCCAAAATGGCTGAAACAAATTTTACAGAACAGCAAATTGAGTGCACCTTTACTTGGTAGAACAAGATCAAGCTCTCACCATGCATCAAGTAATTTTGTGGATTATTCTCTTATTGCTACAGCATGTAAGGAAAAGCCACTTTCTTTTGAAAATGCATGTGATGATCCACAATGGATAAGTGCTATGCAATAAAAAATGGATTTCATTCATAGGAATGGTACTTGGGAGTTATGTGAATTGCCAAAAGGAAAGAATGCCATTGGTACAAATTGGGTTTACAAGATTAAGAGAAAGTCTGATGGAGGCATTGATTGCTACAAAGCTAGATTGGCTGCCAAAGGATATACACAACAATAGGGGGTTGACTATGAGGAAACTTTTGCACCTACTTCACGCATGACTACCATTTGCAATGTGGTTGCATTGGCTGACCATTGAGGTTGGAAAGTGCATTAGTTGGACATAAAAACAGCCTTCTTGAATGG
>CM035431.1:130779502-130787002 GCA_020310875.1 Ceratopteris richardii | reverse complement strand
TGTATGGTTAGTATGCATGAGCATAGATGTGCATTAGTGTGTGCGTGGTTAGTATGTATGGGTGTATATGTATATAAGTGAATGAATGAGCATGTGTATGAATGCATATGTATGAGCTAATGAATGTGTGTATGCATGTTAGTTCATATTAATACTACATTTGCATGAATATATGTATTTCAAAAAGGAGTGATGAATGTGCATGGTTATATGTATTTAGAAGTGCATGAAAGTATGTTAGCATGTGTATGCCTTAATGTATGTAAAGTATGGGTTTTATGTTGATTTCTTGTAATATTACTAATTCCTAATGTTTTTTTTCAGAAACATTGAAGATTTAAAGAGCAATTGAAGTGAAGTGAAGTGAAGTGAAGTGACAGATTGAAGATCTATTTACCTTATATTTTCATTTAGTCAATTACTTATTTGTTTAAACATTTATCCTATTACTAAACCCTTACATTTGTATTAGAGTTATTGATTTGAGCCATTAGCTTATCAATTCATTGACTATCTTTTATGAACCTTATCTTTAGGTTTGTATAGGAATTTGATCATTAATCTAGTGTCATTTCATCTTATGTCGCAAGAAGCCTCATCAAGTAGTTCTTTTCTACCTTCATCTACCTTTGAGTCATTATTTCCTAAACCAGTTGAAGTTGAAGAACGAGTAAAAGATAAGATAGTAGAAGAAACTTTGCACAATCCTAGTAGAACTTTCCATTTACTTTCCATTGTTCCACCTAGCATTGAGAATAGTGAAGACCTTTTCCTACCATCTGTAGATAGAAACGACGATAATTTGCAAGACGAGTCAAACGAACTGAATGCATTAAAGATCACGTAGTTAGTGAAAAACTAATCTTACCTTCTTATTTCCAAGCGATAGAAAGATATAGAAGCGCTCGTCCTTATGGCTCCTAGTTCCAAAAAATTATTTCTTAATTTAAACTCGAATATATTAGAAATCTATAGTTTTTAACTATCCTAAACTGAACAAGCAATCGAAGCCCTAAGCATACTCAGAAGCACCCTGTGTGTAGTCACACGGTTAGGTTAGCGTGATTCTTTTGGATGAACGTCAGCCTACCTTCACACCGCTCTACGACAACTTTGGTGAACCTGACGTGAAGCGTGACGATCGTGTGCCTAGGACTTATGTTGTATGTTTAGTTTTAATTTAAATTTCTAATTCATCTTCTTCTTGTATGCAGGGAACTTGAAGATTGAAGTAGTGCCAAAACGTGAAGAGTTTGCTATCTGTTGTTGTCCCTTGGTGAGCATCTCCACGAGAAGAAGGATTTCCAACTGGTGGAGTTTCGTCGCTTCAAACCCCCCTCATCAACATTCAAGAGAATCAAGACATAGTCATAGTCATGTTAGTTTTGAGTTTAAGATTGTTTTAACATTTACTTTTGAACCTCTTCAGCAAAGATATCATCAAGTAAGGTGTTTTAAGTTCTTTATTTTTTTTAGTTTACTCACATCCCTTAGAAAGAAAAGGTGTTTTCATCTACACTAGGATCTAAGCATTTTCATATTAAGCATTAAAACAGTATTTGAATCTTTCTTTTGTATTTAGGAAAGATATAATTTTTACTTAAAGCATTTAAATATCTACATTTTAGGAAAAGCCATTATTTTTGCATCATCAAAAAGACAAGATTTTAAGCTTTGAAAAAGAAAGATTGTTTGCTTTATTTTCATTGCATAAAGAAGAAAGCTTTTAGCATAAAAATAGATTAAATTTAGGTTACTTTTGATTCATAGTTAATGCTTTTATTATTTTCAAAGATATTATTTTTTAAAGAAAATCAATATTAAACTAAAGGACTTAAATCAATAACATTTATAAAAACTACTTTATTAGGTTTTTTGAATATAAGAGATAAATTTAGGTTTCTGAAATCAAAATTATTTGTAGTAAAGCCTAGGACTAGGGTAAAGCCATCCCTGGCTTTATCAACTAGTGATAGATTTAGGCAATTTAGAGAGCAAATAGATCCGGCTATTAGGGAACTTCTTCTATATTTGAAACATTATCAAGAATGCAAAATGGAAGAGATGTTTAGGAATATGATGATAGAAAAGCAAGGGACACGTACAGTCCAAGCTATTCTAAAAGAGAAAGGAAAATTTACTGGATTGAATATTACGGAATACGTGGATGCATTTGAGGAGCAAGTGCAAATCCAGGGATTGCCTGAAGATGTTTTAGTTAAATACTTTAGTCATGTTGTTTCTAGTTGAATCCTAGAATCTATACAAGAGCATACTGAAAAAACATGGGAGGAATTTAGAAAGGAACTTCATAAAATGTTCTACCTCGAGGAAGGATGTCTGCGTCGGTTAAACACTGTTAAGAGCAATGAGTCTTTAAATCATCTTCACGGTGAGTTTATGAGACGTCTAGCTCAACTTCCTGAAGATGACAGAAATGCTATTAATCCAGATGTGATTATATATTTTCTTAAGATGCTTACTCCTGAGGATAGGGCTGAAATTGAAAGACGAATAGAGGAGCCAGGAAAAAGGTATGGGCTAACTGATGACTGGGAGAAAGTCAAAAAAGAGATAGAGGCTCTTGCTCAAATGAAGCAAAGACAAACGCTTTTGTATGACAAAGCTGATGCTTCTCAGCCTAGAGAGATTCCTACTACAAGGCAAGTTGACATGCCAATGCCTGCTACTATGGCTACGGCTAATAATTCAGCTGCCACTAAAGCTCCCATAGAATTTCAACTAGATATTCTATGTAAACAGATGGAAAATGTTATGAACATGCAAGCATCTCTTTCAAAAGAAGTTGCCAATTTGAATAAACAAGTTTATTCCATGAGCTTTAATGATCCAGGGGCTAGTAATAGTGGTACAAGGCAAGTACCACCTATTCAACCAGTTATACCTCAGTATGTTCCACCTCAACCAGTCTTTCAACCAGCACCACAACAAGCTCCTCAGTTTGTTGTACAGCCATCCTTTCAAAGAAATAATGAGAAAAGAGGGACTGGCCGAAAGCACTGTGTTTGGTGTGATAGTCAAGAGCACCTGTCATTTGTTTGTGAAGAATTAAAAAGTGCTAAGGCAAATCAATTAGTTGTGGAAATAGATAGAAGATTATGTGACTTTAGGTCACATCTTCCTTTGTCCGTCAATTGGGGCAAAGGAGGAATGAAAAAGCTTTATGAAAATTTAGCAGTCTTAGATGCAACTGCCAGTACTTCAGCTACACGACTAGAGCCGGTTGAGGATAGGCCTTCTTCAATGCCTAGCCAAAATCCATATTCAATAGAAGCACTCGTACGAGCTAGAGACGAAATAATGTGCAAGACCGCATGGAAATCTCCTGTAGATCAATCCTCTGTCTTTTCTCACATTGCAAATGTTGAGGAAAAATGGAGACGAGAAGATCAATAGGATGATGAAGAAGAAAGTGATAGGAGGGTAACCAGGAGGCAAACAAGAGAATATGAAAAGAAAACTGACAGAAAAGTTCAATTTGATGAATCAAATTTATCTGAAGAAGAGAAGAGAAAAATAATAAAGGAAGGAAAAAAGTCGATCGATGAAAATATTCAACCTGAAGAAGAACAAAAGAAAGTGGAAAAAGAAACCTCTAAACCTAAAAATAAAGAGGATCAAAAGCAAAATGAAGAGAAAGGGAAGAAAAAGGGTAGAAGAGCTCCACGTGCTATTATGATTTCTGAGCTCGAAAAGAAAAATGATGCTAGGGAGATTTTAAATGACATTCTTCTAAAAAGCCAAGTAACAATGTCACTTGAGCAAGTATTTTCCATAGCGAAACCGGAGTTCAAGGACAGTTTTATTCGACTTATTAGAAGAAGACGCTTTCCTTTGCCACAAGATGAAGACATGCAAGACGTGGTAGAGGAAACCTTAGCTATGAATGATGCAGTTACATTGAGTGAAAGCGACTATGAAGATAATGAAGAATTTACAGCAGGAAGTGTAAATAGAAATTTTCTAGGACCCATACAACCTGATGAAGAAATGTTAAAGAGTGAGAGTAAATTTAATTCTACTTTCTGGGCACGAGGTACACCAAAAGTAAAGATTAGAATCGGTGATGAAAAGGATTCTTGTTTAACTTTGGCTCTCATTGACTCCGGGTCAGAGATAAACGTGATTTCAAAGAAGTTCTTTGATAAATTTAGATGGCCTATCGATAAAGAGCACGGTTGGCAGATGAGAACAGCTGACAATGGCTCTGGCATTTTATTAGGTGCATGTGCGAATGTGCCTATTATGATAGGTGGTGTTCGAGAAGAGTTTCATTTCTTCATTCAAGATAATTGTTCATATGAAGTGATTCTTGGACAGCCATTTATAGCTGAAATGAGGATGGAAACAAAAGCAATGAATGACGGATCAGCGTATGCAAGAATTCGATCCAAATTAGGGATGGATTCTTTGCAAGTTATGACGATTTTCCCAAACCATACTAGAAATAGAAAGAGCTTAAGAAGAAATCCCATTGACTCGATCAGTCATGTTTGTGATGATCCACTCGCTGTAAGAGAATATGGGGCTTATTATGATCAAAATTTCTGCTAGACTCCACTATTGAGCGAGACAATAGTGGACGTTGTTTTGATGTCTCGCCTATCAATGAACATAAATTTGAAAATTATCTAATTTGTACTCCTACAACTAGTTTGCATTATATTACTAAAGAAAACCTTACAAAAACATTTAAAAAACAAACTGAAAAATATTTCAGACAAACCGGATTAATTTCAAGTGACGAGAAAATTGAGAGTATAATTGAATTATCAAAAAGTTCTACTTTATTAGAAGAGCTAGAAAGTGTTTCTTATGAAAGGTTAGAATCAAATCTGATAATTCTTAACTCTATTCAAGAGTATGAGATTATTAGTGAATTTATCCTAGAACATGAAGTTAACATAGAAGCCAAATACAAAACTGTAGAAAAGAAAATAAAGCCTGTAGCTCAACCCTTACCCAAAGATAGTCATGACATACTTCGTCAAGTATCAAATGATCCTATTCTTAGAGATCGATCTAAGATAGGTCACATATTTACTGAGGAGACTAAGAAAAATATTAAATTCGATGATGAATTTATTTCTCAAAAAGAGCAGTTTTCCAAGATGATTGTTCGTCATGGTAAAGCTTTTTCTTTACTCCCTCATGAGATAGGATGTGCAGACCCAAAGTTAGTAGCTCTGATGATTATTTTCACAGTACCGCATATTCCTTGGAATCTTCGTCCGACTCTAGTTCCAAAGGCTCATTTACCTGAGCTAATGTGACTGTTAAAGGAGAAGATTGCCATACTCAGCACCATACTCTAATAGGTGGTTCACGGTACCGAAAAAGAGTGGGAAGCTATGCTTTATTCAGGAATTGCAGCCTGTGAATAAAGTCACTATTAGGAATGTAGGAACGGGTCCCATTGTAGATGAGTTTGCCGAGGCATTTGCTGGTCACTCCATCTATTCAATGGGAGACCTGTATTCAGGGTACGATCAGTTTCAATTAGCAATTGAGAGTCGAGATGTGACCACGATGAGGACTCCTTTGGGGTTAGTACGTATGTGTACTTTACCACAAGGAGCAACGAATTCTGTGGCACACATGATGAATGCTATGAATCTGGTCATACATGACTTTATCCCAAAAGTGACGATGCCTTTTATTGATGACATTCCAATAAAAGGGTGTGTGGAAAAAGAAAAGGATGAAAGTTTAGATTCTTCTTGTTGTAGAAAGTTTGTTTCCAGCCATATTTTAGATTGTGAAAAGATATTTGAAAGATTTGAAGAGGTTGGACTAACTTTCTCCCTAGAGAAATCAACTTTTGGTGTTAATGAAGTGCTAATAGTTGGGCATTTATGTGGCCATTATGGTCGTAGACCCTATCCAGCAAAAGTTGATGCCATTAGTAGGATTTGTGAGAGATGTCGCAATGTAAGTGAAGTAAGGAGATTCCTAGGTGCATGTGTTTTCTATGTCATCTGGATCCCTCACTTTGCTCATATAGCGAATCTGCTTTATGATTTATTGAGAAAAAGGAAGAAATTCTTTTGGACTGATGAGCATTCTAGAACTATGAGGCATCCAAAGCATTTGCTTATCAATGCTCCTGTTTTGAAACGTATTGACTATACAGGAAATAAGCCTGTAATCCTAACTGTTGACACTAGTCCTATTGGTATAGGCTGGGTCATTGGGCAGGATGATGAAAAGGAGCAAAGGTACGCAGTTCGCTTTGGAGCAAAGATTCTTCATGATACTCAAAAGAATTAGCCGCAAATTAAGAGAGAACTATGGGGATTAGTTACAACTTTAAAAACAGATAAAGATTACTTTATAGGAGCTAATGTAATAGTAGAGACCGATTGTCTTCCATTAATAGGTTTAATAGCTAATTGTTCATCTCCGGATATAGCTATGCTACGATGGATAGCCTATATTAAATTCATTAACCCTGCTTTTGTTCATATAGCCGGAAAACATAATACCGTTGCTGCTATGCTTTCAAGAGCAAAGTTCGATAATGATAGTGAAGCATTGAATAATCATATTAATTTAATAAATTATGAAACATCTACCTATGCGTATGAAAGATTTAGAGAAAATGATTATGAAGGAGAGTGGCGAGATATAGGAAATTATTTGAGTTCGTTTCAACCTTCCCCAAGCTGGTCTTCAAATCGATTCCAGAACATCAGGAAGAGGTCTTTCAACTTCTTCTTGAAAGATGGATATCTTTGGAGACATGCTAGAGGAAAGGTTCGAAACCCTCAAAGACTACTAGGTTTGAAGGTTTTTCAAGTGCAAGTTATGCATGAGATGCACGAAAGCCTTTGGGCTGGTCATAAAGGCTTTATAGCTACATATGAAAAGATTAGGGAAAGCTACTGGTGGCCGAGGATGTATGTAACTGTTAAAGAATTTGTGAGCACTTGTAGTACGTGCCAGTTACACTCCTCTGTCAAGCATAGAGATCCCCTTCACCCGACCTATCCACCTTGTATTCCTTACAAGTGGGTAGTTGACCTTGTGACCATGCCTAAAAGCAATGATGGTATGAGATATATTGTTCTTGCACGAGAGGATTTGACAAACCACGTCGAAGGTAGAGCACTTCGTTCCAATACTACTTATAATGTATGCGTATTCCTTTTGGAAGAAGTTTTATCCAGATTTGGGATATATAGAAAAACTAGTAGCGGATAGAGGAGAGTTAGATGCGAGAGAAGCGAGAGAATTCTTTGCACAACATGGAATTCGATTGTCTCTTACGACTGCCTATAACCCAGAAGCAAATGGTAAAATTGAACGAGGACATCCTTCCATAGTGAAGGCTATTTCTAAAGCTTGCCACGGAGATATTGGTCAATGGCCAAAATATCTCCCATTTGCTCTTCGGGCTGATCGCATGACGTACACGAGAACAACTGGTTTTATGCCGGCTGAACTCATGTACTGTCAGAAACCATTATTTCCCATTCA
>CM035431.1:130764502-130774502 GCA_020310875.1 Ceratopteris richardii | reverse complement strand
CCGATTGAAAGCACACTCTATGTACACAAAAGTGGGGCTGATCTTATAGTGCTTGTTCTTTATGTCGATGACATACGCTTGGCTGGGTCATGTGATGCAAAACTTGATATTCTTATGGCTGATTTGTAGCATACTTTTGATGTCACTTATCTTGGTCTTTTGAGCTACTATTTTGTCATCCAATTTCTAACCGTTGAGGGGGGAATTGTTATGCATCAAGCAAAGTATATTGAAAAACTACTTGAGTGTTTCGCTTTTAAGGATTGCAAGCCAGTTTCCACACTAGTTGAGACAGGGTTCAGGTTCTCAGTTGACTGTCACTCCCTGTGTGTGTTCACATCATTCGCTCTAGGGGGGTTTGTTACACTTATATGTTCCTCGAGTAGCTTTGATGAGAGCATTTTTCTTATACATGGGCACTTTTTACTCTAGTGTTGGATAGAGGTTTTTTCCCCATGTTACCACATACTTGATACTCTCATATGTGGTGGTACTTTTTATTTAGGGATATTATTCAGCTCTTACTTCAGTTAATTTCATCATCAATAGAGAGAGCTATTCCAACCATCGTCTTCTCTGTGTGTCTTGCTGCGTTTGTGCTCCTTGTGTGTGCTTCTCGTGTGTCTCTCGGACTTCTACACACACCCAACAAGTTGAGTTCCAATCAATTCAAAATATTTCTCAAGAGGTAAGATGTGAGCCTAGAATCTCTATAAGGAATTATGTTTTTAGGCATTCCATGCAATAAAAACAATTCTTTTGGAAATATTCTCGCATTATTCAAGGCAGCCTTAGTGTTTGATAGGAAAGAAATGTGCCATCTTGGTAAGCTGATCAAATACCAAAAATATGGTATCATGTTTACTTCTCTTTGTAGGCAATGTAATGATTACGCCCAAAGAGATAGAAAACCACTTCTCATTTGGAACATTCAAACCTTGTACCATTCCAAGCATTCTCTTGAACTCAAATTTCACTTGTTGTCACTTTAAACATTCACTTATATATTTTCTAGTATCTAGCTTCATACATGGAAGGTAAAAATATTTCTTTTTATTATAAGCCTTTGAATAACCTAGTTGTGAAAAAAAAGATGCATCATGAACATCATGTAATATTGAACATTCAATGGACATGCAAACAATATAAATAATTGATTCTTACAATATATAGATCCATTCTACAAACAAAATCTGTCTTGATACATTGATCCATTGTTTGCATGCTAAAAGTTTGTGAGAGGTGCATAAAATGATTCATGTCTCCGGTCTCCATGAATTTGATTTAGAAAATCATAATTTATTATAGAAAGTAGATCACATTGACGTTTTTGACTCAATGCATTAGTGAGCTTATTTCCTTACCAGTCGAATACTTAATGTCAAGAACATACTCGCTTAATAATTGAATACAACAATATTGCCTATTGTACAATGGTTGTGTGAAAATGTATTTTAGACTCTCATGAACTAATTTGAATTTAAAATTAACCCCGAATATTAGATTTCTCCCATGCTTTAGTACACCTATAATAGCAAGCATTTCTAGCTTATGAGTAGGATAAATAAGTTCATGTTTTCCTAATTTTCTCGATTCATATGAAACCACCCTACAATCCTATGAAAGAACACATCCAATTTGACTACCCCATCACATGAAACCTCAAATGGTTTTCCTAATTCTTGTTTTTGCAAGAAAAAAAGTTAATGACTTTTTGTTTCAATGATTCAAATGATTTTTGTTAGACATCACTCCAAACAACTCATTAATTCTTTTTTGTCAAATCTATGAGGGGATTAGCGATCTTTGAGATATCCTTAATATGTGCTCTTTTATATTTCACCAATATTTAAGAAAATGATAACATCTCTTATAGTTTTGAGAACTACACAATCAACTATTATTTTCACTTTATTATGGTGTAAATGAATCCCATCTTTTCATATGAATGTTCCTAAAACTACAATTTTGTTTCTCTAAGATTTTGAAAAGTCTTCTTGAAATGTACAACATGCTCACAATCCGCATGCTCACTATCATCTTTAGAGTATACAAATATATCATTAGTATATACTAAGATGAATTTATACAAATAATAATGAAAAACATTAATCAACAAGCACATGAATGTGGTAGGAGAATTTGTTAATACAAAAGGTAAAATCATAAAATCATAGTGGTCATAACATGTTCAAAAAGATACCTTGGGTATATCTTCTATTTTGATCCTAATTTGATGATATCTAGGTCTTAAGTTAATCTTATTGAGTATAGTGCTCCACTTAATTGACATGATAATTCATCTATGTGAGGGAGTGGGTGCTTATTTTTAATTGTTATTTTATTCAACCCACTCTAGTCAATAGATAATCTATAATCATCACAATTGCTCCCCAAGTTGAAACACTCAGTCTTATCAAGCTTTTCTTCAAAAGATTATTTTACTGAATCTTAAGGACCTTTAAATCATCTATGTTAAGTATATAGGGTTCTCTAGAATATGGTTCATTCCTCTGTCATATAGGTTGATAGCATGGTCAACCCATCTAAGTTGAGGTATATCAAAAATGTTTTCTACAACTACACTTCAATATTCTTTCAAAAGATTTTCTACATAATTTGGAAGATTTTCATCATTATCTTCGTCATGAAAATTGTTCACATATACGACAAAATTTCTAGATTCATCACATATAAGTCTAGTTATCTCCATAATAGAAATGATAACAGGCTTCGGATTGTGCACATCACCTAGAATGTATATAGATTCACCACCTAGCCTTAAAGTGATTGTTCTTTCTTTGGAATCGATTGTTACAAAATATTAAATTAATGAGTCCACGTCTATAGTTGCATCACTCTGTTTCATTTGAAACACATGGAAGCTCCTAGAAAAACACTTATCAAAAAAACTAAATGTAAGTTTTTCAATGTATCTTTTTCTATAGTGTAGTCATCCATTGCACATCTCCACGGGTCTTATTTTCTGTATATTTAGTAGCATCCCTAAATTCTATACTGAATTGAAACATAGAAAACAATGTGTACTACCCAACTTGATGCAACGTATGCTAGAGTTAGGGCAGTAGGCTCGATGATCTACTTTGTCAATTGCTGCACCTTTCTAGTGATGTTTATCAGGGTTCATTGTGTTGGTTGAAAACTCGTCTTGATTAGGCATTCATATGACCGATGTGCTTGCTCAATTATTTTTTTCCTCCTCAGTGAAATCAAGGTATTACTACCAATGAAAGGGTTGACGAATCTTTTGATTTCCACCTTTGCAAGATTCGTGCTTTGATTATTAAAAGATGGTCTTCTCTAAATTTTTCATGTTTTTTTTGGTGGATCTCTATGGCCTATGTATGTTCGCAATGAATTTGATCATATTTTCCATCTACATATTGTACTTCTCAATCTTCTCAAAGTTCTTGGCCATCACAATAGCATCCAAGAACTCAACACGTCCACATGCCTTCACTTGATAACGAAGCTCCTCACAAAGCCTTTCAATAAACTTGATCTTCAGAGCATCACCATTCACCTCCAATGCATATTTGTGAAGAGGTAGAAACTTTTCTTTGTACTCATTAGTGGGAAATATATGCTTGTCACTCTCATGTTGAAAATTGTAGAACTCCATCTTTTTCTCCATATTTTAGTGTGCCGAATAGTAACAATTTTCTTCTTCATATAAGACTTCGACCATATCTTTGGGATGCCATGCAGCTATAGGATCCCGAAAGTTTCCTTCGACTCTTCACTCAATTGTCAAAGATCAAAGAAATGCTCTAGCTAGTCAATCCGTGCCTCCAAATCTTCACGAATCATCTTCACACCATCAAAATCATCCAATTTTTCCTTCTTAATGACTTGGTTGAGGGCAAACTTAATAGCATCGATATATTCATAATTGCATTTATGCATTTCTCTAGTCATGCTAGATGTTTATGCACCTTCATCCACTTCATCATTCAACTCCATGAACAAATTTGCAGACGAGTAGACAAGATATGAAATGGAGAGAGAGAAGTTCTCGTTTTATAGATTTGAACAAAAAGGATACAATAGCTTAGGAAAATAGATTCCTGACAAAACTTGGACCTCTTGAACACCCATGAACTATCACAACTCATTTGCAGGTGCACTCTTAGTCTCACTCTTACTCTCTCTCTCTCTCTCTCTCAATCTCAATCATAAGGTAATTCTCTGATTTTTGGCCTCTTCATGGATGACATAGGAAAATCTTCCTCAATATAGAGTTGATTGTCCCCCAAGGCAGTGCATGACACACCAAATTTACCAAAACTTGTCTCTCCCCATGTTTCATGCAAAACTTTCACAACAACATGAATTTCTAGTATTCAAGTGTTTCCTTTAGTGGTGCATGTTTTCTTTTGCAATAAAAAGTCATATCTAAAGACATACAACAGATAGAATGAGATCAGATATGCATAAAAAACCATGGATTTGAATAATAATACAATAGCCCTCTTTTTTCAGCTTTGGAATAATCCATAGTTTTATGGGCCATGTAACTCAAAAATAATGTACAATTAGAAAACTCTTGTCAGAGGCAAAAATTTTCAGCTCTGTCATTTGAAAAATAGTCTTAGAGATGCCCTAGGTCAAATCTCTCACCAACTATCACTTTTAAGCCTTGGAAGTTTAAAAACAGTAGAGAGAGAATAAAATTAAGGCATCATCGTATACTAAACTAGATCTAGAGCACAGTATGGGGTTTTTAGAACATGATGCACAAAATTTTAAGAAAGATAGTTTTATTCTCCTATGCGTGCTTTACCTTTCTATCATACATAATTTCCCGTAGCTCTTTCATCTTCATGTTCCATTGTCAACCAAAAAACAAGATGCAAATATCGTTTAGAGAGAAAGAATATATAACTTTTCATCCAATAATTTTACCTATATGCATAAAATGAACTAGTTGTCCATCAACATTATCCCCAAAAGGTTTAACAAAAATTTCAAAATGAATTATTTCACTATCGAAAGGCCTATTAAAATTCTTCCACCCTTTAAAAAACTTTTTCCTCAGAGCTAGAAGGAAGGATAATGTGCCTAAAAATCATCCGAGCTCACCAAGTCGGATATGGAACTATATGTGTGTGCCATTTTACCAAGATCCCTAATATACATCTATAAATCTATCTAATACTACTTTAGGTCAAAGCTCAAAAGTTCAATCATGTTTCAATGTATAGTTATCACACAAAATTGGAGGAACACTAGGTAAAAAACTTTAAGTAAGCTAACATGAGCAAGATGTGCAATTCCAACAAATAAGCAACGGAACCATTTTTTTCTCAAAACTTTATATGGACCTTTATATGGTGGAGAGAGTCTATTGATCCTTCCCTACAAACAAGTTAGGTTGGTGAGCACGAACTTTAAGAAATACCATGTCATCTACTTGAAGTCTAGGTACTTCATCCATATTCTCAAGCACTTCTTTCTAGGTTGTATTTATTCGACCAAATAATATAAAAATATGGAATATCTTCATTTTATATATGGATTTCCAAATAGAAATGAATAAAAAATGGGGTATGCATACATTTTTTATGGAAAGCACTTTCAACCAAAACTACTTTTGATCAAAAAGTTTTTTGATGAAAAGTGCTTTCGATCAAAAGACTACTTCTAAGTAGAAAAAAATATTTTCTCATTCGATCAAAAATCTTATTCCACACATGATTTCTCACAAGTTCTTAGAGCTCTATTACTACCATACCACTCTTAGAGCCCTTTCCTCATGATTTCATTCATTTATTGCTCTCTTTTCATTTATTTTGTATTTTATTGTTATGTTCACTATGTATCATGCATATGTTATGATCCACATATGCCTCTCTTATATACATGTGACTTGTATTTATGTGATTGCTTTTATCTATTTTAATCATCAACACTATACATGTTTGAGTGGTGAAAGCATTGCTTACTTGTAAACTTTGATGAATCAAAATTTTAAACAAACCACAATTGTAATTTATTCAACCCACTCTAGTCAATAGATAATCTATAATCATCACAATTGCTCCCCAAGTTGAAACACTCAGTCTTATCAAGCTTTTCTTCAAAAGATTATTTTACTGAATCTTAAGGACCTTTAAATCATCTATGTTAAGTATATAGGGTTCTCTAGAATATGGTTCATTCCTCTGTCATATAGGTTGATAGCATGGTCAACCCATCTAAGTTGAGGTATATCAGAAATGTTTTCTACAACTACACTTCAATATTCTTTCAAAAGATTTTCTACATAATTTGGAAGATTTTCATCATTATCTTCGTCATGAAAATTGGTCACATATACGACAAAATTTCTAGATTCATCACATATAAGTCTAGTTATCTCCATAATAGAAATGATAATACGCTTCGGATTGCGCACATCACCTAGAATGTATATAGATTCACCACCTAGCCTTAAAGTGATTGTTGTTTCTTTGGAATCGATTGTTACAAAATATTAAATTAATGAGTCCACGTCTATAGTTGCATCACTCTGTTTCATTTGAAACACATGGAAGCTCCTAGAAAAACACTTATCAAAAAAACTAAATGTAAGTTTTTCAATGTATCTTTTTCTATAGTGTAGTCATCCATTGCACATCTCCACGGGTCTTATTTTCTGTATATTTAGTAGCATCCCTAAATTCTATACTGAATTGAAACATAGAAAACAATGTGTACTACCCAACTTGATGCAACGTATGCTAGAGTTAGGGCAGTAGGCTCGATGATCTACTTTGTCAATTGCTGCACCTTTCTAGTGATGTTTATCAGGGTTCATTGTGTTGGTTGAAAACTCGTCTTGATTAGGCATTCATATGTCCGATGTGCTTGCTCAATTATTTTTTTCCTCCTCAGTGAAATCAAGGTATTACTACCAATGAAAGGGTTGACGAATCTTTTGATTTCCACCTTTGCAAGATTCGTGCTTTGATTATTAAAAGATGGTCTTCTCTAAATTTTTCATGTTTTTTTTGGTGGATATCTATGGCCTATGTATGTTCGCAATGAATTTGATCATATTTTCCATCTACATATTGTACTTCTCAATCTTCGCAAAGTTCTTGGCCATCACAATAGCATCCAAGAACTCAACACGTCCACATGCCTTCACTTGATAACGAAGCTCCTCACAAAGCCTTTCAATAAACTTGCTCTTCAGAGCATCACCATTTATCTCCAATGCATATTTGTGAAGAGGTAGAAACTTTTCTTTGTACTCATTAGTGGGAAATATATGCTTGTCACTCTCATGTTGAAAATTGTAGAACTCCATCTTTTTCTCCATATTTTAGTGTGCCGAATAGTAACAATTTTCTTCTTCATATAAGACTTCGACCATATCTTTGGGATGCCATGCAGCTATAGGATCCCGAGAGTTTCCTTCGACTCTTCACTCAATTGTCAAAGATCAAAGAAATGCTCTAGCTAGTCAATCCGTGCCTCCAAATCTTCACGAATCATCTTCACACCATCAAAATCATCCAATTTTTCCTTCTTAATGACTTGGTTGAGGGCAAACTTAATAGCATCGATATATTCATAATTGCATTTATGCATTTCTCTAGTCATGCTAGATGTTTATGCACCTTCATCCACTTCATCATTCAACTCCATGAACAAATTTGCAGACGAGTAGACAAGATATGAAATGGAGAGAGAGAAGTTCTCGTTTTATAGATTTGAACAAAAAGGATACAATAGCTTAGGAAAATAGATTCCTGACAAAACTTGGACCTCTTGAACACCCATGAACTATCACAACTCATTTGCAGGTGGACTCTTAGTCTCACTCTTACTCTCTCTCTCTCTCACTCTCAATCTCAATCATAAGGTAATTCTCTGATTTTTGGCCTCTTCATGGATGACATAGGAAAATCTTCCTCAATATAGAGTTGATTGTTCCCCAAGGCAGTGCATGACACACCAAATTTACCAAAACTTGTCTCTCCCCATGTTTCATGCAAAACTTTCACAACAACATGAATTTCTAGTATTCAAGTGTTTCCTTTAGTGGTGCATGTTTTCTTTTGCAATAAAAAGTCATATCTAAGGACATACAACAGATAGCATGAGATCAGATATGCATAAAAAACCATGGATTTGAATAATAATACAAAAGCCCTCTTTTTTCAGCTTTGGCATAATCCATAGTTTTATGGGCCATGTAACTCAAAAATAATGTACAATTAGAAAACTCTTGTGAGAGGCAAAAATTTTCAGCTCTGTCATTTGAAAAATAGTCTTAGAGATGCCCTAGGTCAAATCTCTCACCAACTATCACTTTTAAGCCTTGGAAGTTTAAAAACAGTAGAGAGAGAATAAAATTAAGGCTTCATCGTATACTAAACTAGATCTAGAGCACAGTATGGAGTTTTTAGAACATGATGCACAAAATTTTAAGAAAGATAGTTTTATTCTCCTATGCGTGCTTTACCTTTCTATCATACATAATTTCCCGTAGCTCTTTCATCTTCATGTTCCATTGTCAACCAAAAAACAAGATGCAAATATCGTTTAGAGAGAAAGAATATATAACTTTTCATCCAATAATTTTACCTATATGCATAAAATGAACTAGTTGTCCATCAACATTATCCCCAAAAGGTTTAACAAAAATTTCAAAATGAATTATTTCACTATCGAAAGGCCTATTAAAATTCTTCCACCCTTTAAAAAACTTTTTCCTCAGAGCTAGAAGGAAGGATAATGTGCCTAAAAATCATCCGAGCTCACCAAGTCGGATATGGAACTATATGTGTGTGCCATTTTACCAAGATACCTAATATACATCTATAAATCTATCTAATACTACTTTAGGTCAAAGCTCAAAAGTTCAATCATGTTTCAATGTATAGTTATCACACAAAATTGGAGGAACACTAGGTAAAAAACTTTAAGTAAGCTAACATGAGCAAGATGTGCAATTCCAACAAATAAGCAACGGAACCATTTTTTTCTCAAAACTTTATATGGACCTTTATATGGTGGAGAGAGTCTATTGATCCTTCCCTACAAACAAGTTAGGTTGGTGAGCACGAACTTTAAGAAATACCATGTCATCTACTTGAAGTCTAGGTACTTCATCCATATTCTCAAGCACTTCTTTCTAGGTTGTATTTATTCGACCAAATAATATAAAAATATGGAATATCTTCATTTTATATATGGATTTCCAAATAGAAATGAATAAAAAATGGGGTATGCATACATTTTTTATGGAAAGCACTTTCAACCAAAACTACTTTTGATCAAAAAGTTTTTTAATGAAAAGCGCTTTCCATCAAAAGACTACTTCTAAGTAGAAAAAAATATTTTCTCATTCGATCAAAAATCTTATTCCACACATGATTTCTCACAAGTTCTTAGAGCTCTATTACTACCATACCACTCTTAGAGCCCTTTCCTCATGATTTCATTCATTTATTGCTATCTTTTCATTTATTTTGTATTTTATTGTTATGTTCACTATGTATCATGCATATGATATGATCCACATATGCCTCTCTTATATACATGTGACTTGTATTTATGTGATTGCTTTTATCTATTTTAATCATCAACACTATACATGTTTGAGTGGTGAAAGCATTGCTTACTTGTAAACTTTGATGAATCAAAATTTTAAACAAACCACAATTGTAATTTATTAACTTGGTAATTTGATTTTGATTCTCATAGTAATATAGGACTGAGAAATAAATCTATTGGGATTGATTGAATTGCCTCCTTGATTCCTACTCTCTCAATAAAATACGGAGTGTATAGGGACTATTGTGATTGTCTCACTCTTTGACTCTTAGTCTTACAGTACTCACTTAGAAATGATTGTGATTGTCTAATTCTTTGAGTTTTACAAATCATACATAGTATAGTGAATGCATATGAACTAGTATGAAAGTATGATTCTTTGAATCATACATTCTTAATTATTACATAGATTCAATCTTAGATGATAATT
>CM035431.1:130707002-130762002 GCA_020310875.1 Ceratopteris richardii | reverse complement strand
TGCAAATTTAAATATTCAAGAAATTCCAACAAATAATCAAGAGATTCCATCTTTCCCAAAACTATAAAAGGACCAATGTATCGTGGATAAAGTTTATGATTCTTCCTTGGCAACAAGGTAGATGGGTGAGGATTGACTTTTAGAAATACAATGTCATCTATATGAAATTCAAGAGGTCTTATCTTAAAATCATAGAAATTCTTTTGCCCTTTCTAAGCTTCTTTTATGTGTTTGCAAGTTGTTCAACCATCTTCACAACAATTTCCTTAGACACTTCTACTTTATCTACAAACAAGAAAATAAAGGTGGAGTGAAACTATTATAACCATACATAGACCCAAACAGATTCATTTTTATAGATGCATTCCTTGCATGATTGTATGCTAAGGACAAATATTCACTCCAATTATCTTTCTTTTCATTCATATACATACACAACATATCTTAAAGTACACTTTGTGGATGGTAAGTTCTAGTCATACAAAGTTGTGTTACACTTATGTGTTCCTCGAGTAGCTTTGATGTGAACCTTTTCCCTATGCATGGGCACTTTTTACTCTAGTGCTAGCTAGAGGCTTTTTCCCCATGTTACCACATACTTGATACTCTCATATGTGGTGGTATTTTGTACTTAGGGATATTATTCAGCTCTTACTTCAGTTGACTTCATCGTCAATAGAGAGAGCTATTCCAGCCATCATCTTCTCTGTGTGTCTTGCTGCATTTGTGCTCCTTGTGTGTGCTTCTTGTGTGTTTCTCGCACTTCTACACACACCCAACAATGGTATTAGAGCAGGTTCAACTCCTTCTCAAGTTTCATTTTTTTGCATCATAGCACACGTGAACTTTTAACAGTGCAAATCGACTTCGGAGCATAGAACTATGAATCTCACCATCCGAGAAACATTTCCATCAGAAGCATTGGGGTTTTACCCCTATTTCAAAGCCATTCATGCAGTCAGAATGACCATCAAAGTGACGGTTTGGGAGCTGAAATTTGAGCATTCATTTCATCTTTCATAGAAGTGAAGATTTTGCCAGATTCTTGTTCCTTAGTGAAATGGCATGCAACAATGACTTGTTTGGCATGCTTCAAGCTCAAGTTAAGCTTGATGGGACCAACTATCCAATGTGTTCTTACATGATGAAGCATGTTTTTGTTGCCAAACAACTTTGGAACATAGTGGCAGATATAGATCGAAGACCTGTAGGTGCTTCTACTTCATAGTCTACTATCACAGATGGAGCTTGTTCTTCAGTTACAGTGGTTTCTCTTTCTCCACGTACATAGGAGCAGCCTAGATGGGATGGAAAAGATGCTCAAGCGCATGCTTTGATTGCGCTTTCTGTGAAGCATCATATAGTTCCCCACATTCGGTCATGTTCTACATCACGATAGGCATGGGACACTCTTGCTTCTTTGTATGCCGTGCGTAATGAAGCATGTGTTGCATACTTGAGGAAGCAACTTGACCATGTATGTATGGCTGAAAATAAGTCGATGGATGTGTATGGGACATGCATCAAGGGCTTGAAAGAGGAATTGGCAAACATAGATGAGATTATTCCGGATGCATCACTCATTTCTATATTGTTGAAAGGATTACTAGAATATTTTCAAAGCTTTGCTATTACACATCATTTGGTTGCAAAAGGAAATTCTAATATGTCTGCATTTGATGAGGTTGTGTCTCTTCTCTTGCAAGAAGAGAAATCTAGAGTGAATAGGAGTGGTTTGATTGAGGGAATGCAAGCACTTGCTATCTCACAAAAGGGGAAAAGCAAGTATGGTGCAGCTTTGGGTTCATCAAAACCAAAGCCTCAAGCTTCCTCTTCCACTCATTCCTCTAATGATTTGCAAACAAAGAAGAGATGCAAATATTGACAAATACTATTGAGGAGTGTAGAAAGCTTGCTAAACGCAATGAAAGCAAGAAGGAATCTAGCATGTCTATTGCTCAAAATTCAACAAATGTAAAGAATGATGTAAAGATTTATGCATCTATCTATGTATCCATCTATATTTGACTATATATTAATCTACGCATCCATGCACTTTTGTCATCCAAATATGTATCCATCTATCTAACTATTATCTATCCATTCAATTATTCATCTATCTATCATATATATATATATATATATATATATATATATATATATATATATATATGATCTATATTTATGTATTCTTTGAATTATCTCTTCATTTAATTATTAATCAATTTATCTTTTTTAATCTATATATAAGTCTATCTATGATCTTTTGAATGATCTATCCATGCAATTAATTGTTTGTCTACCATTTCTTTATTTATATATTGAACTTCCTATCCATACACTTAAGAATATATAAATACATACACACACACACACACACACATATATATATATATATATATATATATATATATATATATATATATATATATATATATATGTGTATATATATATATATATATATATATATATATATATATATATATATATATGTGTGTGTGTGTGTGTGTGTGTGTGTGTGCACACATAAAATGGATTTAAGTATTTGTCATTCTATTAAAGAGTCCTAGTTTTTATTATTTCTTTCATGAATTAATTTAATGTTTAAAGATTTATTATCAATCCAAATTTCAATTTTAATTCATAGTCTATTATTTATATTTTCACAGATGGCTGGTAAACTAAATAAGAATGAGTGAAGGTTTTTTGAGGATTTTGCTTGCTCGTACATTTATGGAATGTGAGATGATGAGATCAGAAATATACCGATGGATATATCAAATTACATGGATCTCATCGAACAACTATCTAGAAGAACATACATGAAAATTCAAGATAAATTTGGAAGCGTATCAAGAGAAGAGCAAGCACTAGATGAAAAAATGTCCCAAGAGCTCACTTTCATCTTTGGAATAAATAGTAAAAGTAGTAGAATCATTGGCATTCGATATCACAACAATGCTAAGATCTACTAACAAAATCGAATTTGTGCATTTACATTACCGAACGATAAAGATAGGAAAGAGAGTGCGATGCGACATTATCGAATAGCAAAAAATACCAATAATAACAACAATTGTAGATATACACGTGAATATGGGAGATTAAATATCCAATAACTTATGTTTGATCCCGTACTCATCTGTTCATTTCAAAGATGTAGCTCTCATGAGTGAAGGGCAATGTGGAATGGCCCATAAAGGGAAAATAACCCATTCAATATTCATCAATGAAATCTTTGAAGATAAGTTATTTAAATCACATTGTCTTGAGTTAGACACATGAGAAAATGAATCTATGAATGAGGCCACTATTATACCTATTATGCATAGTGGAATAATCAGTCCACTTGCAATAGCTAGACATCATGGTAAAAACCCATGCCTCATTTTCAGTTTATGGAATAGAAGTACCTTGGACATGTGGCTCAAGAGAATAAAAAAAGAGTGCCTAAATTTATCATGAAGAAAAAGCATCAAAGACACACAAGGAGATATAACAACAAGGAAGACAAATATCTAAATGTTAATCAATGGACTACTGCAAAGAGTGTCATTCCTACACACTTGTAATATTTCACATAATGATCTCCATCCAGGTAATGTACTGTTGCTTCTAGATGGTGAGCACTCTTATTTCAAACTATGTGACTTTGCAAGAGCATTTCATTTTCCTGCAAAAAAAGAACTACTCCAAAGTTACCTAATCTAGGAATAACAAGTAGAAATGAGTGAGCCAAAACTGTTGGTGGATTTCACCAAAATGAATATCCACTAACCCTCCTCCATTCAAAAAACTTTAGGAAACCTATAGGATTTCAATACTCCTTTTGCCAATTTTGAGACGCATAGACTTTGATAGTTATCCCATTAATAGAAATGGGGTTTGTAAGTTCAAATATGCTTTAGTACTAGCATGTAATAGAGGTGTATCAAAAAGTGTAGATGCACATGAATTAGTTAGGGTGCTCTATAATCGCATTTGGTATGGTTTGAAGATATCAATTAGTGATCACTACAACATATAAAGGGTAAACCGGCTCCTATACTAGTGCAAGTACATGGGAATATTTTTCCCCAGTGTTGGTATAGGTGGTGGTACCAAAACATTAGTATAAGCATCGGTATAGGCACTGATATAAGCATCTGTAACTTCTGCAAAGTATTGGTATATGCATCCATATGGGTGACAATATGAGCATTGGTAACCTATTGGGAGAAAGCCTGAGTATAGGCACCGGTACATTGTTGGGCATACCAATGCTCATACCAGCGTCCATATAGACAACCATATTTGCCAATTTTTTTTTCATAGAGTGTGTTATCTCTTGTTGTAGAAAGATTACCATGTTGTTGTGTAACAAAAGACTATACACTCTACCCAAAAAAAAATGGAGTACATATAACATGTACTCTGTTGGTTGCCGATTTAGGATTTACATGATTGGCAACCAAAACATTATTTCATAAAGCAAAAGACATGAACATAAAAGAGCTCAACAGAATGAGCTATGAATCATATATAAAAGAGATATTCCATAAATGAACCATGTACAAAAGAGATATATATTCCATAAATGAACCATGCAAAAAAGTGTAGCGAACCACTGCCATACATGAGCCAAGTACAAAATGTGGCAAACCGCTTCCACATAGGAGAGAAAAACAAAATGTGGAAACCCACTACCATATGGGAACCAAATACAAAACTCTAGGGCAACATTGCCATATATGAGTCGAATAGATAATTGTGGCACACCACTACAATGCACATGCCCAAAGTGATCAAAGCATCTATATCTACAGTCTTGCAACAAAGCTCATCCATGAAATGAGACAATTTTACATGATATTTATAAAACCAACTGAAGAACACCAAAACAAGTTTATAAGCTCACCTCACCATAGCTGATCCTTAATAATAAATAATCTACCTATATCTTTCAATTGTAGATTTAGTGTATGAGTTGCACATAGAGCCCAAGTAATGCCTTCATAATTCTTTTGTATTGCAATTCTAGCACTTTGAAAGTAGGATGCATTATCATTCACTATCGTAGTCACATCCTTCCGACCACCCACTCAGGATATGGCATGTTCATATATCTTTACAAGAAAATCTATAGGTATTATGTCCTATAATTTAGTATGAACTAAGAATGGTAACAAATTATTAGATCCACCATTTTTACTACATTTACCGGATCCAGTTTTTCCCGACATAGCTAGAGAAAATAGAGTATATGTATCTTGATTAATCTCAAAATTAGTTCTTGATTCTTGAGTAGAAATATCACAAGGATCCCCTATTGTCATTGATACATCTACTCATTCTTGCTCTATACCTAGAATACTTTGAAAGTACTGTGAACTAGTCATGCTTTTAAATCTTTTTGATGGCATACTTTGAAATTTACATTTGTTTGCATAACCTATAAAGTGTCCCTATATATCACTATCAAGATTACAGCATCTTACCACATTATTACCTATTATACTAAAAAGATGCCCTTTTATTTGAGTTTGATTGCCTACATAACCATGTCCACAACATTTGCATTGCATTATGGAGACTAGTTTACCCTCTAAATGAGTAATCACATATGACCATTCTTTCTCTTCCCATAATGCTTGCTTTATGAAGAATCTATATCTACAAAAAGACAACATAAATCGATATCAAATAAAATATACATTCAAGTAAATATATATCTTAAAATATTTACAACATACTCTAAACCTTTCCTAGTTTTTCTGTTAATCTATATATTTATATATCTATCTGTATGTTTATATATCTACCTTTTCATATAAACATACAGATTTTATCTCTTAATCATATGTGCACAACCACTTACACATACTATTCTAAGTAAGAATCAATCTTGATTCAGACAAAAACAATAGATTTTAATTCTCAATCATACCCACATATACATTTACATAGACTATCATGAAGTGAAAATCAATGTTGAGTCAAACAATTACAATAGATTTTAACTCGCAATCATACACACACATGCACTTACAAATACTATTGTAAAGTAAGAATAAATGTTGATTCAAACAATCACAATAGATTTTAATTCTCAAACATACACACATACACATATACATATTATTGTGAAGTAGGAATCAATGTTGAGTCAAACAATCACAATAAATTTTAAATTCTTGATCATATGCACATAAACTTACACATACTATGGTGAGGTAAGAATCGATGTTGAGTCACACAATCAAAATATATTTTCATTTGCAATTATACACTCATATGCACATAAACATACTATTTTATGAAACTTTGTTGGATCCCTTTACAATTCAAGGGATCTGAGAAGGTGTTAATAAGTCTACAAGATAAATCCATTTAGAGACCTCAAAAGCTCTAGTTCACTTATTAACACCTTCTCAACTCTTGAATTCTTACAAAGAAATTAAAAGATTTTCCAAAATATACAATACATTTTCACAATCATACACACACATATACATGTGCATACACAATCACAAAATAATCTCACTCACAACCAAACATGCATATACACATACACATACTATTGTGAAGTAAGAATCAATTTTGATTCAAATAATCACAATGTGTTTTTACTCACAATCATACATGCACCTACATATGCTGTTGTGAACTAAGAATCAATGTTGAGTAAAACAATCACAATAGTTTTTAACTCATAATACAAAAATGTAGTTATTTTTCTTTAATTTTTCTAATACTAAAAAACTAAATATATTTAACAAGATCTTATACCTTGTTCTTTGTATGACATTGTAAGTTTGGAAATAACAAATGAACACTCATGAGGTATAAATCTATGGGCATTCTTTTATAAAACACTATTCAGTGATTTTCGTTTTCTATTGAAGGACTTTTCAATCATAGATCTTTTTTATCAAAAGCTTTGGATCGAAGGGGTGTTGATGGAAATAGTTCTGGATTTACATGCAAAAACTATTTGCTCATGTCTAAATTAGCTAATGTCATAGCAAACAATTATGAAGAAATAGAAGTACTTTGTTGAAATAATTAATCTTACTCTCTCTATTGAACATGGTTTATAATATCTTAAGCTAAGTGTTTTAACCTAAAGATAATGACTCACTCAAACTCAATAATTTTCATTTATGTAGAAGTAAACTACATGTGAATGAAATTGGGAATTGATTCTTGAATTTCGAGTGTCATTTTGGCATGTTTTAATTGATATATGTCACTCACATAACTATTTCCATTGAAACAACATGGACATGTAAGATTGAGTAGAGATTAACCTAGTTATGGGAAGCAATCCCGTCCAAACCTAGATTCATGGTTGACTTTATCCACTATTGGAGAACCATATCCCTTAAGTCCTTCATGGGGTGACAAGGAGAACGTTTCGTGAATATAAGAATTCTATCTTCTCACACACACAAAACAATCTGAGGTTATGTTTGTCATTCATTTCATCATGTGATTCCATGGAAGCTTGTGGTCTTGCCTCTAGAGAGAAAAGACGTTATGGAATGAATGGTTCCTCTTGAAGAATCTATATAATCGTCAAATTAAAGATTGGGATAAGATTTTTGAACATTAGACCACCTTGGAGAGTGGATTATGAAGACATGTGCATGTTAAAAGAGGATCAATGCTATTACCCCCCCCCCCCCCCCAAATAGAAGGTATACAATGTGTTGATAAAAACATATCTTTTTAAGAAGAAGTTGGATCTTAAAATCCCTCCTTCAATAGGAAATGGTGTTTGAAGTGGCCAAGTATCAAATGGCATGCTAAGTTCCATTTCCTATGGCATCCCATCACTAAGAATAAAGAAGTTATCTAATATGGAAAATCGTGCACCCAAGGACTTGGACGAATGTTAAAGATAAGTAAATCATGGGGCATGTCCATGGTGTTAGTGTTGCCTAAATGGAAGGGAATACTTGGGAACCTCTTCTTTTCATGCGCAAGGAGTCTCTTGGTTTGGAACACTTTGGGAGGACTTATGTCTATAGAGACGAAAATGAACTAGAAACATTCCTTACCTAGAGATGCAATCGATTACTCTACATCCTTCCACAATGTGATAAGGGGAGAAGATCTTTGGAAGATTTGAAAAGACACATGTGCTACCAACTTTGGCAAGGTACAAAAAGGTGGTCAATTGAGGAGACGCTTAGTCCTTTAGGAAAAATAATTTCTTATTGTAAAAACTATCCTCCCTACGAAAACCATAGGGTGTTTATTTTCTATATCTAATGGCCTCTAGATGAGGAGTTTGAAAAGGTTATTATCCAACACTGAGTCACAACAGAAAATGGCATTTCACAACCTTTAGTGAAAACCACTTGTCTCTTGCTAATAAACAATAGAAAGAAGCTTGATTTTATAACCTTAGCAGTTTGAACTAGATAGAATAATTTTCTTGGGGTCAAGAAAAGAAACTTTATGATCAAGTACCCCACATCATAACCCTTGACTCTAGAAAAACCAAATTCAAAACAAATAATAATAAGTGAAACCTCTTCATTTACTTTTTAGATCTCTTGAGGCATAGATGATAAGAGTCTAAATGCTATTGAAAACTTGCATTACATGAGATGGAACTAACCGTTAATGTTTTTCATAGGGCAGTTTAGATAATAATCATGACATTGTCTGGTAAAGACTTTGAGAGTAGGCTTTCTACATACCACATTGAATATCACAAAGCATTCTCTAATTAACATTTCAAAAGGAGGACCTTAATCAATCATAAATGTTATACAACATCCACACATATGATCAGAGTCAAGATATTGTTTTCAAAAATAAAAAGCTTCTACAATAGACTCTGATCATATGTTTCCTCAGCTTCATGCATTGTAACATCTTCTTGAGATTAAGAAGTCGTGGCCTAGTTTTCTTGCTCCAAGATTGGTTCTTCAAGGTCAGCCATATCTCTAGGTTCATCTACAAGTGGTGGAATAGGCTCCCTTGACGCAGCTTGGAATCTTTTAGTATCTACTATATGCTTCCTTCCTACCTCTTGGTCCTCATCTGGGCATTCATGCAACCCATTTATTCTCATTCTTATGAAGCTCACTTGAGCTTCATCTTTCTCTACAGCTATGCAATACCTGAACATCTTTAATGAACAAGCAAGAGTGGTTCTTGAAAAGGATGAAAAACAATTAGAGGCACATCAAGAAACATGGTGAATGCGATCCATTAGAACTATAATTACCTATGCTAGAGATAAGGTTGACGACCAAGACATCATCATTGGAAAACAATTTAATAAGTCACATAATCAGTTTTTGTGGCTTTTGATATGGATTCACCAATACCCATCCACATGATGAAGTTTCTTTGTAATTGCACGGAACATGAGTACATTGGAGATTTTGTTCTTATTGCAATGTTATGTGACCTTTCATTTGCTTACTTCATCATAATACCCGACTATAATGCATTCCATTGAACTCACAAACCTATGCAAAGGAGTATGATTCACATTTTCCTTTACCCTACCAAAGAAAACCATAAGTAAAATAGAGTTCATCATGCATAAATTAGAGACCAAAATGAAGATAGATTAGCATGTAAGAAACTCCACACCATGACATCTTCGCTTCAAAGCAGTTGATATAGAAAAGGATTGGTCCCTGCTATGGAAAATCACTATCCCCCATAAAGGTGACATAGTCAAGTCTACAAAATCTCTAATCATCTTGCGTATCTGTGGGTGCTTCAATGGCTTGTCATCATTAACAAATCGTATTACCCTAAACCAATATAATCTGCTATTACAAGGAAGTAATGTTTTCTAGGTACAACAGTACATATATTATTTACATCATTGCAATATACATTGTAATATACAAGTCTAAGGGGGTCTAGGGGGTTCAAAAAAAACTTCAAATTTGATTGATCATCAGAATCAATTTCCTTAGCTTTCAGCCTAGAATTCTTGTGCCTTGGCCTTTGAATGTGAGCCAAGAATGGACGTGGGTAATAATCATTTAAATCAGCAGAATCTTACTTTTTTGGCTTCTATAGAAATAAGAGAAGAAGAATGATTATTGGCACACATAAAATGGGAATCTTTATTTGATGTCTGGCATTGACCTATGGCAAGAGGTCAATGCCTAGCATCGATTTCATGCTAATAGTCAATGCGTGGCATCAAGGTCTGGCAAGAAGTTGATGATAGGCAACGATTCTTTGCTAAAAGTCAATGCTTGGCATCGGCTTCTTGTTCATAAGTTGATGCTAGGAATCCGATCTCTGTTGACATTTGATGATTGGCATCGACTAGTTGCCAGAGAACGATGCTAGGCATCAAATTTCAAGAGAGAGTTGATGATAGGCATCAACATTCAGAAGAGAACTCACTGCGAGGTAGCGACATTCAGTAGAGAATCAATGCTAGGCATCAAATTCTTGCCAAAACCTAATGCCAGGCATTGACATTCAATAGAGAATCGATGCTAGGCATCGACTTCTTGCAAATGTCAATGCTAGGCCTTGACTATCCGAACACATACTAGAGTTTGCAGCACCTACCCACTCACGGAATAGAATAAAGTATTTTGACAATGCTTTGTATGATGAGGTGGTTGGATACTTTTCTTGGAATGCACTCTAAGAGAATCCTCCCAGCCTCTTCATCATTACCTTGTGATCCTTCATATAGACTTTGTGACTACATTCCCATTTGAATAAAAGCCAGTGAGTTTAGTATTGAGAAACACACACCAAAGAAGCTTTTAGAAACTCCTACTTGCTTATTGAGCTCAATGACCATCTCTTGAAGATTTAAATCCTTAGAAATTACTCTTGATAAAGTTGATATTATCAAAGTATCATCCTTGATCCCTTGTGGGGCTCTCCATGGTGTCAGCTTCATATCCTCAACACCCTCTTCAATGCAAAGGTCAAGTTTCCTTCCTTTTCCCTTTACATCCACCTGAAGATCTAGCCTTTCTTTCCTCTATTTTTGGCCCTTACTCTCCTTATTTTCCCACATTCTAAAAATCTTGTCCTAGAGATCCCATATTTCACTTGTTCTGAATGGGAGTTGAAACCAGGAGTCAAATTTTTTTAAGGCATCCGATTTGAGATTCTCATCGACAACAATCCCCACCTCAATAAGGCATTGCTTCCTCATATTAGGATGTACTCTCACAACATCTTTTCTTAGAGAATATTCATACTCATGGTGGAAGAAGTGAATATGCTCAATGGATGACATTTTCTGCCTGTAGTCATTGTCATTATTATGGTCCCAAGCTAAGAGCTTGGTCTCTTCAGTAGTAAGTCTTACATATATTTTGCACTCTACATACCTAAAGAAGAATGTTGTGGGTGCTCCTTCACTAGCTATCTGTGGGCCTTTGCAGAGTGTGATCCACCAATCACATTGTATGTGTAATCCTAAAACCAAAACGTCATTGAAATCATCTGCAAAGTTGCATTCGTTTGGGTCCACCATCACCAGAAAAGGAACTATAGTTTCATGAGGATCGATCTTCATCTTTTTCTTTAGGCTATGCACCTGTAGATTCTGTGGCTCTCTTATCTCAAGGGGCCTCTCCTTGTGACTCGATCAATTGTTGGTCTATGAATAATATTAAGGGGAAGGTGGAATAGTTGCGCTTTTCTAACATGTTTTCTCTTGGAAATATCCTCCTTCATCCTATTATGTTCATTACCCAAGATCCCTTATGCAAGTGCTCCACTGGTGCAATGATAACATCCTTTGAGTGAGAACTTGTCTAAGAGGATGCTTCATTTGCGGTTTTCTTCAACTTTTTGGTGGTTTCTTCTATATAGAATGCTTACTCTTTGCCTTTATTGGGGTTGTCTTATTTTTTTGTGTTGGAATTATGTTGCCTTGGATCCAAGGCATTAAATCCTCGATAAATTTCTTCGAGTCCCTACAAATATCTGCAAGCTTCTCTATCACACACAACTCTGGGCACAAGAGCTCCATTTTGCAGATTGCATTCCTTAAGCCTTTAGACGTCTCCACTAGGAGTAGGAGGTTGTCTGAATCTTCATCCTTGTAATCTACTTTGAACACCAATGATACAAAAAAGCCTCTATTGTCATGAGCTTTCCCCTCCCATAGGCTCCTCCAAATACCACAAGAGTAGCATTCTTCTCTTCAATGTACTGAAGACACCACTCCAGAGCTATCACGTCCTGTAGTGGTTGATCTTTCCTATTAACCTCAATCTCCTTCAACCTCTCCTTCCTCATTGGATCATCATCAATATGGTTTATGCTGATATGCCCACTAGATGAAATGGGAATTGGTTTGCTTGCCCTCTCAAAGGATAATGAAGCCATGCTCTTCTTTCCTTTCATGGGTGTTGGTGCAGACATACAAGCCTTCACATTTGGCTTAGCATGGAAAGCAATATGTGGAATCATTCGATGGATCATGTGAACCTCAGCTTGCAACATTTGATCATTTACCATTTGTAAAAGATTAAATCCATGAAGAATCTTGTTAAAGCGAAAATCTCATGGACTTAGGAAGAACAACAACTATGAGGTTCAATGAGAGAATAGCTTATGAAAGGAGCTTTGCAAATCTCGCAAAATGTGGCCTCATCTTGGAGCTCAATTCTTGAACATCTATAGAGTTTGAGTAGATTGCAGCATAGCTTACTCATTCCACAGTCATTGAGCATCATTACAATGCAATGATCTTTTATAATCATGTGTTATAATACATGTAGTTCATTGATCATCTTTCTCTACTTCTCTACTATGACTACTGAGAATAGTAAACTTTCTCTAGTCATATGAGTGAGTACTCAACCATTTTGCATGATCTATGTCTTTTTGGACCCTGCTTGAAGTCTACGTTATACTTTGAAAATCTCAAAGTATTTGGCTCAGCCATCTAGGATAAATGGTCATCAATGTGCTCACTGGTCATCTACTGTTCAGTCCCTAAAAATTGGGATAAGCTTTGGATTGCTAAGGTTATTTCTCAGAGTATAATTTATCATTTTAGATGATTCCACTTTCAATCATTATCTGTCTAAGCTAATTGATTTCCCTCAGAAGGAATTTTGTCAATTGTTACTCTACAGTGAGCACTAAGCAAAAGAACCTGCATGTGTATGGACTAAAATAGCAAGTTTTGTGACACTAGCTATTCATGAAGTAGTCTGTTTTGATTCACTTGTTTCAAGCATCAACTTCCAAGTACATAGGTACTTTCTTGGTGTCATTTGAAAGCTAAAATGGCCTTCTATCAAACTCTAAATTGTAATAGGGTAGGTACAAAGCAGGTTTTAGCAGTACCACCTCCCTTCCTTGAGGTATCCATCCATCTCCTCCAACAATGGTATCAGAGCAAGTTGAGGTAAAATCGGAGATGGTTTCCCTTCTTTCATTGATAAATTGGACATGAACAATCCCCTTTCTTACCACTCTCATGGGAAAAATCTTCACCCATGAAGCCAACCTCAACAAAAACGGTGAACCATCAAGAGGTAACAATTCTTCTACCCTCTATATAGATAAAGGAAAGTCTAAGGATACAGAAAAGAGCAAAAAAGATGAAGATGAAGGTACTACTTCTCAAGCTATCTATGCAGGGAGAGGTAGGAACTCAAGAGGAAGAGGCATAGGAGGTAATAAGCAAGGTAGGGAGAGACCTTTCACTCTTGCCCATGCAATATATATGGACTGTCTAATCACACAACAGATGAGTGTTATAGGAACTTCAAGAACCAGAGAGGAAGAGGATTTCAAAGAGATGGCTTGTAATATGCCTATCATACGATTCTGAACGCTCTATCCACTTAGACCTGGGGGGTTAAGTGTGTTATTAGTGATGAAGCCGTCTCTATGGATGGTACGAACGACAATCATGCAACCGCAGGAATACTTCCAATATGAAGAATGGTCACATGGCTATACTGGAGGTGGAGGAGCCATATCTTACATGACAGCATCACATCCTTCCATCGATTGTGTAGAGAACTTCTGTGTGATCTGACTATAGGCCGCTGAGGCATATCTTGTGCGACCATTTGACGATAGTGTTGTGCGCTATCCACGTGAAAAGGGTTCGATCTTGATATTTCTGATCGAACGCTTATATTTGAGAGAGTGTTCTTCAAATTGTTGTGTTCCATCATTCTAACGCTGCTTTATAAACAGAAATGTTGAACCAAACTGATGATGAACAATCGTTGTGGATGGTTATTGGCAGAAATTGGGAACAAATTTATCACTGAAGTGGAATTTAAAGTGCAACGCAAGTGTGGAGTTTATTCAACTATGCTTATGGGGAGGAATAGATCCTTATAGACGCTGATCCGACATCAACATACTTTAGAGACAACTACGCAATGCTTATTCATGAGGCAACATGATGATCATGTGCGATGTGAAGAAGAAGATGAGCAGACGTATACTCGAATAGAAAATGGGGTAGATGGACAACCGCAAAAGCTCTTATCCAATGCAAGATTATCTCTGCAACTACCAAAGAAATAGATTGAGATTGCAATTGAGATTGGAATTGTGATTGTGATTGAGATCCAGATTGAGATTGTGATAGCTCGGGGGTGGTCAGGAGGTCGAGGCTTCTTCAAGAAGTCAGTTTTCAAAACTCTTGTATTGAGAAGGAAGATGCTTCATCTCGAAGCTGTGGATTGTGTATGGAATTTCGACATTTGATTCATGAAGATAAGTTATTATCTTGTATTTGATTTTTTTTTCAATTGAGCTTAATTCATTCTTGATCATTCTATTTATTGCTTTGTATATTTTTTTTTATATAAAGATGAGGTAAAAGCAATCAGCGGATGTCGCTATGCAAGCTTAGCAAGATAAGTACTTCTTCCATTATTTTCTTCATGTCCACGGATTGTGCTTGGAATACTTCATTTAATGAATATCATCTCGATAAAAGTTAGAAGGCCAAATAGTTCAAGAGTTGTGTATCAAATAATAACACATCTTGATTATGAATATCAATTCCATAATTGTTTACGAGAGTACGTTCTTCCAACTCTGAGGATAGAGTTCTTCAAAGAGGGGAAGAATGTAACATGCCTATCATAGGCACATGCATAACTTATGGTTCACAAGCATATTCATTATTGAAAGTAATCTGATGAACGTTAGTAACTCATTATAAGTGTGAAACTCTTAGTAAAACAATAAAAGTCAATCGCTATACAGAATAATGAAGTAAAAAAAAAAAAAGAAACGTTATGTTAAGCGAGACAACGCGTAAACTGTATTAGAAAAAGAACTTGCGCACATTATTTAAAATAGAGAAAAGACAAGAATAGTGAAACAGAACTATACATAGTGAATTAAAGTCGAAGTAAAAGTAGAAAAGAAGTAAACTTTGCTAAATTTAGGATTGCGGACAGACAGAGAAAGGGAAGGCGACTAAGAACTATATCAGGAGCATTGCACTTCTCAGAGAGATCATCAGAGTTATGTAGTTGTTCATCCCAAGAAATTGGGCATATGTTTTTGTTGTCTGAGAGTTATCAGTGTTCAACACTCATGGGCCAGAGGAGCGAGCACCTAATCACAGCATGTCAATTCATCATCTCAGTTTTCACGCTTTGGTGCTCCGAGAGGTGAACGGGTGTACCGTCCTTGCTTCCTCAGCGATTCTGAAAGCTCTATCCATTTAGACCTAGGGGGTTAAGTGTGTTATTAGTGATGAAGCGGTCTCTATGGATGGTATGAACCACAATCGTGCAACCGCAGGAATACTTCCAATACGAAGAATGGTCACATGGCTATACTGGAGGTGGAGGAGCCATATCTTACATGACAACATCACATCCTTTTATCGATTGTGCAGAGAACTTCTGTGTGATCTGACTATACGCCGCTGAGGCATATCTTGTGCGACCATTTGACGATAGTGTTGTGCGCTATCCACGTGAAAAGGGTTCGATCTTGATATTTTTGATCGAACGCTTATATTTGAGAGAGTGTTCTTCAAATTGTTGTGTTCCATTATTCTAACATTGCTTTATAAACAGAACTGTTGAACCAAACTGATGATGAACAATCGTTGTGGATGGTTATTGGCAGAAATTGGGAACGAATTTATCACTGAAGTGGAATTTAAAGTGCAACGCAAGTGTGGAGTTTATTCAACTATCCTTATGGGGAGGAATAGATCCTTTTAGACGCTGATCCGACATCAACATACTTTAGAGACAACTACGCAATGCTTAGTCATGAGGCAACATGATGATCATGTGCGATGTGAAGAAGAAGATGAGCAGACGTTTACTCGAATAGAAAATGGGGTAGATGGACAACCGCAAAAGCTCTTACCCAATGCAAGATTATCTCTGCAACTACCAAAGAAACAGATTTAGAATGCAACTGAGATTGCAATTGTGATTGTGATTGAGATCCAGATTGAGATTGTGATAGCTCGGGGGTGGTCGGGAGGTCAAGGCTTCTTCAAGAAGTCAGTTTTCAAAACTCTTGTATTGAGAAGGAAGATGCTTCATCTGGAAGCTGTGGATTGTGTATGGAATTGCGACATTTGATTCATGAAGATAAGTTATTATCTTGTATTTGAGTTTTTTTCAATTGAGCTTAATTCATTCTTGATCATTCTATTTATTGCTTTGTATATTTTTTTTTTTTATATTGGAGGTCTCCATCTATTCACATGATTATGAGATCAGGATTGGAGGAATGTTACAAGTGGTATCAGAGTGGAGTTGGATTCCTGGACAAGATGTAGTGTTTGAAGACAAAGATAGAAGAGCAAGACGAGTTGGCTTAGAAACTTTTTGGAGAATCACATAAAGATGAGGTAAAAGCAATCAGCGGATGTCGCTATGCAAGCTTAGCAAGATAAGTACTTCTTCCATTATTTTCTTCATGTCCATGGATTGTGCTTGGAATACTTCATTTAATGAATATCATCTCTAAAAGTTACAAGGCCAAATAGTTCTAGAGTTGTGTATCAAATAATAACACATCTTGATTATGAATATCAATTCCTTAATTGTTTACGAGAGTACGTTCTTCCAACTCTGAGGATAGAGTTCTTCACTCATTATAAGTGTGAAACCCTTAGTAAAACAATAAAAGTCAATCGCTATACAGAATAATGAAGTAAAATAAATAAAATAAAAGAAACGTTATGTTAAGCGAGACAACGCGTAAACTGTATTAGAAAAAGAACTTGCGCACATTATTTAAAATAGAGAAAAGACAAGAATAGCGAAACAGAACTATACATAGTGAATTAAAGTCGAAGTAAAAGTAGAAAAGAAGTAAACTTTGCTAAATTTAGAACTGCGGAGAGACAGAGAAAGGGAAGGCGACTAAGAAGTATATCAGGAGCATTGCACTTCTCAGAGAGATCATCAGAGTTATGTAGTTGTTCATCCCAAGAAATTGGGCATATGTTTTTGTTGTCTGAGAGTTATCAGTGTTCAGCACTCATGGGCCAGAGGAGCGAGCACCTAATCACAGCATGTCAATTCATCATCTCGGTTTTCACGCTTTGGTGCTCCGAGAGGTGAACGGGTGTACCGTCCTTGCTTCCTCAGCGATTCTGAACGCTCTATCCATTTAGACCTGGGGGGTTAAGTGTGTTATTAGTGATGAAGCGGTCTCTATGGATGGTACGAACCACAATCGTGCAACCGCAGGAATACTTCCAATACGAAGAATGGTCACATGGCTATACTGAAGGTGGAGGAGCCATATCTTACATGACAGCATCACATGCTTCCATCGATTGTGCAGAGAACTTCTGTGTGATCTGACTATAGGCCGCTGAGGCATATCTTGTGCGACCATTTGATGATAGTGTTGTGCGCTATCCACGTGAAAAAGGTTCGATCTTGATATTTCTGATCGAACGCTTATATTTGAGAGAGTGTTCTTCAAATTGTTGTGTTCCATCATTCTAACGTTGCTTTATAAACAGAACTGTTGAACCAAACTGATGATGAACAATCGTTGTGGATGGTTATTGGCAGAAATTGGGAACGAATTTATCACTGAAGTGGAATTTAAAGTGCAACGCAAGTGTGGAGTTTATTCAACTATGCTTATGGGGAGGAATAGATCCTTATAGACGCTGATCCGACATTAACATACTTTAGAGACAACTACGCAATGCTTAGTCATGAGGCAACATGATGATCATGTGCGATGTGAAGAAGAAGATGAGCAGACGTATACTCGAATAGAAAATGGGGTAGATGGACCACCGCAAAAGCTCTTACCCAATGCAAGATTATCTCTGCAACTACCAAAGAAACAGATTGAGATTGCAATTGAGATTGCAATTGTGATTGTGATTGAGATCCAGATTGAGATTGTGATAGCTCGGGGGTGGTCGGGAGGTCGAGGCTTCTTCAACAAGTCAGTTTTCAAAACTCTTGTATTGAGAAGGAAGATGCTTCATCTCGAAGCTGTGGATTGTCTATGGAATTGCGACACTTGATTCATGAAGATAAGTTATTATCTTGTATTTGACTTTTTTTCAATTGAGCTTAATTCATTCTTGATCATTCTATTTATTGCTTTGTATATTTTTTTTTTATATTGGAGGTCTCCATCTATTCACATGATTATGAGATCAGGATTGGAGGAATGTTACAAGTGGTATCAGAGCGGAATTGGATTCCTGGACAAGATGTAGTGTTTGAAGACAAAGATAGAAGAGCAAGACGAGTTGGCTTAGAAACTTTTTGGAGAATCACATAAAGATGAGGTAAAAGCAATCAGCGGATGTCGCTATGCAAGCTTAGCAAGATAAGTACTTCTTCCATTATTTTCTTCATGTCCATGGATTGTGCTTGGAATACTTCATTTAATGAATATCATCTCAATAAAAGTTACAAGGCCAAATAGTTCTAGAGTTGTGTATCAAATAATAACACATCTTGATTATGAATATCAATTCCTTAATTGTTTACGAGAGTACGTTCTTCCAACTCTGAGGATAGAGTTCTTCAAAGAGGGGAAGAATGTAATATGCCTATCATAGGCACATGCATACCTTATGGTTCACAAGCATATTCATTATTGAAAGTAATCTGATGAGCGTTAGTAACTCATTATAAGTGTGAAACCCTTAGTAAAACAATAAAAGTCAATCGCTATACAGAATAATGAAGTAAAAAAAATAAAATAAAAGAAACGTTATGTTAAGCGAGACAACACGTAAACTCTATTAGAAAAAGAACTTGCGCACATTATTTAAAATAGAGAAAAGACAAGAATAGCGAAACAGAACTATACATAGTGAATTAAAGTCGAAGTAAAAGTAGAAAAGAAGTAAACTTTGCTAAATTTAGGATTGCGCAGAGACAGAGAAAGGGAAGGCGACTAAGAACTATATAAGGAGCATTGCACTTCTCAGACAGATCATCAGAGTTATGTAGTTGTTCATCCCAAGAAATTGGGCATATGTTTTTGTTGTCTGAGAGTTATCACTGTTCAGCACTCATGGGCCAGAGGAGCGAGCACCTAATCACAGCATGTCAATTCATCATCTCGGTTTTCACGCTTTGGTGCTCCGAGAGGTGAACGGGTGTACCGTCCTTCCTTCCTCAGCGATTCTGAACGCTCTATCAATTTAGACCTAGGGGGTTAAGTGTGTTATTAGTGATGAAGCGGTCTCTATGGATGGTACGAACCACAATCGTGCAACCGCAGGAATACTTCCAATACGAAGAATGGTCACATGGCTATACTAGAGGTGGAGAAGCCATATCTTACATGACAACATCACATCCTTCCAACGGCACCGCTCATCTGTCCATCCATTGTGGAGAGAACTTCTGTGTGATCTGACTATAGGCCGCTGAGGCATATCTTGTGCGACCATTTGACGATAGTGTTGTGCGCTATCCACGTGAAAAGGGTTCGATCTTGATATTTCTGATCGAATGCTTATATTTAAGAGAATGTTCTTCAAATTGTTGTGTTCCGTCATTCTAACGTTGCTTTATAAATAGAACTGTTGAACCAAACAAATGATGAACAATCGTTGTGGATGGTTATTGGCAGAAATTGGGAACGAATTTATCACTGAAGTGGAATTTAAAGTGCAACGCAAGTGTGGAGTTTATTCAACTATGCTTCTGGGGAGGAATAGATCCTTATAGATGCTGATCCGACATCAACATACTTTAGAGACAACTGCGCAATGCTTAGTCATGAGGACATGATGATCATGTGCGATGTGAAGAAGAAGATGAGCAGACGTATACTCGAATAGAAAATGGGGTAGATGGACAACCGCAAAAGCTCTTACCCAATGCAAGATTATCTCTGCAACTACCAAAGAGACATATTGAGATTGCAATTGTGATTGTGATTGAGATCCAGATTAAGATTGTGATAGCTCGGGGGTGGTCGGGAGGTCGAGGCTTCTTCAAGAAGTCAGTTTTCAAAACTCTTGTATTGAGAAGGAAGATGCTTCATGTGGAAGCTGTGGATTGTGTATGGAATTGCGACATTTGATTCATGAAGATAAGTTATTATCTTGTATTTGATTTTTTTTCAATTGAGCTTAATTCATTCTTGATCATTCTATTTATTGCTTTGTATATATTTTTTATATTGGAGGTCTCCATCTATTCACATGATTATGAGATCAGGATTGGAGGAATGTTACATGGCTACTCACAATCAAGAGGAAGATTCAACCATAATCAAGGATGCAACCATAGCTACAACAACAATTATCAAGGAGGATACAAATCAAGACAAGACTTCAACAACTATATAGAGGATCAAGAGGATTATCTTCTCATTATGAACATGACTTCAAAACAAGGTATGAATGATGAGCACCTCTTCTATATTGACTCAAGTTGTTCTAACCATGTAGTAGGCAATGTAGCTCTCCTTTCTGATCTTGAGGAGCCCAAAGGAAACCACCAAGTGTAGACATGTGATGATTCCAAGCATTCATTTGTCAAGGTAGGGAGTGTCAAAACTTTTGATGGGAATAAAAATTTGTTGAGAAGAGATCTTTAGGTACATACTATCACAAAAAACTTGATGAGTTTTGGACAATAGTGGAAAAGGGTTCATAGGTTTCGTTCAATAAATTTGGAGCTTTTGTAGAGGATCCCCAACATGGATTCAGAAGAATAGCCAAAGGAGAAATGACAGGTAGACTGTTTACATTTGAACTTAAGGATCCTAGAAGCATTTCACTTTATAACTATAAAGATCACACCTTGCCTAAGTTAGAGATATGGCACAAAAGATTAGGGCACATTGGTGAGAGAACATTGAATCAGATATAAATAGATCATTGTTTACTAGGGATACCTAATGTATCCAAGCAACATATGATCTATAAATGTGGTGCATGTCAGTTTGGTTAATCACAGAGGTTACCCTTTACAAAGAAAGTTTATATGCATGAAGATTATTTGGAACTTGTCCATATAGATGTGTGGGGACCAAGCAAGGACCCTTCAATTTTAGGCTCAAGGTACTAAGTGTCATTTATTGATGATTTCGGTAGGTGAACTATCTTGTATTTCATGAAACATAAAGATGAAGTGTTGAGTTGCTTCAAGAAATACCTTGCACTTGTGGAAAATCAAACAGGAAAAAGCCTAAACAAGATAAGGTGAGATGGAGGAGGTGAGTACTTCTCCTATGAATTTGATGCTTTTTTGCAAGATAGAGGTATCAAAAGAGAGATCACTACCAGATATACTCTTGAGCAAAATGGAGTGGTAGAGAGGATGAATAGATTGATTGTGGAAGTAGCTACATCAATGCTAAATTAAAAGAAGCTACCTAATTACTTGTGGGAAGAAAGTGTTTCTACTGCCATGTATCTTATTAACAGGTTACCTTCTAAGTCACTTGATGGGATGACCCCCTATGAGGCATGGCATGGTAGGAGACCACCACTTGAACATTGCAGAATATTTGGTTGTGTTTCTTATGTGCATGTTCCATCTCAAATCAGAGGTAAGTTAGACCCTAAGGCAGAGAAATGTATCTTCATATGGTATGATATAACTAAAAAAGGATACATGTTTTATGTAATATATCCGTCATATGGATATACATAAGCTATGGATTAAGAGCATGTCAACTATCCAAGTAATTTGATGAACATTAGTAACTCATAGTATGCTTTCTCTATGATCCCTTTCTACGTATCTTCGGTAATGTTTCTCTGAGTTAACATTGCGAACTTCCTTTCTTCGAGGGCTTTATATTAGTGATAAAGTGAGACAATATATTATCTTGTATCGGTGATCGCTTAATCATAGAAATGGAGTGTGTGCATGTGAACCGAACGAGCATAGGTACTTATAGTGTGAAACTGTTTTGATTCAAGTATATACTATTTAAATCTGAAACAAAAAGCATACGTGGAAAGCAAACCTTATTGCGATAAATATACAATCACTGGCCCAAAACTATGATTGATGCATTTTGACATGCGATCTTGATTGACTTTTGCCTTTATTGGAAAAAAAGAACGATCATCGTGGGATCTGAAAATAAAGTAGCTTTCGCAAAGTAGTTCACTATTATAATTGCTATATATAAAAATAGCGATGTATGGTTAACAATTCATGCAACAAAACTACAAGTTCCGCATAGTTGGCAAAAACAATCGTTGGTTCAGAAAGCATGAAAGCAATGCTTGTTTGATTCTTTATTTAGCAATGTTGGCTCTTTTGTACAACAAGACAGCAGAAGCATCACAATTAAGTTGTACTCCATAGCCTTCACTAGATGTTGATCACTGCGTAGGAGGTGCGAAATCATCAAGCTAAGCACGGAAGAATGTTACGATGAAAGAAGAGGAAAATTCCAGAGATTCATAGGACTTTGTGTTACACGAAGCCTGAGCATGGAGACACAAAGATTGAGGCGGCACTTCGAAAAACATTTCCACCTCTAACTACAGTTCTATGTATGGATTTTGATCATGGCATTTGAGTTTGCAGGAATCAAGTATCCGTAGAGAACTGTATGATGCCACGTTTAGCATCATTTCGAGAATAGTTATTAGCAGAAGGGCGAAGGACTTGCAGTCTCCATCACAAAATGGCCGTTTGAGCAGCTTGCAGAATATCTTGATCGAGAGTATTGAGCTCCTCGGCATGCAAAATATTGGCGATTGTCAGGCATGCGTAGGTTGGATGTGCGAGGCCAGCGAAGACCATCAGTACAAAGATAAAAGAGTGTAGCAGCAAATTATTGATGAGCGAAGGAGAACGAGGCTAACGAGAGGAACTAGAATCAAGGATGCTGATTTCCTTGATGTTCTCCTCACTGCTTCCATGCAGGACAAGGTACAATTCATTGACCTGGCCATCAAGGGTTTTCTCACAGAGTAGAAACAATATGCAGAGCATAATTATGAAGCCGACGTATAAAGCAGAGCCCGACAACGTAGAGAAAAGGGAAATGTGTAAAGTGTTATCAATTGCAGGAAGGAATAAATGGGCCAGATAATTGAATTAGCGACATGTCTACTTCAAACTAGTCAGAGATGGCAACGTGATTTGCATCAGATGATCATAGTCATGGACAAGGGCTTTTTATGAAGAAGCACTAGTCTATTTGAGAATCAACAGGACTGTGGATGTATCTGATACTTGCACACATGTGTCAAATTGTTTCACGATGTACATGTTTAAAATAGTGGTGCCGACCTCAACTACACAACAGGAAGGTGACGGTTTTATTCGGCTACAACATGAAGAAAGAGTATCAATGACACCTTGAAATATCTGAAGACAGGTGACCCTTGCTGCATCTCTGTCAGTATGTTTATATAGAATCTTAACACAAGGTGATGAAGCATGTGGAGCTTACATCTACGAGAAAAGTGGGCATGCACTTGAAAAGAGGAGAGCTTCACGCCTTAGTAGCGTAATAGAAATATGGATCATGGCAGAACAAAGGCTTGCGGCAGACAGAGGACAAAGCACTGAAGGCATTTTCTATTGTTCTTGATTATGTAAAGGGACTTCACACGATTTCGGACAAGGATCCATGCAGAAGATTGCGGGATCATTGATCCGCAGATGATATATGGAGATGGATGATATGTACAGAGATTTACACGAACGTAATTCGGATGGGAAATTCAGAAGATTATGACGCAAGGAAAGAAGGAATCAAAGTAGATTTGGGCAGAACGATATAACATGACTAGAGTGCAAGCATCTAAGTGTATTTTTATGCTGTATAGCATCATCTTTTGATATCTTATTATTTGAAGAGAGTGGAGAAACAGAACAAAACGGACATGTGTACACAAATTGGATGGTGATCTCTAATTTGATTGAATAAGGGAGATGCAAAGTTATCATTAAGCGCAGACCGTAGTAATTGATTGCATTGTAATGAAGGGCTTTGATAAGAATGATGGATTCAACATTAAAGATGAAGCTTTGATGAAGAAATATGAAGATGTTGATATTGAGATCGAGATAGATGTCTTTACATAATTCCTTTCTCCCCATCATCAACGTCAAGAAGAATCGTCTATGAGATTGAGATTGCGATTGAGAGTGTGATTGAGAGTGCGAGTGTGAGTGTGATTGAGAATGAGATTCGGATTGCGATTGTATTATCGCACGATTATATATGAGATTGAGATTGAGATTGAGATTGAGATTGAGAGTGTGAGTGTGAATGAGATTGTGATAGCTCGGGGGTGGTCGGGAGGTTGAAGCTTCATCGAGAAGCTATTTTTCAAAGGGATTGTATCATGAAGTTTGATTCTTTATCCAGAAGCTCTGATGTATTTTGAATATGACATTCATAAGATAAGATTACTATCCGTATTTTGAGTTAAATACTTTATTTCATTTGTTCTTTTGATAATAGTACTAATCTTTGCAAATGTCTTTTATGTGTCGGAGTATTTATCTCTATGGGCTTGATGATGAATGCTACAAGTGGTATCAGAGCGAAATCGATCCTTGAAAACCATAGATAAAATTTGGACAGCATAGTAGAATCGATTCTCGCAAACGATGGAAGGTTTGATGTAGAAGTCGTGTGAGCAAGAGGGGCTTATTGAGAAGCTTCATGGTGAATTACACAAACAACGAGGTGGAGAGCAACCTGAAGGCAGAACAAATTTTTTTGATGGAGCTGAATGATAAAGATAAGTGTTCTAGCTGTACTTTACATTGCATGGTGACTAGTTCTTTCCCAACTGCTTTTGTAGTTAGGATTTCGGGTATGATTTCTATGCATGAAATGAAATTTCTAATTGATTACGATACTACATGTTCTTTAACCTCTGAGGACAGAGTTCTTCAAAGAGGGGAAGAATGTAATATATCCGTCATAGGGATATACATAAGCTATGGTTTAAGAGCATGTCAACTATCCAAGTAATGTGATGAACATTAGTAACTCATAGTATGCTTTCTCTATGATCCCTTTCTACGTATCTTCGGTAATGTTTCTCTGAGTTAACATTGCGAACTTCCTTTCTTCCAGGGCTTTATATTAGTGATAAAGTGAGACAATATATTATCTTGTATCGGTGATCGCTTAATCATAGAAATGGAGTGTGTGCATGTGAACCGAATGAGCATAGGTACTTATAGTGTGAAATTGTTTTGATTCAAGTATATACTATTTAAATCTCAAACAAAAAGCATACGTGGAAAGCAAACCTTATTGCGATAAATATACAATCACTCGCCCAAAACTACGATTGATGCATTTTGACATGCGATCTTGATTGACTTTTGCCCTGGTTTTATTGGAAAAAAGGAACAATCATCGTGGGATCTGAAAATAAAGTAGCTTTCGCAAAGTAGTTCGCTATTATAATTGCTATATATTAAAATAGCGATGTATGGTTAACAATTCATGCAACAAAACTACAAGTTCCGCATAGTTGGCAAAAACAATCATTGGTTCAGCAAGCGTGAAAGCAATGCTTGTTTGATTCTTTATTTAGCAATGTTGGCTCTTTTGTACGACAAGACAGCAGAAGCATCACAATTAAGTTGTACTCCATAGCCTTCACTAGACGTTGATCAATGCGTAGGAGGTGTGAAATCATTAAGCTAAGCACGGAAGAATGTTTCGATGAAAGAAGAGGAAAATTCCAGAGATTCATAGAACTTTGTGTTACACGAAGCCTGAGCATGGAGACACAAAGATTGAGGCGGCACTTCGAAAAACATTTCCACCTCTAACTGGAGTTTTATATATGGATTTTGATCATGGCATTTGAGTTTGCAGGAATCAAGGATCCACAGAGAACTGTATGATGCCATGTTTAGCATCATTTCGAGAATAGTTATTAGCAGAAGGGCGAAGGACTTGCAGTCTCCATCACAAAATGGTCGTTTGAGTAGGTTGCAGAATAGCTTGATCGAGAGTATTGAGCTCCTCGGCATGCAAAATATTGGCGATTCTCAGGCATGCGTAGGTTGGATGTGCGAGGCGAGCGAAGACCATCAGTACAAAGATAAAAGAGTGTAGCAGCAAATTATTGATGAGCGAAGGAGAACGAGGCTAATGAGAGGAACTAGAATCAAGGATGCTGATTTCCTTGATGTTCTCCTCATTGCTTCCATGCAGGACAAGGTACAATTCATTGACCTGGCCATCAAGGGTTTTCTCACAGAGTAGAAACAATATGCAGAGCATAATTATGAAGCCGACTTATAAAGCAGAGCCTGACTAAAGAAAAGGGAAATGTGTAAAGTGTTATGAATTGCAGGAAGGAATAAATGGGTCAGATAATTGAATTAGCGACATGTCTACTTCAAACTAGTCAGAGATGGCAACGTGATTTGCATCAGATGATCATAGTCATGGACAAGGGCTTTTTATGAAGAAGCACTAGTCTATTTGAGAATCAACAGGACTGTGGATGTATCTGATACTTGCGCACATGTGTCAAATTGTTTCACGATGTACATGTTTAAAATAGTGGTGCCGACCTCAGCTACACAACAGGAAGGTGACGGTTTTATTCGGCTACAACATGAAGAAAGAGTATCAATGACACCTCGAAATATCTGAAGACAGGTGACCCTTGCTGCATCTCTGTCAGTATGTTTATATAGAATCTTAACACAAGGTGATGAAGCATGTGGAGCTTACATCTACGAGAAAAGTGGGCATGCACTTGAAAAGAGGAGAGCTTCACCTCTTAGTAGCGCAATAGAAATATGGATCATGGCAGAACAAAGGCTTGCAACAGACAGAGGACAAAGCACTGAAGGCATTTTCTATTGTTCTTGTTTATGTAAAGGGACTTCACACAATTTTGGACAAGGATCCATGCAGAAGATTGCGGGATCATTGATCAGCAGATGATATATGGAGATGGATATGTACAGAGATTTACATGAACGTAATTCGGATGGGAAATTTAGAAGAGTATGACGCAAGGAAAGAAGAAATCAAAGTAGATTTGGGCAGAATGATATAACATGACTAGAGTGCAAGCATCGAAGTGTATTTTTATGCTGTATAGCATCATCTTTTGATATCTTATTATTTGAAGAGAGTGGAGAAATAGAACAAAACGGACATGTGTACACAAATTGGATGGTGATCTCTAATTTGATTGAATAAGGGAGATGCAAAGTTATCATTAAGCGCAGACCGTAGTGATTGATTGCATTGTAATGAAGGGCTTTGATAGGAATGATGGATTCAACATTAAAGATGAAGCTTTGATGAAGAAATATGAAGATGTTGATATTGAGATCGAGATAGATGTCTTTACATAATTCCTTTCTCCCCATCATCAATGTCAAGAAGAATCATCTATGAGATTGAGATTGCGAGTGAAAGTGTGATTGAGAGTGCGAGTGTGAGTGTGATTGAGAATGAGATTCGGATTGCGATTGTATTATCGCACGATTATATATGAGATTGAGATTGAGATTGAGATTGAGATTGAGATTGAGAGTGTGAGTGTGAATGAGATTGTGATAGCTCGGGGGTGGTCGGGAGGTTGAAGCTTTTTCGAGAAGCTATTTTTGAAAGGGATTGTATCATGAAGTTTTATTCTTTATCCAGAAGCTCTGATGTATTTTGAATCTGACATTCATAAGATAAGATTTCTATGCGTATTTTGAGTTAAATACTTTATTTCATTTGTTCTTTTGATAATAGTACTAATCTTTGCAAATGTCTTTTATGTGTCGGAGTGTTTATCTCTATGGGCTTGATGAGGAATGCTACATTTTATAATCCATCCAACAAAGGATTTATGGTCAGTAGTAATGTTGTGTTTGATGAGGATGATTCTTGGTTTGAAATTGAATGCATGAAGGTCAAATTGCCATTTGGAAGAAGAATTTCCAAGCCTCACCCAAGAGGAGCCAAGCACAATTGAAGACATCAAATCAGATGATGATGACACCATCAACTTGGAAGAGTTCAAAGCATGGAAATCAAAAGGCAAGGTCAAGGTGAAGAGGTTAGAGGACATACCTGAATCATCCAACCAAAACATAAGAAGATCACAAAGAGAGAGTAAGAAGCCAATCGGATATGGGTATGATACTTCATTAGTCACTAAGCATTCTATTTATCGTGCTAAGGATTCATCACTTGAAGGAACTTCTTCATATGAAGAAGCAAGTACCAAAGCAGAATGGAAGAAGGCTATGGAAGAAGAAATAGAAGCACTCCAAGAGAATTACACCTGGGAGCTAGTACCCAAGAAATCATCAATGAAGGTAATTGGTTCTAGGTGGATTTACAAAATCAAAAGGAACTCAGATGGATCCATAAATAGGTATAAAGCTAGGCTTGTGGCTAAGGGTTCTGCACAAACCCAAGGAGTAGATTATGAAGAAAATTTTTTACCTATGGCTAAGATGCCAACCATCAGAGTATTGGTAAGTGTAGCTGCATCTAGAAATTGGAATATGTATCAACTAGATATGAAAAATGCTTTTGTCAATGGGTGGATTTCAGAGGAGGTTTACATGGCTCAATCTCCTGGCTATGAAGATCCAAACAAGGTAAATCATGTATGCAAATTGAACAAAGCTCTATATAGTTTGAATCAGGCACCCAGGGCATGGAACCATAGGTTAGCAACCTATCTTCAAGACCACGGATTCATGATGAGCAAGGTAGATTCTTCTCTGTTTATCAAGAGGAGAATTTGAAAAATGATATATTTATGTGTATATGTTGATGAAATCATTCTTACAGGTAGTGATGCTAATGGCATCAAACAAACCAAAACCCAGATAATGCAAGAGTTTAAGATCAATGACCTAGGGTTTCTCAAATATTTTCTTGGACTTGAGTTAGTATGCACTTCCTCCAGAATTTACATCACTCAAAGGAAGTATGTGCAGGACATGTTGAAGAAGTTCCACTTGGAGAACGCAAAAGTAGCTAGCACCCCTATGGAGGTAAATCATAAATTGAGTGCTCATGAAGGTGATTTGCTTGAAGACATTGTAGGATACCAAAGCATATTTGGGAGTCTAAAGTATGCAACATTAAGAAGGATTGACATATGTTATGGAGTAAGCATTTTGAGTCAATTCATGCATAAACCTAGAGCACCTCACTTGGAAGCTACTAAAAGAATTTTGAAGTATCTCAAAGCTACTCACAACCAAGGCCTTTACTTCCCATACACATCAGATTTGAACATTAAGTTGTACTCAGATGCAGATAAGGTAGGATGTAAGGATGTCTGAAGAAGTACTTATGGTTATTTGTCCTTTGAAGGTGATAAGCCCATCTCATGGTCTTCTAAGAAGCAACCAACTATTGCCCTATCTTCAACAGAGGCTGAATATAGGGCATTAGCAAATGCTACACAAAAAGCTATTTGTATTATATTACTCTACTCAGATTTGGGACTTCACACTCATTCGCCTATAATCTTTGGTGATAACACTAGTTTTTTGCATCTTGCAGCTAATCCCATTTATCATGCAAGAACCAAGCATATAGAAGTGCAGTATCACTATGTTAGAGAGAAACTCTTGAGAAAAGGAATTGAATTAGCATATGTATCTACAAATATGCAATGTTCAAATTTGCTAACCAAAGCACATGATGGTACTAAGCTTTGCGTGTTTAAAACCATGATTGGATTACAGGACATTCATGAAGGCTGATGATGCAATGCAAGCCAAAATATTTGGCTTGAGGGCGAACTGTTGGTGCAAATACACAGGCCTTCACATTTAGCGTAGCATGGAAAGAAATGTGTCAAAGCATTTGATGGATCATGTGAACCTTAGCTTTTCACATTGGATCATTTACCATTTGTAAAAGATTAGATCCATGAGGAATCTTGTTAAAGCAATAATCTTGTGCAGTTAGGAAGAACAATAGCTACAAGGTTCAATGAGAGAATAACTCCTAGGTTAAGGGAATCCCTTTTTTTAGTTGAAGCCAAGTTTGAATTTCAAATTTAAATAACTTCTTATAAAAGGAGCTTTGTAAATCTCACAGAATGTAGCCTCATCTTAGAGCTAAATTCTTGAACATCTATAGAGTTTGAGTATCTTATACCATACCTTACACATTCCACCATCATTAAGCATCATAACAATGCCAATAATCTTGTATAGTCATGTGTTACAATACATATATTTCATTGATCATTTCTATCTACTTCTCTGCTATGACTACTCAGAACAATGAACTTTCTCTAGTCATATCGTAGTGAATACCCAACCATTTTGCATGATCTATAGCTTTTTGGAACCAACCTGAAGTCTACTTTGTACTATTAGAATCTCAAAGGATTTAGTTCAGCCATCTAGAAGAAATCGTTGTCAAAGTGCTCACTAGTCATCTAGTGTCTAGTCCCTAAAAATTCTGGGGTAAGCTTTGGATTGCTAAACTTATTTCTCAAATTATAGTTTTTCATTTTAGATGATTCCACTTGCAATCATTATCTATCTAAGCGAATTAAATTCCCTCAAAAGGAAGTTCATCAATTGTTACTGTTGTGTGAGTACCGAGCAAAAGGTCTAGCAAATGTATGGACTAAAATAGCAAGTTTTCTAGCACTAGCTATTCATGCAGTAGTCTATTTTGAATCAATTGTTTCAAGCATCAACTCCAAAGTACATAGATACTTTCTTCGTGTCATCTACAAGCTAAATGGTAGGTACAAAGTAAGTTTTAGGAGTACCATCTCACTTCCGTAAGGTATCCATCCATCTCCTCCAACAATGGGGTGACCCATGCTCCTCTCATGAGATTGTTCTCCTATGCTCAGAGTCACCCTAAGCTTCTTGACACTCTTGTCCACTCTTTCCTTAGTGTCCCTAAAATGTGCAATGATTTAGTTCCATCCCTGTGATTGTGGACTCTCGATTGCAGGTCAATGCTAGGCATTGACATTAAGGTGCAAGTCAATGCATGGCATCAACCATGGTGATACAATTCGATGCTTTGCATCGACCTTCAGACTAAATTCAATGCTTTACATTGACTTGCATCCCAAAGTCGATGCCTAGCATAAACCTATAGCTGAAAATCGATGCCTTGCATCGACTTGTATCAAAAATTGATGCCATGTATTGACTTGTAGTTGAAAATTGATGCCTCGCATCGAATTGTAGCTAAAAACTGGTGTCAAGCATCGACTTGCAGCTCAAAGTTGATGCCGAGCATCAACTTATACATGTCAACAGAGCTCATGGAAATCCCCTATAAGTCGATGCCAAGCATTGACTTGCACCTCTATGTGGATGCTTCGCATCACGTTGGAGGTGAAAGTTGATGCCTAGTATCGACTTTCATAGACAACTTGATGCCAGGCATGGACTTGCAGCTGCAAGTCAATAGCTGGCATTGACTTTTCTACCAAAGTCGATGCAAGGCATCGAGTGGTGCCCCCAAGACACTGCTAGACATCAATTTGCAATTGGATGTCAATGCCACGCATCAATTTGCACCTCAAAGTTGATGCCAGGCATCGCGTTTGTGGTGTAGGTTGATGCCAGGCATCGACTTTTATACACAATTGGATGCCAGGCATCGACTTATAGGTGCAAGTCGATGCCTGACATCAAGTTGTTTATGAAAGTCAAAGCCAAGCATCAACTTTTGCCTCCAAGTTGATGCCAAGTATTGACTTGCAACTCCATGTCAATTTCTAGCATTGACTTGTAGGTAGAAAAATACACTATTTGCATGCAATAAAATTTTAGAGCCAAAAAATACAAGAATTTTCTAAAATAGTTAAAAATCTTTTAGGAATCTTTTTTCATGCAAGAACTTTGGGCACCTCTAAGGATTCTTGGTAGCACTCTTCTTCTCCATTTTCTTATTTGTTGTTTGCTAGGCTCTGTGCTCCTTAGCTCTTAGCTCTTTGTTGCTCTCTCTTGGCTCATAAATTTTAGAAATGAGACTGATGTCCTCCTTCACTATTTATGGGCACTTACATGGCTTGAACTGAAAATTGGCTAGATGTAACTCAATCAAACTAGGCCCTAACCACATTAACCAGTTGGACTCCGTAGTTGAACCGAGAACCACTAGGTATGCCAATTTAGGGTCCTTTAATGGAGTTTATTCCAATTTAGGAAGCAATAGCTATGCCAATTTCGGGTCTGATAAGAGAGTTACTCCACCTTTGTTATTTAGTGTGTTTTGCCTTTGAAATTGGGAATATTGTAAATATTGGAAGGAATAAAACAACTAGAGCAATATATGTAATAGGTTGTTGAAATTGATCACAAATATAACTGACAAGGAGTTTCAAATCCACAATTGGCTATGATAAATACTCAATAATCCACAAATTGACTAAAAAAGATTTTCAAATCCACCCTTGGACAATCAATAAACCTAGAGCTAAATGAATATTGATAATCCCATAGTTAAAGGAATATGAACCTAGATGAAAAACATCACAAAATAGTTTTTTGTGCCTAGTAAAACACTTCAAATGTTATTTTGTTAACAACTTAAACATCTTGAGTAGATAGTAATTCATCATTGTTACCTAGAAAGCATGGTGTAAAAAAATATGAGGAAAGACATTACATAGTATTAAGCCCATAGGAAATAAAGGCCCAAAATAAATGAAAACGTTAGTTGTGTCTCTCAAGGAATATAATTTATCACTTTTCCATCAAATATTTTCTTTGTGCTCACCAATTTTAAGACAAGAGGATTGGGTTCTCTTTTGTATAGATTCTTTTCTCCGTTCTTCTTTTAAGAGATCAACATACCACACTTCATTATGTATCTTCAAACTTTATTTTGTATCTTAAAACTTTGTCAAGTCAAACTCGGTCAAAATAAATCACGTAGTTAGTGATGTCTCATCACATTGTACTTTTTTTTCATCTTCATATCTACCCATAATTATTTGGGCAATCTATCTTCATATCTTTTTGATGTGACACTTTCACTTGATGTTACACTTTCACCATTTAAAAAAAGTATTCTATCTTCATTTCTCTTTGAAGTAAGTGAAGATAAGCTCCATCATTTCAGTAGATGCTTGGGCATCACGTTTCTGTAGTCACCTTGATAGAAGTCCGAATTCCTTTTTTTCAATTGGTTCTTTCCTCAAGAGTGATGCCCATGGCTCAAAATGTCATTCTATGTTTTTGGTTGAGTCATTTAAGTAACATTCTCAATGCAATGTTTTTCAACTAAATGAACATCCTGATCTCCCTTTTGATGCAGCTGATCCCGCTTCTGATTCAAGTGCATGTGGAGCAAAGGATGTTAGCAAAGGGAAAGAAAGACAAAGCACGCTCAATCTCCATTTTAAGAGAAGGCGTCATGAAGTAAGTAAAAAAAGATTTCAATTTCTTACTTCAGATAGACAAATTGCATTGGATATTGTGAAGCATTGTTGTGGTTTGAAATGTTTGTATAACTTAGGAATGAAGGAACTAAAGAGCCTAAGAGAGAAATTCTCCCATTTAGATAGTGAAAGGCAGGATATATACCGTGTTTCTCACATGCAAATTATTGAGGATAATATGTCAGTAATGCCTATTGCTTTTAAATATTACTTTAGTCAAGGGATGCGATGTTGTAGGGATACATTTAAAATCGCAATGGATGTGGGAAATTTTAGAATACAGGTGCTTATGAATGGATATCTCATTTTGGATACATATTATATTGGGACCAAAGGATCTATTGGACTGCATGCAATAAATTGGATGATGAACTATTTTAGCTTGCATTGTGAGGTTATGCCTACAAGTGGAAGGTTACACTTGTCAGATAACTTTACTCATCGAGAAGTATTTCAAGTATATAAAGAAGATATGGAAAGTAGAAATGAGAAGTATGTGTTGTATCATCACTTTACTCGATTATGGAAGGAAGAGTTTAATAATGTGACTATTCCTCGTAAAGTTAGAATGGGTGAGTGTTCAGTTTGCGCCACTTTGAAGACATGGTAAAGGGAGCTACAACACCACAAGAAAAAGATAATTTTAGAAGTCTTCTTAGGAACCATCCTGAGAGTCAAGATTTAGAAAGAAAAAAAGAAAGCAATTCATCATCGAAGTAAAGCACTCAAAAATCGGGAGCATTATATGTGTTTGTTGATTGATGGTATGGATAAAAAAACATGTTTGCCCCATTTTTACTACGTCCCTAAGGACATTGGAGATGACGTCCTCATGCAAATGCATTTGGTTGGGGATTTGGTATACAATGGAGCTGTAAAGTCCAAGCTTTTCTTCACATATCTGAATGTGCATAATGGTCCAAACCTTACAATTACTGTCATTCATCATGTTTTGCAATCATGGAAGGGTCTTTTGCCACAAACTTTGTATTTGCAGCTTGATAATACAACAAGAGAAAGTAAAAAATTCTACATTTTCTCGGATATTTATGCATGCTTGTTGTATCAAAAGGTTAAGGTTAATTTCCTTTTGATTGGTCATACTCATGATGACCTTGATCAAATGTTTAGTATGTTCTCTAAGAGGTTGCAACGTAATGATGCTTTTACTCTTCCAATATTATCTGAGTTGATTTCATATTCATGCACTCCAAAACTTGAAGTTCAACACCTTACAAAGATTTATGACTTTAAGCACTTTTTCTAAGTAGGCCTTGATAAGAGTGCTAAGGTTTTGGCTCCATTGCACAATATTAATTTCAACCATGTATTCTTGATGAGGAGGGTTGATGACATAACCCTTTCATTTACAAAGTAGTATTCATGTTCTCTTGGGTGGGAGGGTAAAGATGGATGTAGATTCTTGTTGCAAGTGCCTAATTTGTTTGTGTATGGTGCTATAAAAACACCATAAGAATAATATGGAAAGATGTGGAAATGTGGTTGATCAAAGTAAAAGGTGCATGCATGTACTTATTGAAAAGAAGAGACATATTGAGCATGCAAAAAAAAAAATACGATGGAGATCAAGATGTATCTTGGTTGGATGACTTTTTCAATCATCAAGAAGAGATTATCAGGAATATGATTGTAGGTCATTGGCCAATGGATGCTCCATTCACATGGACTTTTGTACACAAATGTTGTTGGAAGGTATGGATCGATACCTCAAGTGAGGTTGTACTATGAAAACTTTCTTTGTACCTACCCTATCAATCTTTAGAGTAATATTGTAGGCCCTTTTAGGTTGCAAATGACACCAAGAAATTTCCTATGTACTTTGGAGTTGTTCCTTCAAACAATTGAATCAAAACACACTACTTCACAAATAGCTAGTCTCACAAAACTTGTTATTTTGGTCTAGACACCTGCTGGTTCTTTTGCTCAGTGCTCATAGCACAATTGTAATTGATTAAATTCGTTTTGAGTGAACTTAATTACCTTCGATAACTAATGATTACAATTGGAATCATCTAAAATGACAAACCATACAGTCAGAAATCAATTTAGCAATCCAAGGCTTACCCCCCGACGTTTTAGGGACTGAGTAGTAATTGATCAGAGAGCACTTCGATGCAGATTTCTCACGATTGGTTGATGTAAATGTAATGAAAATTTTAATGCATCAAATAAACTTTGAACTAGTTCCAACAAGCTAAAGAACATGCAAAATGGTTTAGAGATCACTGAGATATGGTCATGCAAAGTTCCCCTGTTTTGAGTAGTCATAGCAGAGAATGCTTATATTGTCACCCATATTGATGCATATACTAGTGCTTTGCAAAAGTTACCGATGCTTATACCAGTTCCTATACTAATGGTTTGGTACCAACACCTATACCAACAGTGGGGAAAAATATTCTCATGTATTTGCACTAGTATAGGGGCTGGTTTAACCTTTATATGTTGTAGTGATCACTAATTGATATCTTCAAACCATACCAAATGTGATTATAGAACACTCTAATTAATTCATGTGCATCTAGACTTTTTGATACACCTCTATTAAATGCTATTACTAAAGGATATTTGAACTTACAAAGCCCATTTTTATCAATGGAATATCTATCAAAATCTACACGTTTCAAAATTTGCAAAAGAAGTATTGAAATCCTATAGGTTTCCTAATATTTATTGAATGGTAGAGGGTTAGTGGATATCCATTTGGTGAAATCCACCAATAGTTTTGGCTCACTCATTTCTAGTTGTTATTCCTAGATTAGCTAACTTTGGAATACTTCCTTTTTTTAACGGGAAAATGAAATGCTCCTGCAAAGTCACATAGTCCGATATAAGAGTGCTCACCATCCAAAAGCAAGAGTACCTTACCTGAATGGAGATCATTATGTGAAATATTACAAGTGTGTAGGAATGACACTCTTTGCAGTAGTCCATTGATTGACATTTAGATATTTGTCTTCATTGTTGCTATATCTCCCAGTGTGTGTCTTTGATGATTTTTCTTCATGATACATTTAGGTAATCTTTTTTATTCTCTTGAGCCACATGTCCAAGGTATTACCATTCCATGAACTGAAAATGAGGCATGGGTTTTTACTATGATGTCTAGCTATTGCAGGTGGACTGATTATTCCACTATGCATAATAGGTCAAATAACGGTCTCATTCATAGACTCATTTTCTCATGTCTTTAACTCAAGACAATGTGATTTAAATAATTTATCTTCAAAGATTTCATTGATGAATATCGAATGGGTTATTTTCCCTTTATGGGCCATTCCACATTGCCATTCACCCATGAGAGCTGCATCTTTGAAATGAACAGATGAGTATGGGAGCAAACATAGTTTATTAGATGTTTAATCTCCCATAGTCACATGTATATCTACAACTGTTGTTATTACTGGTTACCGTATTTCTTCCTATTGAATAGTGTCAGATCCCATTCTCCTTCCTGTCTTTATCGTTTGGTTATGTAAATGGACAAATTAGATTTTGCCAGTAGATCTTAGCATTGTTGTGATATCCAATGCCAATGATTCTACTACTTTTACTATTTATTCCAAAGATGAAAGTGAGCTCTTTGGACATTTTTTCATCTAGTGCTTATTCTTGTGATGTCATGATCTCGCATTCCATAAATGTATGGGCAGACAAAATTTTCCAAAAACTTTTGCTCATTTTTATTTAGTTTACTAGCCATCTATGAAAATAAAAGAAAATAGACTATGAATTAAAATTGAAATTTTGATTGATAATAAGTCTTTAAACATTAAATTAATTCATTAAAGAAATAATTAAAAATAAGACTCTTTAATAAAATGACAAATACTTAAATATATTTTAAGCACGCACACACACACTTATATATATATATATATATATATATATATATATATATATATATATATATATATATATATATATATATATCACTACAACAGATCGATGGTATAGCGAGGTTTTTATCGAGGGAAATGAACGCGGCTTTATTTGCCGTGACGCCGGTGTAAAGGTCAGTATGCGTGTTGGTACAAAAGCGCTGGTATAAGCATCGGTATATGTGTCGGTATAAGAATCGGTATATGCGTCGGTATATGTGCCGGTATATCCGTCGGTAATATCGGCGCCCATACCAAGGCCTCTGGTGGACGTACCGTTGCGTATACCGTCGCTTGCTGGGTGTACCGACGCTTATTCCGATGACATTACTAGGAGTACCGTCGCGTATACCAACAACCATACCTGCAAATTCTTTTTTGGGCAGTCTATTGTCTTTTGCTACAGCAACATTACCATGATGTTGCTTAACAAAAGAAAGTACGGTCTGCCCAAAAAAAACCGAGTACATGTGATGTGTACTCTAATGTCAACCAAAATATGAATTCATGAAATAGAGTATTATTGGACACAAAAGAGATAATCAGAATGAACCATGAACCATGTACAAAAGAAGTTATATATTTCAATAATGAAGCATGTACAAGAGTGTGGCAAACCACTGTCATATATGACGCTTTTACAAAATATGGCAAAGCAATGCATTGCCATATGAGAATGAAATACAAAATTTTGGTGTTCCACTGCCATACACATGCAAAGAATGTTCCATATCAACAGTCCTGCAACAAGCAACATTAATGGAATGAGATAAATTCACATGAAAATTACAAACAAGTAAAAACCAAGTTTATAAATTAATTACCTCATCACAAATGCTCCCATGAAACGACCGCACCGCGTCCCTCCAAGTCCTCCAATAGTGCAATCAACCCATGACAATACCCGTAAGACTCCTTCGTTCGTGTTGGAGGACGACCCATTGCCAGCTCCTGAAACAAATACACAAAGGATTAGAGGAACATACATGAGAAATTTAACACAAATAAATTCAATAAATGAAATAGTACTTACAAAGTAATGACACATCGTGTCATATCCGCGGCTGCGCAAATGTGACGGTCCAATTGTATCTAAACGTGTGGCTGCGGCATCTCGCTGCTGACGATATCGATCAGGATTCTGCTGTTGCTCGTCACGAATCACGTCCCTCCTCAGCATCTAACCATACAGGTTTTGGTAAGCCTGCTCTGAAAGCATCACGAGCCTCGGATCGTCGATGGGACATAACCTCATGTGTAGTGTGTAGAATCCACTCTGAACTGACAAGAGACTGTCCATCGGCTGGTCGAAACTCGTGATAAATTGTCTGTGTGATATAATTCTTCCGATCTTTATCCTGCTCACTCCATTTCAGCATGATAGAGTGTCCAAATCGGATGGAGCAAAGCTCTTGTATGCATGCACACATTGCTTTGCCAGCCGCATCCATCACCGGAGCTCAATCTCGCATACTATACACCTTGGAGTCATCATGGTCATGAGCACCCCAAGGTGTACGTGGTGTACTGCATGGCGTACCTACATCTGAGGTACTCATCCTAGGAGTAGAAGCGGGCGACATAACGTCATATCGCACTACCTCCACAACAGCTACCTCCTCTACCTCTAGACCCACCTGTAGATCCACTCCTAGAATCTCCTGCTCCAGAGCATGACCTCGATCTATGAGACGTGCTAGAACCTGTATTGCACTGAGGTGTCGAACGCACATGTCACAAAGCTAGGAGACATACCTCCTACGCGAGTAGCACCACCCGCAGAAGTGACACCGACAGGAGTGACACCGACGGGAGTGACACCGCCAGGAGTGAGGCCAGCGGGAGTGAGTCTGGCAGGAGTAACGCCACCAGAAGTGAGGCCGGGAGGAGTGCTACCACGATGGATCCAATACTATGATGCAGCGGCCATATACGCGGGAGGAACCTGAGAGATGAACTCCAAAAACTCCTCCTCTGTCATGGAATGTGGAGTGACTGGAGGACTATCTCCCACCGTGCTTTGTAATAAAAGAACTCAAATAATTAGCATGTGATAATAAAATTAATATAGAGGATAAACAAAAAAAAAAACAAAAATTAGTACGTACAAGTGTTTTATTCAAAAGTCCTCTAGTCTAGCATCCTCTTGAAGATCCGATGCACCAAGAATATCTATCTCTATATTGATGGCTTCTAAATCATTTGCTATGTTGGTTTCTTCCCAATCATCATTGATTGCTTCGTCTTCTCGAACAATGACCTCTTCTTCTCGAACAATGATCTCTTCCTCCTCGACTATTGAATGAATCTCTGAGTCCACTAGAGATGGAATTTCTTCTACATCTATGTTTTCAAGAATTTGTCTACTACGTGGAGCGACTTGTAAAACAAATTGCCACTCTGGTTCTTTTGAATCTGGTATAAAAACAACTTGCTCACAGTGTTCGGGAAGTACAAATGTATCCCTTTCATCTGTCCATATCCCTTTCATCTGTCCATAATCTTGTGGAGTCGACTTGAAGCAAACCGCTTTTATCCCGTCTCAATATTGCGTTTCTTCCAGAGGTGACTACTTTGAACCATTTCACATCAAAAACAGAGTAATCAAACTTTCTGAAAGATAGTTTCAAGATGTCTTGAATCACACCAGAGTAATCTAGCTCACCTTCTAGAGCATTATCATCTCTTGCACTCGCTCTACTTTTTTGCAAAAATTTCACCATCACTCCACTATCAAAAGTAGAACTATTTTGATCGATTCGTGCGATTCGAAAGTGTCGTCCATGAGACCATAGTGCACCATAATTAATATACTCCCAATCACATCCTTTTGCGAGTTTTTCTTCTTCTTCACAGCTATCTTCACCCGCTACTTTTGCTTGTGAAACCACTGTATCTAGCCATCTGCTCGTTGGAGAAGGTGGAAGATGTCGAAGACTTTTTGAAAGAGGCAAAAATCGAGTGGAACGATTTCTGCGACACTGAGCTCCTTCCTTTGCGTTAGTTTCCTTGGAAAGCTCATACCTTTCTAACCACTTCTGCATCGGCTCAGGTTTAACTATGCAAAACTTCATTGCCTTCTCTTTGAAAGCTGCATCCATTTTTCTTTGCAATCGTTTACCTTGTGGTTCATCGCCTATGAGACGAACATCTTTAGCATCCCTCCATAAGCGAGGCATTTTGGGATCCGACATATGTAGAAACTCAGTTATGAATACAAGAGATTCTTGTACAAGCCATCCCTCTACCATGCTACCCTTTGGATGTGCTCTCTCTCGAACAAACCCTTTTAATGTCTTCATAAAGTGCTCTAAGAAGAACATCCATCGACTATGGACAGGTCCTGCTATTGCAACTTCATCTACCACATGAACCAGTAAATAAAGTTGAATAGTGAGAATACTTGTGGGAAATTATTTCTCTACCATACAAACAACCTCGATAGCATTGAGTTTTGCACTCTCTATGCTATCTGTATTTATCTCTTTAGAAGATATCCACCCTAGTAAAGAACTAATTTTCTAAATGGTTCTTCGTACAGCCTCTAAAAGACAATCTTTTAGGGCTACAAGGAGCACAAACTCTAAAAACGTGAGCCAATCATGAGACTTGAGTCCTGCAAGATCGTCGTTTCGTGTGAAAGCAGTCTTTAGACACCTCATGCATCCAGTAGGTATTCGAAACTCTGAAATTGTTTTCTTCACTTGTTGCTCTACCATCCTGCAAAGCACCCAAGGAGCTCTTGGCAATGGTACTGTTCCGTTGGGCTTAGTAATTGCCCACAACTCTCGCATACAACCTCGCTCTTCTAAGTCCTCCCTTTGTGCTTTGCATTCTTTCTTTCCGATCAAAGTTTTCCAAAGAATCTCTCCCACATTCTTAAAAATATGCATCGGGTCCACCAAATCATTGATCAACAATTCACTCCAATAAGGGAGTTCATGATAAATGGACAACCGTTTCATGCCAGCAACTGGATTTTCTGAATCCCATAGTTGTTTCCAATTGCCAGCTTTCATTTAGTGTTGCGCTTGTCGACCAATTTATCCTTCACATAAAACATGTCCATCAGGCAAATATCTATGATGTCCTTCATAGACAATTTTACGTAGTAATTTGGAATAGCGTGCTTCGAGTCATGGTCCGCATAAAGGACAAGCATGGTAACCCAAAATCGATAAACCTGAACATTCACCATAACTAGGCCAATCATGCATTGTCCACATAAGTATGCCTTGCACTCGCACGTCCCGTCTTCTTATAGGTTGATACATGTCACACACAGTAGTCCCATCCCATAAAATACACAGTTCTTCCACAAGTGGTGCAAGATATACATCCATGTTTTTTACCTTATACTTACCTGGTACAATTAGAGCTAATAAATAATTTTCCTTTCTTTGTGGCTAACCATGGTGGGATATTATAATTGACCAAACATACAGGCCATGTGCTCCATCAAGAACTGCGTAATCCAAATGGATTTCACTCCATCCATAGCTAGGCCTAGACGTATGGACCGAGGCTCACTAGCAAACGCTGGCCACTTACTATCTATGTGCTTCCAAGCATTCGAGTCAGCAGGCACTCACATTCATTATCTGTAGACTTGCTCTTTGTATGCCATGACATTAAATCGGCTATAGATTTGCATCTAAACATGTTCTTAATTCGTGGAATGATAGGAAAGTGGCGAAGAACCTTTGTGGGGATTCCTTCGCCTACAACATCTTCTCTAAATCTATTTGCTCCACACTTTGGACATATGTGGAGATGCTCATAATCATTTCTAAAGAGAATGCAATCATTCGGACAAGCATGAATTTAAGTATAATCCATTCCAATCGACTTTATAAGCTTTTTCGCATCTCCACGTGTTGGAGGCATGTCATTGCTCTCTGGCTAAAATTGATCTTTAAGAAGCCTGCAATAAGAAATTAAAACGATATTAGTAAATAAAGTTAGTGATACAACAATGAAATCCAATTTGTTCTCCACTTACCTCAACAATTCAGTGACACTAGTATCTGACCATCCATAAATGGATTGCAGATTGAGCATCGTGAGTGACGCACATAGTACAGATATCTTTGATCCATTGTAAAGTGGTAAACGAGCTAGTTTTTGCATGTTTTGATAATCTTCATCGACTTTTGATCGCGGAATTTATGTTGTGTCCATGAAACTCTCCACACCTTCTCCATCATCACTACAACATATGAGGGGCATACCGATGCTGCATATACCGATGGTCATAGTCAGCGTCGGTATAGTCCTCAGAAAATCTCACTAAGAGATACCGACAGTCAAGTGACCTTCGGTATGACCGTTTTAAACGGATCGTCAGTGTGGCCCGCAGCCGCCGGTATAAGCGTCGGTATAGGCATCGGTATATGTGTCGGTATGAGTGTCGGTATAAGCGTCGGTAACTTACTGGCAACTACCGACGCGTATACTGACGTCCATACCGGTGCCTATACTGGCGGCGAATTTTAAAACATATGGCGAACCCGAGAGCAAAACTTCACATTTCTGCGCATGTTTGAGTACTGTCGGTCTACTGTCGAAGTTGCACGCGCGAACCTGCATTGTCTTGTGCACACACACACACAGATCTCTCTCTCTACACACACACTCTCTCTCTCGGCTTAGCTCTCACATCTTGGTAAGTGCTGTGCGTACTGTTAGCATTTGTGTTTCTCTATGCTTTAGGGTTTCTAATTTCTCTTTTCGTTGATTTTGCAGAAGTTCGTTGGCGTCGATTGTTTGGAATTGGACGAGAGACGACCTACATTACGCTTTGACGACAACGATTCAAAGAGAGACATACTTGTAAGTGATTCTTTTATTCGCTATTGATAGAGAGAGAAGGAGAGAGAGAGAGAGAGAGAGAGAGAGAGAGAGAGAGAGAGAGAGAGAGAGAGAGAGAGAGAGAGAGAGAGAGAGAGAGAGAGAGAGAGAGAGAGAAAGAGAGAGAGAGAGAGAGAGAGAGAGAGAGAGAGAGAAAGAAAGAGAGAGAGAAGATAAAGGAAGATACACATTAATTTACACATGCATACATACACACATACATGTACACACATGCATGCTTACATACACACACCTATACACACATGCATGCTTACATACACACACCTATACACACATGCATGCTTACATACACACACACATATACACATATGCATGCATACACACACACATAAATTTACACACATGCATACATACACACACATGCATACACACATACATACACACACATATATACACATATGCATACATACACATACACACACACACATATACACACATACATACACACACGCATATATACACACATATACACACATGCATGCATACATACACACACATATACCGGCATGCATGCATACACACATATATACACACATGCATACATACACACATATACACACATGCATGTATACATACACACACATGTATACGCATGCATACACATACACACACATACACACACATACACATACATGCATGCATACATACACACACGTACACACATGCACACACATGCATGCCTACATACACACACATACACATACACACACATGTATACATACACACACACATGTACACATGCATACATACACACACATATATACACACATGCATACATACACACATATAATCCTATTTGTATTTTGAAGTTTTTGTTTTACATCAAATATATAAAAATAGGATTAGGGTTTTAGGGTTAAATATTTAAGATTAGAGTTTTAGGGTTTTAAATAGGATTAGGGTTTTAGGGTTAAATATTTAAGATTAGGGTTTTAGGGTTTTAGGTCTAGATATTTAAGATTAAGGTTTTAGGGTTTAGTATTTCAGATTTAAGTCTAAGTCTTTCTGATCAGGGTTTTAGGATTTTAATACGTAGATAACATATATACACAAACACACATATACATATAATACATACATACATGTAGATACACATGCATACAAAAATATACATATTTTAGATTTAAATCTTTAAGATTAGGGTTTTAGGGTTATAACACCTACATAACATATATCCACACATACACATACACATATAATACATATATACATGTATATACACATGTATACAGATATATACATATTTTAGGTCTAGATATTTAAGATTAGGGTTTTAGGGTTTAGTATTTCAGATTTAATTCTAAGTCTTTCTGATTAGGGTTTTAGGATTTTAATATGTAGATAACATATATACACAAACACACATATACATATAATACATACATACATGTAGATACACATGCATACAAAATTATACATATTTTAGATTTAAATCTTCAAGATTAGGGTTTTAGGGTTATAACAACTACATAACATATATGCACACATACACATACACATGTAATACATATATACATGTATATACACATGTATACAAAAATATACATATTTTAGGTCTAGATATTTAAGATTAGGGTTTTAGGGTTTAGTATTTCAGATTTAAGTCTAAGTCTTTCTGATTCGGGTTTTAGGATTTTAATACGTAGATAACATATATACACAAGCACACATATGCATATAATACATACATACATGTAGATACACATGCATACAAAAATATACATATTTTAGATTTAAATCTTTAAGATTAGGGTTTTAGGGTTATAACACCTACATAAGATATATGCGCACATACACATGCACATGTAATAAATATATACATGTATATACACATGTATATAGAAATATACATATTTTAGGTCTATATATTTAAGATTAGGGTTTTAGGTTTTAGTATTTCAGATTTAAGTCTAAGTCTTTCTGATTAGGGTTTTAGGATTTTAATACGTAGATTACATATATACACAAAAACACATATACATATAATACATACATACATGTAGATACACATGCATACAAAAATATACATATTTTAGATTTAAATCTTTAAGATTACGGTTTTAGGTTTATAACACCTACATAAGATATATGCACACATACACATGCACATGTAATACATATATACATGTATATACACATGTATACATAAATATACATATTTTAGGTCTACATATTTAAGATTAGGGTTTTAGGGTTTAGTATTTCAGATATAGAATTTTAAGATTAGGGTTTTAATTAAATATATATAATTAAATATATAAAATTAAATATATAAAAATAGGATTACGTAAGGATAAAAAGTTTGAATATATAAATAAATATATATATATAATAAGATAATTATATACATAAATAAATATAAAAAGAACTAGTGTTTTAAATAATTTAATTAAATAATTATAATTAAATATATAAAATTAAATATATAAAAATAGGATTACGTAAGGAAAAAAATATGAATATATAAATAAATATAGATATAAAATAAGATAATTATATACAGAAATAAATATAAAAAGAACTAGTGTTTTAAATAATTTAATTAAATATATATAATTAAATATATAAAATTAAATATATAACAATTAAATATATAACAATTAAATATATAAAAATAGGATTACATAAGGAAAATAAATCTGAATATATAAATAAATATACATATAAAATAAGATAATTATATACATAAATAAATATAAAAAGAACTAGTGTTTTAAATAATTTAATTAAATATTTAAAATTAAATATATAAAAATAGGATTACATAAGAAAAAAATCTGAATATATAAATAAATATACATATAAAATAAGATAATTATATACATAAATAAATATAAAAAGAACTAGTGTTTTAAAATATCTAATTAAATATATAAAATTAAATATAATTAAGTAAAGAAAAAATGTGAATATATAAATAAATATATAAATACACAAACACACATACTTATATACCTATCTATATTCACATATATATACATATACACATATATATACACATGCATACATATATATACATGTTTTAGTTCTAGGTCATTTGGATTAGGGTTTTAGGATTTTAATACGTACATAACATATATACACACATACACATACACATATAATACATATATACATGTATATACACATGTGTATAGAAATATACATAATTTAGGTCTAGATCTTTAAAATTAGGGTTTTAGGGTTAAGGCATACATATACCTTAATTAAGAGGAAAAAAAATCTGAATAAATAATTAAATATATATATAAAATAGGATCAATCAAGAAAAACTCTGAATATATAGATAAAATAGGATAGCTATATAGATTAGGGTTTTAAAACTAGGATTTTAAGTTTTTTTCGGTATTTAAGTATTTAGGTCTTTAAGAGTTAGATTTTTAGGTTTAATAAAAAAAGAAATGTACTGAAATGTTCTAAAATGTCCATATTGTAACAGATGGCTTCTTTGGATCCTGAAGAGAGAATGGCATGTCCTTGCACACAGTGCGAGTATCAAATTTATCGGAAACGACGGATTTGTACTGCGCATGTTAGAGAGTATGGATCCTTTGATATGAGTCGACTGGAAAACCTACGCTATCCTTCACGTGGTCCCCCAGGTGAGCAGATCGATCCAAACGACATTGCACCGGTAACATCTCGTGGACAAAAGAGAGCAAAAAAGCACTTAGATGTAGAAGCAAGAACTAATAATATTACACAGAAGGAACATATGGAAGAGATGCTTGAAGCATTTTATGAGATGGATGAAGATCATGATGGTGAAGAAGGTGTCGACGAGAGTTTCATGGACACAACAGAAATTCCACGATCAAAAGTTGATGAAGAATATGAAAACATGCAAAGATTACCTCGTTTACCACTTTACAATGGAGCAAAGATATCTATACTACGTGCTTCACTCGTGATGCTCAATCTGCAATCCATTTATGGATGGTCAGATAGTAGTGTCACTGAATTGTTCAGGTAAGTGGAGAACAATTTGGCTTTCATTGTTGTATCACAATAACTTCATTTACTAATATTATTTTAATTGCTTATTGTAGGCTTCTTAAAGATCAAATTTTGCCAGAGGGCAACGACATGCCTCCAACACATGGAGATGCGAAAAAACTTTTACAGTACATTGGAATGGATTATACGAAAATTCATGCTTGTCTGAATGATTGCATTCTCTTTCGGAATGAGTATGAGCATCTCCACGTATGTCCAAAGTGTGGAGCAAATAGATTTCTAGAAGGCGTTATAGGCGAAGCAATCCTCGCAAAGGTTCTTCGCCACTTTCCTATCATTCCACGAATTAAGAACATGTTTAGATGCAAATCTATAGCTGAGTTAATGTCATGGCATACAAAGAGCAGGTTTACAGATAATGTAATGTGAGTGCCTGCTGACTCTGATGCTTGGAAGCACATAGATAGTAAGTGGCCAGAGTTTGGTAGTGAGCCTCGGTCCATACGTCTAGGCCTAGCTATGGATGGAGTGAATCCATTTGGATTACACAGTTCTTCATGGAGCACATGGCCTGCATAATTGGTCAATTATAATATCCCACCATGGTTGGCCACAAAGAAAGGTCATTTATTATTAACTCTTATTGTACCAGGTAAGTATAAGGTAAAAAACATGGATGTATATCTTGCACCACTTGTAGAAGAACTGCGCATTTTATGGGATGGGATCACTGTGCGTGACATGTCTCAACCTATAAGAAGACGAGTGCGAGTGCAAGGCATACTTATGTGGACAATGCATGATTGGCCTGGTTATGGTGAATGTTCAGGCTTATCGATTTCGGGTTACCATGCTTGTCCTTTATGCGGACCACGACTCGAAGCACGCTATTCCAAAGCACTACGTAAAACTATCTATGAAGGACATCATAGATATTTTCCTGATGGGCATGTTTTACGTGAAGGACAAATTGGTCGACAAGTGCAACACCAAATGAAAGCTAGCAATTGGAAACAACTTTGGGATTCAGAAAATCGAGTTGCTGGCATGAAACGGTTGTCCATTTTTCATGAACTCCCTTATTGGAGTGAATTGGTGATCAGTCATTTGGTAGACCCGATGCATATTTTCAAGAATGTGGGAGAGATGCTTTGGAAAACTTTGATCGGAAAGAAAGAAAGCAAAGCACAAAGGGACGACCTAGAAGAGCGAGGTCGTATGCGAGAGTTGTGGGCCATTACTAAGCCCAACGGAACAGTATCGTTACCAAGAGTTCCTTGGGTGCTTCGCAGGATGGAAGAGCAACAAGTGAAGAAAACAATTTCAGAGTTTCGTACACCTACTGGATGCATGAGATGTCTAAAGAGTGCTTTCACACGAAACGACGATCTTGCAGGACTCAAGTCTCATGATTGGCACAAGGTTTTACATATTGTGCTCCTTGTAGCCCTAAAAGATTGTCTTTTAGAGGATGTACTAAAAACCATTTATAAAATTAGTTCTTTAGTACGGTGGATATCTTCTAAAGAGATAAATAGAGATAGCATAGAGAGTGCGAAACTCAATGCTATCGGGGCTGTTTGTATGGTAGAGAAATACTTTCCCACAAGTATTCTCACTATTCAACTTCATTTACTGGTTCATGTAGTAAATGAAGTTGCAATAGCAGGAATTGTCCATAGTCGATGGATGTTCTTCTTAGAGCGCTTTATGAAGACATTAAAAGGGTTTGTTCGACAGAGAGCACGTCCAGAGGGTAGCATGGCAGAGGGATGGCTTGTACAAGAGTCTCTTGTATTCATTACTGAGTTTCTACGTATATCGGATCCCCAAATGCCTCGCTTATGGAGCAATGATGAAGATGTTCGTCTCGTAGGCGATGAACCACAAGGTAAAGGATTGCAAAGAAAAATGGATGAAGCTTTCAGAGAGAAGGCAATGAAGTTTTGCATAGTTAACTCTGAGCCTATGCAAAAGTGGTTAGAAAGGTATGAACTTGCCAAGGAAACTAACGCAAAGGAAAGAGCTCAGTTTCGAAGAAATCGTTCCACTCGATTTTTGCCTCTTCCAGAAAATCTTCGACCTCTCCCACCTTTTCCAACGAGCAGATGGCTAGATGCAGCGGTTTCACAAGCAAAGGCAGCGGGTGAAGATATCTCTGAAGAAGAAGAAGAACTTGCAAAAGGATGTGATTGGGAGTATATCAAATATGGTGCACTATGGTCTCATGGACGACACTTTGGAATCGCACGAATCGATCAAAACCGGTCTACTTTTGATAGTGGAGTGATGGTGAATTTTTTGCAAAAAAGTAGAGCGAGTGCAAGATATGATAATGCTCTAGAAGGCGAGTTAGATTATTGTGGTGTGATTCAAGACATCTTGAAACTATCTTTCAAAAAGTTTGACTACTTTGTTTTTGACGTGAAATGGTTCAAAGTAGTCACCTATGGAAGAAACGCAACAGTGAGACGAGATAAGAGCGGTTTGCTTCAAGTCGACTCCATAAGATTATGGACAGATGAAAGGGATACATTTGTACTTCCTGAACACTGTGAGCAAGTTGTTTTTATACCAGATTCAAAAGACCCAGAGTGGCTATTTGTTTTACAAATCGCTCCACGTAGTAGATAAATTTTGGAAAATGCAGATGTAGAAGAAAGTCCATCTCTAGTGGACTCAGAGATTCATTCGATAGTTGAGGAGGAAGAGATCATTGTTCCAGAAGAAGAGGTCATTGTTCGAGAAGACAAAGCAATACACAATGATCAGGAGGAAACCAGCATAGCAAGCGATTTAGAAGCCATCAATTTAGAGATAGATATTCTCGGTGCATCGGATCTTCAAGAGGATGCTAGAATAGAGGACTTTTGAATAAAAGACTTGTACATACTAGTTTTTGGTTATTTTTTTTGTTTACTCCACAGTCCATGACAGAGGAGCAGTTTTTGGAGTTCATCTCTCAGGTTCCTCCTGCGTATATGGCCGCTGCATCACAGTATTGGATCGCTCTTGGTAACACTCCTCCCAGCCTCACTCCTGGCAGCCTTACTCCTACCGGCCTTACTCCTACCGGACTGTGGAGTGACTGGAGACAGTCCTCCAGTCACTCCACAGTCCATGATAGAGGAGAAGTTTTTGGAGTTCATCTCTTAGGTTCCTCCTACGTATATGGCCGCTGCATCACAGTATTGGATCGCTCGTGGTAGCACTCCTCCCGGCCTCACTCCTGGCGGCCTTAGTCCTACCGGCCTCACTCCTGCTGGCCTCACTCCCGCCGGTGTAACTCCTGCCGGTGTCACTCATGAGGGTGGTGCTACTCCCGTAGCAGGTATGTCTCCTAGCTTTGTGTCTCCACCACGACCATCTTTGCAGCCATCTCTTACTGGATCTACTAGTAGACATGTGCGTTCGACACCTCAGCGCGATACAGGGTCTGGCCCGTCTCGTAGATTGAGGTCACGCTCTGGAGCAGCAGGTTCTAGGAGTGGATCTACAGGTAGGTCTGGAGGCGGAAGAGGCGGTTGTTGTGGAGGCACTGCGACGGACGTTGTGTCGCCCGCTTCTACTCCTAGGATGAGTACCTCAGATGTAGGTACACCATGCAGTACACCACGCAGTACACCACGCAGTACACCACGTACACCTTGGGGTGCTCATGACCATGATGAATCCAAGGTGTATAGTATCCGAGATGGAGCTCCGGTGATAGATGCGGCTGGCAAAGCAATGTGTGCACGCATACGACAGCTTTGCTCCATCCAGTTTGGACAATCCATCATGCGAAAATGGAGTGAACAGGATAAAGATCGAAAGAATTATATCACATAGACGATTTACGAGGAGTTTCGACCAGCCGATGGACAGTCGATTGTCAATTCAGAGTGGATTCTGCATACCGCACGTGAGGTCATGTCGCATCGACAATCCGAGGCTCGTGATGCATTCAAAGAAGGCTTACTAAAGCCTGTGTGGTTAGATGCTGAGGAGTGGGACATGATTCGTGATGAGCAGCAGCAGACTCCTGATTGATATCGCCAGCAGCAAAATGCCACAGCCACACGTCTAAACACGATTGGACCGTCACAATTGGGTAGCGGCGGATATGACACGATGCGTCAGGAGTTTGTAAGTACCATTTCATTTATAGAATTTATTTGTGTTAAATTTCTCATATATATTTCTCTAATCTTTTTATATTTGTTTCAGGAGCTGGCAATGGGTCATCCTCCAACACGATCGGAGGAGTCTTATGGATATAGTCATGGGTTGACTGCACTATTGCAAGACTTGGAGGGATGCGGTGCGGTAGTTTCATGGGAGCGTTTGCGATGAGGTAATTAATTTATAAACTTGGTTTTTACTTGTTTGTAATTTTCATGTGAATTTATCTCATTCCATTATTGTTCTTTGTTGTAGGACTGTTGATATGGAACGTTCTTTGCATGTGTATGGTAGTGGAAAACCAATATTTTGTATTTGATTTCCATATGGCAATACATTGCTTTGCCACATTTTGTAAAAGTGTCATATATGACAGTGGTTTGCCACACTCTTGTTCATGCTTCATTATTGAAATATATAATTTCTATTGTACATGGTTCATTGTTCATTCTGATTATCGATCTCTTTTGTGTATAACAATACTCTGTTTCATGAAATCATATTTCGGTTTTCATTAGAGTACACATCACATGTACTCAGTTTTGTTTGGGCAGAGTGTATTGTCTTTTGTTCAGAAACATCATGGTAATGTTGTTGTAGCAAAAGACAAAACATTCTTCCCAAAAAAAATTTTGCAGGTATGGTCGTCGGTATAAGCGACGGTACTCCCAGTAGTGTCATGGGATAACCGTCGGTACACCCAGGAGGCAATGTAGCAGAAACCGGTTACCGATGCATATACTGACGCATATACTGATACATATACCGATGCTTTTACCGACGTCTAGACCGACGCCTATACCGACTCTTTGGTACCGACACGGAAACCGACCTTTACAGCGGTGTCATGACAAATAAAGCCGCGTTCATTTTCCTCGGTAAAAACCTCGGTATACCATCGATCTGATGTAATGCATCATGATCTACGTCCATGTCATAAAATGCTTCAAGCATCTCTTCCATATGTTCATTGTGTGTAACATTATTAGTACTTGCTTGTACATCTAATACCCTTTTTGCTCTCTTTTGTCCACGAGATGTTACTGGTGCAATGTTGTTTGGGTACATCTGCTCACCTGGGGGACCATGCAAATGATAGTGTAGGTTTTCTAGTCGAGTCCTATCAAAGGATCCATACTCTCTAACATGTGCAGTACAAATCCGTCATTTCCGATAGATTTGATACTTGCACTGTGTGCAAGGACATGCCAGTCTCTCTTCACGATCCAAACAAGGCATCTGCTACAATATGGACATTTTAGAACATTTGTTTTTTTATTAAACCTAAAAATCATACTCTTAAAGACTTAAACCTGAAATGCTAAACCTATATACTTAGATACCTAAAAAAACTCAAAACCCTAATTTTTAAACCCTAATCTATATAACTATCCTATTTTATCTATATATTTGGATTTTCTCTTAAATGATCCTATTTCATATATATATTTATTTATTTATTCAGATTTATTTCCTCTTAATTGAGTTATATGTATGCCTAAACCCTAAAAACCTAATTTTAAAGATCTAGACCTAAATTATGTATATTTCTATACACATGTGTATATACATGTATATATGTATTATATGTGTATGTGTATGTGTGTATATATGTTATGTAGGTGTTAAAACCCTAAATTCCTAATCAAAATGACCTAGACCTAAAACATGTATATATATGTATGCATGTGTATATATATGTGTATATGTATATCTATATTTTATCATATTTTATTATCTATATAATTATCCTACTTTATATATATATTAGTTATATATTTAGATTTTTTCTTAATTAATCCTATTTTTATATATTTTATTATATATATTTAATTAAATTATTTAAAAACACTAGTTCCTTTTATATTTATTTATCTATATAATTATCCTATTTTATATATATCTTTATTTATATATTCAGATTTTTTCCTTACTTAATCCTATTTTTATATATTTAATTTTATATATTTAATTATATATATTTAATTAAATTATTTAAAACACTAGTTCTTTTTATATTTATTTATGTATATAATTATCTTATTATATATCTTAATCCTATTTTTATATATTTAATTTTATATATTTAATTAAATTATTTAAAACACTAGTTCTTTTTATATTTATTTATGTATATAATTATCTTATTATATATATATATATATTTTATATATATTCAGATTTTTTCCTTACTTAATCCTATTTTTATATATTAAATAATATATATTTAATTAAATTATTTAAAACACTAGTTCTTTTTATATATATTTATGTATATAATTATCTTATTATATATATATATATTTATTTATATATTCAGATTTTTTCCTTACTTAATCCTATTTTTATATATTTAATTATATATTTTTAATTATATATATTTAACTAAAACCCTAATCTTAAATATCTAGACCTAAAATATGTATATTTTTGTATGCATGTGTATCTACATTTATATATGTACTATATGTGTATGTGTATGTGTGTGTATATGTTATGTAGGTGTTAAAACCCTAAAACCCTAATCTTAAACATTTAGACCTAAAATATGTATATTTCTGTATGCATGTGTATATGTGTTATATGTATATATGTATGTGTGTATTATATGTTTATGTGTATGTGTGTATATGTATTACATGTATATATGTATTTTATGTGTATGTGTATGTGTGTATATATTTTATGTAGGTGTTAAAACCCTAGAACCCTAATCTTAAAGATTTAAACCTAAAATATGTATATTTTTGTATGCATGTGTATCTACATGTATGTATGTATTATATGTATATGTGTGTTTGTGTATATATGTTATGTAGGTATTAAAACCCTAAAACCCTAATTAGAAAGACTTAGACTTAAATCTGAATACTAAAACCTAAATACTTAAACACCTATAAAAATCTAAACCCCTAATCCTAAAACCCTAATAATATTATATATATATATATATATATATATATATATATATATATATATATATATATATATATATATATATATATATATATATATATATATATATATATATATATGTTTATATATTCAGATTTTTTTTCTGTTTTTTCTCTATATTTTCTCTTAATATAAATATAATTGAGTTATATGTATGCCTAAACCCTAAAACACTTAAAGATATAGACCTAAAAGATGTATATTTTTGTATGCATGTGTATCTACATGTATATATGTATTATATATGTATGTGGTGTGTATATATGTTATGTTGGTGTTAAAACCCTAAAACCCTAATCTTAAAGATTTAAACCTAAAATACGTATATTTTTGTATGCATGTGTATCTACATGTATGTATGTATTATATGTATATG